>OZ001669.1:1690554-2114452 GCA_963924145.1 Pyrausta purpuralis | reverse complement strand
ATTCCCTGTTATTCTGTCTTTTTTTTTTACGTAAATTAACGTTTGTAGAATAGAATAATCAGACTGCGTACTTTAAATTTGAAGCGCATTGGTAAATATAAGTCGTATATTAAGAGGCTTCGATTTGGACTAATCTACCTGTTAAATGATTATTTGTTGGGGTTATGCCGCTGTAATGCATAACAATCAATCACCGATCAAGTCACCATGTTTCAGACGCATTATTTTTCCAAAATATACACAATTTCACTTTTAAATATAAAAAATCAAATGCACGTAATTTTCAGCGAGCTTCTGCAGGGCGGTCAACTGTTTGACATCTGACAAAAATGGTTCTGCTACCCATCTCTTTTTATCACACAGTTTGCTGCTAGTGACATCTCGCTTTTGTCGTTCTATTCCAAAGGAATAATAATTTTATGGGAAATACTGTATTAGAATCTTACATGAAAAAAAGTGCAAAAGTACTTAGAGGGAATCAGATTTCTAGTCAGACGCCTTATAGTCCGCGCGTTATCAACCGAGTCGCGGTGCTAGAAAAATTTCCGCATGACTATTAAAAACCATTTTCTTTTATTTGTGTTTTTTGGATGTCATCAATATCATCACTTTTATCATTCATATTTTTGTATTTATTAAGTATATGTATTCTATGTATGTTAATTAGTCTTTTGCTTATGTATCCTATTATATATTTGTGTAATATTAGTATGTATGTTTATGTTAGTGCATTTTACTTCTTTTTTGTACCACTCCTCTCACTTATTATTAATATTCCGCCACTAATTAAACTCTCTGCATTACCAGTGGTTGACTAGTAGAGAGTGCTTTGAGGCATTAAGTCCGCCAATTGTGCAACTTACAGTGCAATAAAGTTTAAATAAAATAAATATTATCGCTTGCAATTACGGACCCTTTATCGATAAAAACAGGACACTGCATATTTCTATCTCAATGACATTTATGGTATCACGACTTGCTAACGCGCTGATATGCGGACACATTTAAACAGTCAAAATTTCATTGCAAATAAGAAGGTCTTGAACTAAGTCCGTTACTTATACAAAATATTCGTGTTATCTTACTGTGCTTGAGGTAAATTTAAAGTAATAATAATTACAAATTGTCAGCTTTGAGTAGTGCAAGAAGGCAAAAAAAGTGTATCGTATGCATGATTGTGCTAATCAAATGTTTTGTACTTGGTAAGCATGTATTTTAATATCATTATCTCAATAAAGTACTTTGAAAAAACACATACGTTTTGTATTATATTTATATTTTCTTTATACCCGTTAATATTGGACCCAGCGGACTTTGTTTCGCCCCCAGCCCCGTTCCGCCCCGGCCTCATCCCGCCCCGGCCCCATCCCGCACAGCCCCGGCCCCGTCGAAAGGGATAAAAAGTATCCCAGTATATAAATATAACATACCTGTGTCTGAACTTGAGTGCCTTCAAGCGGAGAGTACCCGAGCGGTATGGCTGGTTTCTTAGCCGCGTTCTCTGATGCCGATGACATCCGACGCTTTGATCGGGTCTGAAGATCAAATAGATAAATATTGGGTTCGTAAATTATTATTATCCTACTAAGGTTGGATTCGACTAAACATTGGCTAACATGCGCGTAACTATACGAAGGATAATTTAATTTCTCGATTTTATATTTGAATAACTCAAAGTCGTTTTTTGACGTAAAATTGGAATTTGAATTACTAAACTGAACCGTTACTATGAGTTTATTCGCTAGCGACGACGGTTTTACTCGCTAGCGACAACGTCACTTTTTGTATGAAAAAAATAGTTCTGTCATTGACCGCTAGAGGCGCCGTGAAATATGAGAATGCCTTATGGCATTAAGTACACTAATGTTTAACTTACGGTGTAATAAAGATTAAATAATAATTATTATTAAATACTTACTTGAATAGGGTTTTCTTGTGGTTTCACATACGTTTCTTCAAGGCGTATGTACTGAAACAAGAGTTTTAATAATAATAAATTATTGAGATGACAATATAATTTATAAATTAAGAAAATCAGTTTGACTGTATTCACAGTATAGGTTAAATAAGATTAATATGTAGAGTTATCTCTTTATTTCGCATCCCATAGGAACATCATCAATATAATATCTATAAAATACAGTTAAAAGGAAATAACTAGTTTAAAGCGTGGAATCGAACCCTGTATTTTTCGATATAATTTCGGAAACTCAGATATTTGAGATTATCATTGTTCAAGTTTAAGGCTTAAGAGTGTAATTCACTAGATGGCGCTGTACAGAGTTAACTCGCGGTGACGTTTCGTTTGCTGGAAATTAATAAGTGCTTTTATAATCAATATCACTTAATATGTTGTACTCACTTTAGCTAAAGGCGTATCGAATATAATAATAGAGTTGAGCTCTTTTCTCTTCTGCTCGAACGTGGCGTAGAGGTCGTTTCGCAGGTTGTCTGTGGCCAGTTGACATTCCGTCAGCATCGCGTCTATGTCTTTGCTCTCCGCTAAAAAAAGAACACACTAATATTATACAGGGTGTAACGAAAGACTAAACGAAGCCGAAAACGCGTACTCCACTCATTTATACAATCATTTTTAATTTAACATAAAATTTTCCTAAAATAATCACATATGTTAGACCTCATTAATTATAATTTCTATAAGACTTTACTTTCTGTTTTCAGGTATGGCAGCGGTGGGAGGGCGCCGATACCAAAACGCCAAAACGTTTAGGTAACAATGTGCGTTTAGGTAACAAATATATTATATTTGTATTTACTGACGCTTGTCTATTTACCACCCACACAGAAGTAATATCTAGATTAATTCTGTAAAACCTCCCTCTAATGTAACCGCTCACATACCTCAGAATTGTCCGCGCAAACTATAGTTGCATTTTAATAGGCTAGTGAAAATCACCAATCGTTGACGTGATTTTTATAATGTATCGAAACGCTACTATTTCATAGATTTACTGTGGCTTTTTGGCAATATGACGTCACAGTTTTCTGTGTTCCACAGACGCTATTAAAAACTTTTTTTTAACATTCCGCGTTGACACGGTTAACTTCTCTGTGTGGACATAAATTCTAAAACTGTGTTAATTCTTTTACTTTCTTTGAGTGTTTTACATCACTGTGAAGCTTGGTTTCTGGACTATCTTTTGGTGATATATGCATACGAGGAAATTGCCGGCCCAGTGAGTAACAAGACTATTTATAATTTGACATCGCGTGGTATGATTATCAACCCTGACCTACGACAACTCGCAGCTCGGCCGCTGTGACGTGCGCACGGCTAACTTACCCCCGCTACCCGTCCCTTCCAAGAGGATTGCTCCGGCGCTTCCTAGCGCTGTGATAATTAGCACCTGTGTGATCTTGCTATCATAATTTGGTAGGCGTTTTTCGTTTGCTGCGTGAGTTTTTTAAAGATGGATAAAATCTGTGTCGGATGCCGCATTTTGCTCCAAAACAAAGACTTTATGTGTTGCTGCGATTGCAAACAGCGCTATGACTTACAATGCGCCAATTTATCTCCAAAAAGGTTTAAACTGTTAACCATGGAGAAAAAGCGCAAGTGGAAATGCCCAGAATGTATGTGCAGGAAACCAAAAACTGATAACTCTAATACGCCAGCACGCTCAGCTCATTCATCCGATGCTGCATATGCGGAGGAGTCTGACGATCAGACCGAGTCATCGTCTGCACATGACTGTAATGTCACGCTCCGTAGAAAGCCGGAAACCTCGCAGTTAAGCTCTGGCTATCTCACAGAAGATAGTTTTAAGACTCAGATTGGCCATGAAGTGAGGACGGCCATTGATTCTTCGATGAGCGTAGTAACATGCCAGTTAAAGACTATAACCGACAAATTTACCGCCTTCGAGGAATCTATTGCCTACGTGTGCACACAGTACGAGGACCTTAGAAAGGAAATGGCAGAATTAAAGAAGCTTTTTGGCACTACCAGCGCTGAGCTGAATTCAGTTAAGGCGGAGAACATAACTCTTAAGGAGAGCCTAGAATCCTGTACTGATCGGGTGAAGAAATTAGAGGAAGAGAATATCAGGCAACAGCAATGGGCTCGAATGCAGAATATTGAGATAGTCGGTATCCCTGAGGAAAAGGAAGAGAGCCCCCTCGAGATCGTTCAGAAACTTTACCAGCATGTTGGGGTCCCGATTCAGCTTGGTGATATTGAGTTCGCTCATCGTGTGCAACCCCGCAAGGCGGCCAGCGCGGCACGCGCGCGCCCTATTGTTGTGCGCCTTAGGCAGCGTTCACACAAGGACCAGATACTTGCTGCAGCGCGTAAGAGGAGAACTCTAACTGCCAGGGATGTGGGGATTGGAGTGGAGACCGATAGGGTTTTTATAAACGAACATCTGACTAGAGAGAATAAAATGTTATTTAGCACCTGTAAGCAAAAGGTAAAGGAAGCTAATTTTGAATTCTTGTGGACAAAAAACTGCAGTATTTACGTGCGGAGAAACGAAACATCCCCTCCAGTCCCCATAAATACGCCTTCCGATGTATCGAAAATAGTTTAAGCTGTTCTCCTCTGCTGCTCTGTGTAATGCTGTGTATTGTTTACGTAACACTTAGATGCCCTAACCTTATCTTAACCGATTTTTACTCTCAGATTTGTGACAATGATGTGACTTGCCAAGACTCAGTATATGTTATAAATATTATGTTATACTGCAAAATTATTTTATATTACAACTACAACTACTTTATAAATACAAATGTTTTATGTGTCATAATATGTAAACCATTCAATGTGACGCTCTTGTGGCTCTGTGGGCTCTTACGCTTACTGTTATATGATCCGATTTTATAACACTGCTTACATCCCTTGCTATAAGAATGGCTAGTACAAAGCGACTAAAATTATTTTATCAGAACCTGCGTGGCCTCCGTACAAAAACGAATATATTTTATAATAATTCACTGTTAGCAGATTTTGACATAGGCCTGTTTACAGATTCATGGTTATGTGACGGAATTTTAGATACGGAGCTTAATGACAACGGTCAATATCCGCTGCGACCGAGGGTCCCTCGGTGGCGGTGTAATGGCGTTGTGCGGAGTCGGCCTGCAAGCACATCGCCGTTGTGAGTGGGAGCGGGACGACCTTGAGTGCTTGTGGCTAACAGTACCCGCGCGCGCTCTTAAAACAAAACAAAACCTGCATATTTCTATTGTGTACATGCCACCTAATCGTCATATTATTTATGCATTTTTAGATATGGTCTCTCGAGTCATCAACTCTTGCCCGGATGATCATGTACTGCTTAGCGGTGACTTTAACTTACCCTGTATAAGTTGGGCAACTGGTGAGGCCACCTATGTGAAAAAAGGTAGTGTAGAGTTACAGAGCTCTGCTAAGGATCTTGTTCAGCAGTTATTGTTTCAAAATTTTAAACAATACAATACTCATTTAAATTCATGCAATAATACTTTAGATTTATTATTTACTAATTTTACAATAGATTTGCAACCTTCTAATTTTTCAATGGTCAATGTGGATAAACTTCATCCGGTATTCACGATTGATGCTTGCGACATAATAATGCCTTCTCTTAGGGTAGCCGTGAGCAAAAAGAGAATTTTTAGGAAAGCTGACTACCAGGCCATTAACAATTACTTATCTTCTAGAGATTGGGATGAGACATTTAATGGCTTGGGAGTCAATGATATGGTGAATGCTTTTTACCTTGTTTTAAATTCAGTAATTGAATAATATGTTCCTACTGTGAATGTAACGGGTGGTCGTCAGTATCCTATTTGGTTTAGTCCTGCACTAATAAATATTATAAAAGAAAAAGCTAAAATTCATAAAATCTGGCAAAAATTTAAGAACCCTCTAGATTATCACTCTTTTAAAATTCTCCGAAAAAGGCAAAAGTTACTGCAAAAAACGTGTTATCAGTCATTTTTAGCACTGTCTCAGGATAATATTAAAAAATCTCCAAAGTTTTTCTGGAACTATGTAAAAACAAAAAGAAAACGTCATTCGGCATACCCTAAGATAATGCATTACAAAGACGAATTATTAAAAGACGACAAAGCTATATGTGAAGCGTTTAGTGATTTTTTCCTGAATAACTTTACTGAACCTGCTACTGATTACTCGGCACACTGTGTTCCTAAGAATAATAAACAGCATAATAATGATGCTTTGCACTGTATTATGGTCACTGAAGCTTGTGTACTAAAGCTATTGAAGGGGTTGGATACTACAAAAGGCCCGGGATGCGATGGCATACCACCACTATTTTTCAAAATTGTGCAGAATCCTTGGCAGTACCTGTCACTCTTATATTTAATAAATGCTTGCGCATTGGATGTTGTCCCGAACTCTGGAAAAGAGCCTTGATAGTTCCAGTCCCAAAAAAGGATATTAAAAAGGAAATCAGCAACTACAGGCCCATCTCAATTCTAAACACCCTTAGTAAACTTTTGGAAAGAGTAGTTCACAATCAAATGTATCCAGTGATACAGTCTTCAGTTCCACTACAACAGCATGGGTTTATAAAGGGACGCTCCACTAATACTAACTTAGCAGTATTCACAGATGACGTATTTGGAGCCATGGATGGTGGTGGCCAGGTGGACGTTATATATACTGACTTCGAAAAAGCATTTGATCGGGTGGATCATGTTATATTGTTAAATAAACTGCAAGAGCTGGGTATATGTGGTAATCTATTGAGGTGGTTTGAATCATATCTTCGTAATAGGAGTCAGGCTGTGGTTATCGGTGGCTGTAGATCCAACTTCATAACTATACCGTCAGGCGTCCCTCAAGGATCAATTCTCGGCCCTCTTTTGTATGTTATTTACTTATACGATATTGGTGATTGCGTCCAAAATTCTAAATTCCTGATGTATGCGGATGATACAAAGATTTACATGCCGGTTAGTAACACCTCTGTTTGCTTGAGATTGCAGGAAGATTTAAACTCTCTTTCTGCTTATTACTTTAAAAATCGTATAGGGGTGAATGTCAATAAGTGTTCAATCGTCAGTTTTACGCGTAAGAAAAAAGTTATTAGGTTTGAATACAAATTGAATGAAAGAAAATTAAAACGAGAATTATTAATACGAGATTTAGGTGTACTTTTAAAATTAATGTTTTCCGAACACATTTCAACAATAATTAATAAGGCTTATATGAACTTGGGATTTATACTACGTGTAACCCAACCATTCTCTGATGTCCATTGTGTTAAAATTTTATATTATTCCTACGTACGTAGTATTCTTGAATACTGTAGTAACATATGGTCCCCACAATATATTACGTATAAACAAAATCTAGAAAAAATTCAAGCATTATTCGTCAAACATTTAAATTACCGCTCATTTAAATCATTCGAAAATTATGATGATGCATGTAGTTTTCATGGAATCTCTACCCTTGAGCATAGACGGACGCTTATTGATATGTCTTTCTTGTTTGATATCTGTAATGGGGAGATCGACTCGGTAAGGTTATCAAATTCATTTTTGAAGTTATTTGCTCCAGTCACCCGCACTAGACACGCGGCCTCATCCTTGTTTCATACACCATTTTCACGGACCAACTATGCACGTAACTCTGTAGTATCCCGAACTCTTAATACGTATAATAAGCTTTTCTCCTCGGTGGACGTGTTCCACCTATCGAAGGCAGCGTTCAAAACAAGTGTAATAAGAGTACTTGAGCCACTCTCTCGTTGTGAAAAATAAATTGTAATTCGTGTGTTAAATCTATTAGTTTAAACAGTTGTACTTAACTTTAAATATAATTCATATATAAACAATAAATAAATATATATAAACACATATCTCTATTTAATATAAATATTGAATTTTTGAGTATTATTGGCGGGTCACATTATATCACTTGTAGTTTGTGTCAAGTCAAACCGTGTCAACTTTGATAATTTCTTGCAATATGTATATAAAGTAAATTCATTATTGGCTGTAAGTTTAGAACGTAAGATAAGCTAAGTTTTTGGAATAAGAGCTGTGAATTTTATAACAATAAAAAAAAAGTTATGTTATGTTTAGAGAGCTATTAAAAATATAATAGGCTAGTTGCTAAACATAAATGCTGTAACTGTCATGGCCTCCGAAATGATGTCACTGCTTACTATTAAAAATCTTCTTCTGACAGCAAAATACTATGAAGTTGTCTATGACAGCAATAAATAATATTTAAAAATAGTATTTAAAATATTATTAATCCTAATTTCAACTCGGAAATAAATTATTTTATTGATATCTCGATACCATAATTACTAATAGACTACAGTTCGTTTTTCTTTGCAAGTCTAATATTGTAAACAATCTTGACAATCCTTAGTAACTAAATTATTATATATTATATTACTTTTGAAATAAGATAAACAGGAAACTCACAACTTACATAGGTAATTCATTGTGAAATACTGAGATCTTTTTAAATTAAATAGTTGATTAATTTTATTCACAGATATTATTTTAAAAGTTATGATATGATTGTTTACATAATTAGACTATAAAAAAAACGGACTTTAACTGCCAACACTGTGTTTGTTCTTATAGCCTTTTGTGTAAATTAATAAGAATGGCCAGTGAAAGTTGGCTTAAGGGATTGTATTTTCTTTAAATAATTGTAATTTTTGTACAAAATTAAAATCACACAAAAAATACATTCTTCGATGTCGCCAAAATATCTCAGCCAAAATAATGGATATCATAAATAACATTTTAAAATAATTCAGAGACCAATATTTTCATTTAACTAGATAAGAATTTAAAGATCCCATCCCAAAAATAAAAAATAAAAACTATAATACAAATTTAAAAATAGATCACTACTTGAAACAATCACGGTACAGGTCATGATATGAGTCATCAGTAGTTAAAATACAATCATTCAATTACTAGACACCCTATATATTTCAAGTACTTACCTTCCAATTTCTCAATCTCCTTGTTGATATCATCCTCGGCATTAGCCAGTCTGGAGTCCAGGCAGAATTTGTCCCACGTTTCGTTGATCAACTTCGCTAGATTCGCTTCTAGGAAACTGCGGAAGAGTATTTAAAACACATTTAAAAATTAAATACTCCACAATTCAAATTCAAAATTATTTATTTTCAGATAACAATGTCCAAGGAAGTTCTAGTTAGAGCTATTTGCTAGATGCTTGAGTCGATTTTTCAAACGTCAGAAAAAACTTCACTGACTTATCATGTCAACTTTTTTAATGATATATAAATAAATAAAATAGGGACAAATATACACACTAACTTTTTTACATACACATACTGTTTCTGATTATTTTTATTTTATTGTTTGCTTTGGAACTTGTGTATTTTTTTGTATACATGCGTGTGTTAGTGAAGTCCTAGACCAATAAATGCTTATTTATTATTTCTTTCAATATTTCTTCTTCTTTAACTTAAGAGCGCTATTGACGGTGGAGTAATCATTCTTTTCTTTTTTCCGCCTTCCTCTTGACCTCCTGATATGACGTGACACTGACTTTTGCCTTTATTTAGTCAAAATAACTTCTCATAGGCTTAACTCTTTCTTTCTACCTGACAACCTGATAACCTGATATGTCGTATCAGGTGTCCTAGCATATATCCCCGACTATTTTCTATTACTTTCAAAATATTAAGTAACTCTTTAATTCTTAAATAAATTATCTGTCCCTTTTATTTTTATGATAATTAGATTTGACTTCGAATTAATATTTGCATGCTAATAATTTGGCAAGACATGTATGTGTTCACTTTGATGTCTGTAACACCTATTATACCTTGTTCTTATGCAAATAAATAAATCTAAATCTTTTATGCTAAATTAATATCTTTTTATAAAACTCTCTCTATCTCTTTCACTCTCTCACAATCTCTTACCCGGCTCCGTCATCTCCCAAAACATTGTTCGTGAGCACATTCGTATCGGCTTCGTCTTCCGACTCCGAGTCTGATATCTCGACCAACTCCGATGGCGTCCGCCCCGTGTCCAGTTCCAGGAGTGGGGTCAGATTCTTTATGCCATTTATAAGGAGCTGCAGACGAATAAATAAATAGGTTAAGATGCTGTCACTAACTGAAAAGAGGTGCTCTATCAGTGTTTAATAAATAAGAAAAATAAATAAGTGTTTTTATTTTCCTTTTCAAAAATAGGCATTTCATGTTGAACATTATGAACAGGCACGAGTTAAATGAAATCCTAGATCTTGTGAGAGACTGGTGCCTGAAATAGGTTTTGGGAAAACCTGTTCTACAGGTCACCAGGCCACCCTTGCAGTTCTACACAATATAATAGCCAAGAAAAGCGAAGAACACTTATGGATACAGTACTTTAAAAACTTTCAAGACAAAAAAAAATAAAGTTTCAAAGTGTTTTGTTTATGTGATGGTTTTTCATGGTATAATCAATGAGTTACAAGTGTTGTGTGAATCCCAGTGAATGGTGATTTTGTGTAAGACCCCATAAACACTGCGACTTTTATACACTGTGACATTTATCGATGAAGTCGCGACGCAGAAGCTGGAAATTTAGAAATTATGTACTGTATTTTGGCAAATGAAACGATACTATCATTCTTCACTGACACTGATGGATGCGTTACTGAACGGCACGTGTCAGCACTGTTGTGTGCAGATCAGCCTTAAAGCTATATTTCATTTCAGCCGGCAAACTCAACCATTTTGCTATGTTTTGACGTCAAACTTTTGACGTATTTTACTGTCAAAAAACACAAACTTGTATTGGCTTAGGCAACTTACTATTGTTTGCGTATACCGATACGGATATGCCTTAGTCGTAACAAAGCTATTTTCTGCCAGACACAGACATTCTTTTATAATCTGGTTATCATAAGAATAGTCCTGTTACACCAAAGTAAAATAACCTAAATTTAAGAAGCTCTGAGCTGCTAAATAAGTAACGCGTTATTATACTTTTGTATTCAGTGTCAGTCAGTGTTTCATTAAGTAAAGTTATTGTCTTTAATTCTAGATAAGGACTGTTATTTTTTTTTTAATTTCTTTATGTCTAATTGATTTAATTACTGCTGTTTTGTTAACTACAGTGCTGTGTACGCCTTTAATAGGTCTACATATCACAAAGCAAACACTGTCAGATGTCTCTTAAGTTTAGTGTGTACAATATTATGTAAACTGTTTGTGTACCTTTTTCAATAAAAAGTGAACGTGGCCTGTATCAAATATGAACATCATTTACCAAAACTTATTACCTAGTCATCATAAAAATAGAAACCTGTCACTGTCGCCGACTGCAGGGAAAAGTTTGCAAAAATACATGGTAAAATTGTACTCCGTACCGAAATTTTGGGTCCTCCACTCTACTGATGAATATGAACAACTTTTACTATAATGTCTATGTTACTATGGGGGCAATAGTGAAATCGAGAAAGAAAAAAAAACAGCTGTTCCATACATTTTGACCGCGTAGTAATAGTGCCCCCATAGTAAAAGTTGTTCATATTCTTTAGTGGAGTCTGTACCCAAAATTTCGGTACGCATTACACGGACGAACGCGGGGGGTGAGCGGGAAAGCGGGAGGGGCGTGACAAGCTTGACAGGTTCTTTATAACGATAACAAGGTTAAATGTGCTGTTTCAATACGTTTAAATTTTTGAACATGGCCGCTGCTATTATCAACAGAATGACTCGTCAGTGACAGTGACGTCACTGACGAGTGTGGCTCGGCTTTAAGTGTCCAGGTAGAAAAAGTGTTGAGACATTGATCTGCCCATTTTACTGCTCCACTAAATGTCCACTAGACGGACAGATTGCAAGCAAAGTGAATATAAAAAAAAAAAAAAAAAAATTTTACTGCTCAGCGCTTATATAGTTGTTTCATGCTGAACAGCGCGCTTTCTAAAATGTACCGAATGTACATACAAATATGGTTGAAACTAATTTACCTCTTTCCTTTTGACAACCACATCAGCACACGCTTCGCAGACCAGCGGTTTCTTCCTCTTCCCGGCGTCATAGTATGCTATAGTTGCGGCGTCTGCTCTATAGCATGGAACTTTGCCCGGAGTATTGCACGCTATGTTTATGCATTTGCTCGATGATCTCGGCTTGTCGGGAGATGGGGAAGGCTGCTTTTGGTCTGTCGCTGCTAGGAAAATAAAATAAAAAAATTTGACACCAATTACATACATTCTGCTACATTATTTTATTATATTTAATTCTTATAATTAGTAGTATTAAGTGATTGTATGTAATTTTACCACAATATAACTTACCAGGCTTACTAGTGCTGTCCTCTTCATCCGAGTCTAGGCTGAATATTTCTAGACTGAGCTTTGGTTTGGATTTGTCTTCTGATGGCTGAAACCAAACAATAAATAATGTATATCTAACAAACTAAAATCTAATAATGATCATTAAAATAGTACAATACAATATTTTAATTTAGAATTTCAGTATTACTTTGTGTTTCTCTTCATAAGTAAAAGTTTTTTAGAGTTCCGTAGCCTAATAGCAAATACGGAAATTATAGTTTCGTTAATTCAGTCTGTCTGTCCGTCCGTATGTCACAGCTAATTAAATGTGTGTATGTGAATTACATGTATAAACATTTTTTTAGTCAAACCTATGCATGTGGTGTGTCTATGGATAGGTCTCTTCAAATGACATCGAGGTTCCATCCACAAACCATGTTTACCATGCTAATTTGAATTTTAAAATTATGACACAAATAAAAAAATGATGACAATCATTGCAAACTTCCTGACTTTGACAATTTACCTATAGGTTAATTTAATATATTTTTTAACCGACTTCAAAAAAAGAGGAGGTTATCAAGTCGACTGTATGTTTTTTTTTTTTTGCATGTTTGTTACCTCATATCTCAGTCGTTTGTCGACCGATTCGAAAAATTTTTTTTTGGAGTTGGTGCCATCACTTTGACCATCAAGCATCAACTATCACAGCACCGACTCCAAAAAAAATTGTTTGCATAAAATGGATTCCTTTCCTTGCAATGGTTAAGAGTTTATTTAGGACTTTTTAGTGCATTTTGGTTTTGAAGTCGGTTTTCACTATTTTAAAGTTAATTTTTTTGAAAATATTAAATATACAAACGAGCATTCTCTGAGCGCCTACATTTTAGCTTAGTTTTACACCAGAACCGTTCTTAAAACACCTATTGGGACCGTGCATGACGTCAGCGCCACAAACCATTGGCGGACGTTGAAATGACAAATGGCTGGCTGTCATTACAAAGAGTAATAAAAAAAACTTATTTCAATAAAATATTGTATCATTCATTGATTCTATTCAATAAGGTTAATCTATAGTGTCTATTTTTAATTATTTATAAAATATAAATACGTAATTTTTTTACTAAATTTGCTAAAGAAATTGTGACAGACGTCCGCCAACCTTGTTTTTTTTTGGCCACTGCGAGCGCTGTTATCGATTCGTTTTCCCCCACCACTAACTTCTCACACAGCGAATACAGACTATATAAATGCTTCACATACCTTACTGTCCGTCTTGACATCTGTCTCTTTGCTGTCACCAACTGTCACTTCGCTGCCCACCGTCGGAGCGTCCATTGATTGTGACGTCACTTCGAACGAGCCCGGTATAGTGAGAGTGTAGTTGTCTATGGATATTCGAGTCGCGTTGTCTGTGGTCGCCGCTTTGTTCATCTCTTGGATGTCTGCGGGCAAAAATGCTGTTGAAAATACGTAGTCTGGCAAGCGAAAGCTGAACCTAGTGATATAGTTTAGTTTATAACACTCACAGTGTCATATTTTATATTCATAAAGATGAAATAAGAAACCAAAAATTTGCGCACGGGCGGGACTTGAACCAGCAACTTCTTGGCTTACCGGGCCAAACGCTCTACCAATTGAGCTACCGTTATGGATACGTCATTACGCGTGACGCTTAGCGCCATCTACCCGTCTGTTTATGCAACAGTGGGCCAAGTAGTTATTCTTTACAGAATAAATTCAACTTGGAAATTTCTTTCTCGCCTGTGGATAAAAATCTGTTTAAGAAACCAAAATTTTTTGCAGGGTCGGACAAACGGCAAGGTAGCTCTATTGGTAGAGCGTTTGGCTCGGTCAGCCAAGAGGTTGCTGGTTCAAGTCCCGCCCGTGCACAAATTTGTGGTTTCTTATTTCATCTTTATGGATATAAAATATGACACTGTGAGTGTTAAAAAATAAACTTTAAAAAAAAGTAAAAACCGACTTCAAAACCGAAATGCACTAAAAAGTCTTAAATAAACTCTTCACCATTGAAAGGAAAGGAATCCGTTTTAGGCAAACAATTTCTTTTTGGAGTCGGTGCTGTGATAGTGGATGCTTGATGGTCAAAGTGATGGCACCGACTCCAAAAAGAAATTGTTTGCCTAAAACGAATTCCTTTTCTTTCAATGGTGAAGAGTTTATTTAAGACTTTTTAGTGCATTTTGGTTTTGAAGTCGGTTTTTACTTTTTTTTAAAGTTTATTTTATTTCTTTATTTTTAGTGATTACATTACAGGGGGGGGGGGGGAGTTGCACCTTATGATTCTATTTTTTACGAAGCTACTAATTACCTATCATAAGTTTCGTCATTATAATTACTGAACTCCTAGGCGTTAAGGAGTTCCACCATCAGCTCAGCCCCACAAGATGTTGACTATCAGACGTAACAACACGTCAACATTAAGATTCTAGTAAAGAAACACTATACGTGCCTTTAAAATTTGAGGGTTTCCCTCGAATACACCAAGATCCCATCATCAGATCCCAAAATGGAAAAAATGGGACACCCAAAATGGTATACCCTCTAAGTAGGTGAAAAAAATTTTCGATACGGTCGACAAACGACTGAGATATGAGGTAACATACATACAAAAAAAAATGATAAAAAAAACATACAGTCGAATTGATAACCTCCTCCTTTTTTGAAGTCGGTTAAAAACATTCTAAACCAGTAGGAGTGACATGTTTGACAGGAACATTCTTATACAGTAAAAATTCAGGGTGTATGTCTTCAACATACCATCTTCAGAGGAGCTCTCCAAGTCTACGATACTCAAAGCGGGTACTTCTGTATCGTTTAATTTCTTTTCTGGTAATGTCTTTGCTTCGGATTGTTTTGTTTCTGAAAATATTAATAAATATCTAATATTACAAAGCTCGAGAGTTTTTTTTTTGGAACGCGCGAATTTCAGGAAAATTATTTTTGTTTCTAAATAGATTATTTATATTTACGACCCGCCTGGTGTAGTGGTCGAGAAATCGCCTACTACGCAGCGGGTGCGGGTTCGATCCCCGCACAATACAAACATTTGTGTGCATGAACATGTCTGTTTGTATTGGTCTGGGTATTTTCTATGTATATCATGTATGTTTTTACAAACAAAAAGTATTTAAGTATTATATCCGTTGTCTGGCACCCATAACACAAGCTTTGACTAGCTTACTTTGGGACTAGATGGCGATGTGTGGGCATGTCCAAAGGATATTTATTTATTTATATCTCTATAGCACACTCAAAACGCGTGGACGCAGTCACGGGCGACCGCTAGTAGTAGATACATCTGTATATTCAAATAATTCAGACCAATAACAATGTTAGATGGATCATAAGATAATGTACCCTTGGAGAGAATTTTTCTTAGCACAGAATAAGATTTATCTTTTTCTGATTGCTCCACCGTCTCTTCGTCTGCTTTCTTTGGTATTTCCTGTAATTAAAATATTATATTACATCACCTTAAGTGGGGCCTCGTTATGGTAAATTTTATTAGAATTAAATTGTCGAACACTTATAATATAAATATAAATATTTTGACAACATCACATACATTGCTCCGATCCCAAGCTAAGTAGCTAAAGCACTTGTGTTATGGAAATCGGAAACAATGGTGGTAATACAACACCCAGACCAGAGACAATATAGAAAAGATCTTTTTCTACATTGACCCGACCGGAAATCGAACCCGGAATCTCACGAGATGGCGACACTTGAAACCAGCGTACTAGCCACTCGACCATGGAGGTCGTCAAAATATTTACATTAGAGCGACAGCAGCGCGTCTCTCTGATGTGAAAGGATAACTGCTGTCATATTATGTATGAAATTGACAGCAGCGCGACCTAAGTGTGAAAGCGCTCTTAGACTAGCGCGGTTTGATTTTGGTGATTTGAAGGCTGCTTTCCAGTTCAAAGAAATGGACGTATCGAGATTAGGTTCTATTTGTGTAATAATTTAAAATATAAAAAACCCAAGACACTACATTAAAAAAAAGCATACATAGCAACCCGAAGGGGGGCTGACGGGGCGCGCGGGAGTTTTAAATTTAGTTTTAATGAATTACGTTATTTAAATACTTGTTCTGGTTATGTTATTAAAGCAAATTTATGACCTTTCGGATTGAAAAGTTTTTTTTTACATATTGTTTATAAAATATAAAGATTTTTAGATGGATTTGAACCAGCAACCTTTGAATATTTTAACACTCACAGTGTTTATTTATAATCTTAGAAGATAGGATAAGATTAATTTCGCCCTATAAGATGACCTGCACGGCAGCTAGGTTCGTAAGAGTATTCACCAGAGGTCGTGGGTTCAAATCCCACTCGTACGGAATTTCCGGTTTCTTATTCCATCTTATAACAGCAACCTTTGGGCCAACGATCCTTCCAGTAGTAGTCCCCCTAGCCGATTTCGACTACGGTGGCCAGTCACAACGACTAACCGACTGCGCGGGACATATTATAGTGCACAAGTGTGTGCGCAAACACAGGTGCACTCTCTATTCCTTTCACTCTCATAGCCCTTAGGGACAGCAATCTGATAAGATCAGGCGCAGGACCAACGGCTTTACGTGCTTTTCCGAGGCACGGGGGTAAAACTCCTCCGCGAACTTCCAAACTCCGGGCTACATTGAGAATTTCTGATCAGAAAAACTCAGGTATATATTTTTGGCCCGACCCAGGGATCGAACCCGAGACCTCTGGCGCAGCCGTCGCTTTAAAGTGCGACCCTTCTACCGCTGCGCCACCGAGGAAATTTCCAGTAGAGCTACCGTTACCGTACCGACCATAATTCTGTAATAACAGCAAAAATATATTTCTATTTCTTTAATCTGGTGACTGTACAAATATAAAATAAATTCACCTTTTCACCTTCCTTGGCCTTTTCATCAGTTTCTGTTGGTACGTCATCAACCACTGTCTCACTACCAATTTGTTCTGGTGTAACTTCAATTTCCTGGAAAAAGAAATACACGGTTTTAGACTTATGATTTCTCGTTACATTTTAAAGTAATATCTACCTATAGGATGTCCCGTAAAGAGCGCGCGTACTGGGGATAGCATATACATAGACTTTAAATATAAAAGGTGTTCCATTTCTTTTTTTTAAAGATATAGATTACCTCCCGAATTTTGTGATGTCAGACAGAGAATACTATTGTGACAGTTTCAATTATGTTGAAAATAAATCTTGCTTTCCGATAATATCCTGTTTTCTTTTAAAATCGCAAAAGCGATCCGTCTCAACACGTACAGCCCCTTAATTGAAACTTGGCTAAATGGGTCGGGCACAGGGGAGCAGAGGAAAATATAAATAAGAAAAAATAAAAAAATATTGGACACCAATCACATATATTGCTCTGGTCCCAAAGTTAGGAGCTAATGCACTTGTGTTATGGAAATGAGATACAATGGTGGTACTACAACACATAAACCCAAACGGACGGGAATCAAACCGGAGCGGCGACGCCTTGAAACCCAGCGCGCTTATCCACTTCACCACGGTGGTCGTCAAAGTATAGTAAGCATGGAACATTTCATGAATAGCAGATGAAATTTCATATGAAATTAAATTCTTTGTTCACACCTGTAACTTTTTTTCATATAGACTGCTATAAATCGCACTCTGCGAAATCATAATATCATACGGATTTCATTTCATTGACGAATGAATAGCGGGCGAAACCCTTGAGTGCGATTGAGCGTGTAGGAATGTGAATGCTCTATCTATGCCAGAACATTGACTAACGACGCTCAGCAGTTAAAAATAACTGTATTAATAACAAACAAGAAAAAAAAAAAAACATGCAACTTAAAAAATAACTTAATATCTACCTATTCAAAAACGAAACCATTTCCTTGCGGCAAGGAGGCTATGATGCTGGCTGCGTTGCCGCGTTGGATAGCTATGCTGATTCTTTGAGCTAGGAACCAGCCAGCTTTATTATTGGCTGTTAAAGAATATAATTTCGGTGCAATTTTTCTAAACAGCAATTTAGCAGAGGGTCCCCACGGCCCAAATGTTAAAAATTGAATTTTATTCTTATAGTCGTAAAGCCGAAATCATTTTGTAATGAGTTTGTAGCGGGTCGGTACGAAAATCGCATTATTTGCGTACAGTTAAATTAATTAGTTGCGGACTCGCGTCGCAATTCACATTGCGAAAAAAATCATTGGCAATGAAATTTCGCATGTGATTTCATATTTATTTTTTTATCATGAAATGATATTTTTTTTTATGAAAATAAATAAAAAGTAGCAATCATTTCCATGCCTAAAGTAAAGATAAATATAAAAAATATTTGTCAACTCACATCTTGTACAACAACTTCGTCAACCTCCATAGCGCCGTCCTTTTCTTCCCCGATAGTTGCATCCTTGTCAGCAGTGAAGCTGAACTGTCCCTCTCCCTTTTCCTCTAGAGGCGATTCTATCTCCATCTCTTTCTCGTCTTGGTCTTTAGGCACGTCTGTTTCGGAGTGGGGTGCGTTTGAGTCTTCGGAATGCTCTGCTGTCATTTGATTGCTACTTTCTGAAATGTTTTTGATAAATGTATACATATACTAGCTGACCGAAATGACTGACTGAAATTTTAATCGAAGTACAGGTAAAAACACTATCAGTTATCGAGCGGGATGAAAAATGATGAAATTACTAAAATAACTACAAAAAATAGGGGTTGGTGATAAAAATTTTGGGTTGCGTGTATTTTTAATGCACATTATGAAAAAAATAAGCAAAAAATCGACCAAAAAAAGGGTGAACCCCTTATTTCTTAGGGGTACGAAAAATAGATAGTAGCCGATTTTCAGACCTACTGAATACGCATATAAAATTTGGTAAGAATCGGTAAAGCCGTTTCGGAGGAGTACGATAACTAACATTGTGACATGGAAGTTTTATATATTAGAAGAAGAAGAATAATAAGATTATAAAGCTGAAGACTTTGTTTGTTTGTTGCACTAATCTCAGCAACTACTGGACCGATTTGAAAAAATATTTTTGTATTGGATAGTTAATAAACGGGGCAGGCATAAGGCTATAAAATATCACGATACAACTATTAAGAGCAGAGCAAAAATGAAAAAATGTTGCAAACACGTGGGAAAAACATTTGTTTTGAGAGCTTTCGTTGCTTATGCAGCGAAAACCATTTAAGATACACAAAACCATATATGACGGGATTGTTTCGCTTTAAAAGTTCTCCAATAAAGTCCGCGAAAGCATTTATTTACCTCACATGGTCTACTCACTACAAACTTTTTCAGGATCATAAATTAGATAAAAAAAATGTACTATTTTCAAGTGGTTTTTTTTTCCTCTTAACAAAATAAACATATTCATCATCACGAATATTTCATTTTGAACAAAATTGCCTCATACATCATTTAATCTTAATAAACATCTTAGAAGGTATCACAGCTTTAAAATAATTTAGCACCAAAATAATGCTCGCAGCTTAATTACAACGTGCGCTTTCGCTAACCGCTTCGGTTGATGGCCTATTACTAACAATGAAATATGTGTTGTTCGTTGAAATGTTTTACGCGAAATTCGAAATATACGCAGGCGACACTGCGGAGGACCGCTAGAATAAAAAAAAGCATAAAAACAGCTGTAAATTTTCTTTTAAGCTTTGTTTAGATTTAAATATTACTAAAACCCAGTTTATTATTGTGAAGTTTATATTTATTACATATAGTTATAGATTATAAATATACTCATTAACTTTTTCACAATAATGACTTTATTGTATACATGACCAATTATACATTTCTAATTATCACACAGGTATGTATGTTTAAATAATATCTAATCTTTAAGTACTACCCATTATTATAAGAATGGGCCTGACTGACAAACATGTCACATTTCTCCCGGTTCCCCCCTCATGTTCGTCCGTTTTGTGTCAATAATACAGTTCATGTTTGCAAACTTTTCTCACCTCGCAGTGACAGTGACAGGTCAATTTTTTACCTACTTCAAAAATGGAGGTAATCAATTCAATGTGGATGTATGTGATATTGTTAGCATATGATAATATTTGAGTATGCTGATCTAGTAAGGCTTCCAAATATGTGTGCAAAATTTCGAAAGTGTATGTATGTTTGTATATTTTTATGTTTTACCACTAAAACCAAAAACCACGAAGTAGAAAAATAATTTAAAAAATTAACCACCTTCAAAAAACTTTCTTAAAAGCTCATTTACCCTCTGTTAAGAAGAAACAAATACATTGAACAATTTAATTGATGTGTGTAATAGACTATTGATGAACGTAAGTTTAAGATCATGCACCATCTCTTAATAAAATATAATAACCAGTTAGTATGCAGTAATGGTTTTTTACTTACCATCTTCAGGATCATAATCATCATCATCACCGTCATCACCATCGGCATCATTGTCAACATCATCATCTTCATCCGCATCCTCATCATCTTCCATTACCCTTGAAGATTCGGCTAACAAGCCTAAACTATCAGATACCTCGGGGACATCATCTGAATCACCATCCGTATTACTCGGTACTGGTATTGGTACTTCAGTTGGTTTCTGTATTTCATTGATATCAGGTTGCTTAGATGTTGATGGCTGTGCTTCGTCAACTTTAGATGTTGATGGTACCACTTCAATTGATGACTTATCAAGGTCACTTGATGTGTGTTCATACATTTCAGAGATTGGAGATTTAACTTGACTATCGAGATTTGATGTCACTGGATCAAAAGCCATTAGTGAAGCAATTGGCTTAAGTTTAAGCCCAAATGATTTTGTTGGTGAATCTTTATCTTGTATTGATACTTGGTTTTCTTTTGTTGTGGGTTCAACCACCATTGCTGTTGGTTCGGCTTCATCATCTTTATTGTTAGTTGTTGATGGAGAAACTATTGGTTTATTAACACTAATAGATGTTGAAGGAACTATTTCATCTTCACTAACTTTAGGGGCAGCCATATCATCTGCTATTGACTTAGGTTCAATATTAACATCTGTTAAAACTTCTGCTTGTTGTTTCTCAATCACATCTACATCTTTGGGTGTAGATGTTATATCTTTATGTTCAGAAATAGATACAGGAGTTGACATTTGAACTTCAATTGGTTCTGAGATTGTCCCTGGGTTAACTATATGTTCTGATTGCTGCTCAGTAATTTTGACAGTTTCTTCAGTATCAACTGGTTTAGAAGATTCGTGAATTTTCAAGGTTTCCAATGGTTTTGTTATCTTTTCTTCATCAATTAATACATCTGACGGTGCTTCTGTATCTGTTTTTGTTTGGACTTGCATTCTTTCTTGACATTTTGTTGGTGACATAGGTTTGGGATCTGCATTATTTGTTGCTTGATCTAAATCAGAAGATATAACTGGTTCTATTTCCTTGCTTTTGGAAGTTACTTCAACAGGTGCTGTTTTGTTAGGTTCCAAGGGGATCTCCATTGAAATGTCAACTTTATTGGCTTTTTGAATAGACTGATTTTTAATTTCAGGATCCAACATTGCTTCTTCTTCAACATCTATTGTAGTAGACATTTGTTCTTCAGTTGTGTCTAACTGTGATGTATCTTGAAGTGTTTTCAGCAATGCTTTATTTTCTGTTTGAATAACCAATTTTTGTGCATCAGTCAAAGGCTGAATTTCAGGATAATCATTGCTTTCTGATTGATGAAACTGTACATTTTGATTATTATCAGATTCTTTGGATTTTTTCTTTAATTGAGATTCCTCACTAAATGATTCTTCAAACCCTTCCAATCTTCTTTCAATTTCGCTCCAATCATTTTCAGATACATTTTCAGTCTTCTTGGATTCACTACCATCTTTACTTGGACCCTGAACATGTAATTCCTGTAACATATCTCCTGGTTTCACAACAACTGCATCTAAATTGTCTTCCAATATGTCATTATCTACATCCATCTCCACTGTGTGGTCAAGAGTCGAAGCTGGTTTAGATACATCACAACCAGCTTCAGCTGTTTTAAAACTATCTTCAGAACTATCAACTTGCATTTTATCATCATCATTAGTACCAGATACCAAAAAATCTGTGTCATCTAAATCAATGATCTCTTGAGTAGGTATTTCCAGCATCATGTCAGGTTTGTTCAAACCATGATCAATTTTTATATTTAAACTTGTATCTATCATAGAATCATTTGGAGAGCTAGTGGTCATGATCCCTTGAGATTGATCTGGAATGGTGGTATCCAGACCACTTGTTTTATCATGGACAAGTAATGTTGTGAAGCTTGATTTTGGTTTATCACTTATTAATTCATAAGAATTTCCCGCTACAGCAGTTTCAATCAATTTCATTTTTGTAGCATTTTCTAGATTGTTTTTTGTAATTTCTGTTAAATTTACCCCAGCTACTTCAGTGATTTTGGAGTCAATATCAATCAAATCTTCATCTAAAAGTGAATCATCTTTGCCTTCATCAGGAATCTCAAGCAATTTATCTTCATCAATAGTATCCGACTCTGGACCCTCAAGCAATTGGATTTCATCAATTATTTCTTCCACATCATCAGAAACAGCTTCATTTTCAACAATTTTGTTGATTGGTGAAGTTGTTTTTGGTGTATCGGATGTGCTTGATAGGTTAGTGTCTTCATTGCCGGAAGGAGAACTTTCGAGCAGTTTATTTTCATCAATTTCTCCTAATTTTTCATTCTTAACACTTACATTGCTGAGATTGGTCTCTTCCACATCTGCCTCAACTGGTTTGGTTGCCTCAGATATGTGATCTGTAGCTTTAGTGGCATTTTCTATCTGCATTCCACTTTGTTCATCAGAATCATCATCTTCCCACTTTAATTCTAATTCATCATCACTATTGTCATCCGTATTATCCGAATTTGACTTGAGTTTGTCCGAGATATAGGACGGAAGGTTGTCTTTGAAGCCGGAATCGGTTTTATTGCTGAAATCTTCAATAAGAACCTGCTGAAGACAGCTCGAGTCTTTTTCAAGAGATGGAACTGCAACAGTATGATCAACCTGATCTTCAGGTGTTATTCTATTAGACTTATTGATGGATACTATCTCTGTGTCTTCGTCAGACTTTGTAGAGGCGTTATCGCCTTGCTCAGAACTCATGTTCTGTAAAATAAATAGGTAAAACATGAAAAATGCGACCTTAACAAAATATAAAACAAATCAATGGTGAGGTACTCACGTTATTAATATCTAAAGCTTACTTATGTGTTTGTTTATTCATATGAGTTGAATTAAACAAATTTACTATAAAAATCAATTGTAATTCAAATTATTTTTATCAAAACACCACCAACAAACGAAAGACGGCGTTTTTTTGCTTGACAGATAGATGGTTTAGTTTTTAAGTGTAAGCAAAAATGATACGGCGCTGAGTTACGTAGTTGTAGCCATTTTAAATTGAGCTCGACAAGCAAAAAGTGAGCTCAGCATAGGTATAAATTAAAAGCAGCAGAATCGTGCTATGTAAATTGTCCCATAACTGACAATTAGTCTATGGTGGTCATGTTTGACGTTGTCAAATGTGAAGCTGATCTGATCTGTCAAAAATTTTGATTGTATCAAAAACCGATTTCACTTGCAAATACGAGAAATTATGAGGAATTCCTCATTATTTCCGCCTGTGTATTAGTAGCAAAAGCATTCTTTCTGCAATAGTTACGAATCGGTCGTCTTCAACGCACAGCGAATTGCATTTACCCACTATATTTGGACTTTGAATTTGTGGCTTCTTTTTATGTTTATAACGAATATTTAACTGCGTTTCATAACGTTTTCACACTTAATCACTTGATCGGTCTATTCCCTATGATATAAGTGCCAACAACAGATTTAAGAAGCTTGACTATACAAAATAACACATAGCTCTAAGCAAGTTTCTATATTGAAATTAGCAGTTGTGTAATAATCCACCAAAATGAATAACAATTTCTTGTCATCGAGGGCTCTAGTAGGTGCTGCTATTGTTGGCCTGGTTGGAGCTGCTGGAGTCTTTATATATGAACAGGTGTATGCTGAGAAACGGAGGGCTATGTTAGGTTAGTATTCACTTTCCTGCTTTTCTACTTCCTGATGCTATATAATTAATCATTTCAACACCATGCATAGTTGGCTTGGCTTACATATTGAGAGGTGTCTTAACCCAGATTTAAACATCTGACACTATTTTCAATCTATCTAATTTATAATTTAGTTACAAAACGGGACAAATTTGCGTAAAACCCTAAGATTTACTTTCAGTACCTATTAAGTTGAAAGTAGTATTATATTGACTATTTTTTTTTAAATATCCATACCCAAAACAGTTATTTTGGTTTATTCAATCATGGATTATGATAATCTATAATACTAACTCACAATGTCATCATGTTTACTGAATTATGAAATGCTACTTTTAAACTTCACTTTATTAGCATTTAAAATATTATGTAAATTAGTCTTTGAGAATAAACAGAGTCAATTTTAATGTTTTACAATTTCAGTTGTTAAGAAAATAGTTGTGTATTGCTTTCAGCTTTAAATAATTAAGTGTTTTGTATTGAAAAATTGATGACATGATTAGTAAACAAATAAATCTACCAAAATCACTATTCGTTATGTTAGGGTTCTGCTGTGCAACTTGTTCATATTTTCTATTAATGCTTCAACACCGAAGCGGTTGCAGGCAACCGCATAACAATAGAATATCTATTGTGTCTCGTTTACATAGGCTTGAGAGATTAAAGAATGTTATAATGTTATTATGGTTTTCAGTGAGAGAAGTGGCCAGACTGGACAAGCAAGTGACAACAATGAGAACAGAGTTGGAGGCTCTGAGGGAACTGCAGAAAGAAACGTAAGTTGCTATCTCAAAGAAAAACTGGTCTGAAATGTGAATTCCTTTTGTGTCAGATAGCTTATTTATCGTAAAAGGCTATTGGTTAAAATACAGTCTACGGAAACTTTGTCAAGACTGCTAGCCATTTATATGGTGTACCAAGATTTTGGTCTGTTTGACTCGTAATAATAAAGGCCTTGTGTCGTGATATACAACCACAGAGAGATACAAATAATAATAAAACTTTATGCATATTGTATACAATGTATACTAATGTTATAAATATTATAAAGCCGTGATGGGAGGGAAGGGAGAAAACTCAAAACGCACAGTCGCGGGGAATCGCTAGAGAAATGTCTCTAGCGGTCCCCCGCTATAATGATACAGGGTAAAATCTTAAATAAGCAATGATATCAAAAAATAAATATCCCTTTTCGCCCTAGTCAACTCCGTCGAGCGAAACACAAAGAGAAACAGCGTCGGGACCGGGCGGAGCGCGCGGCTCGGGCGGCGGGCGACGTCACTGATGCCGCTGAGAAGAGCTACGCGTCGGATTCCGAGTACTTTACTGACTACCAGTCAGTTGTAGGTTAGTTATATAATTTCTAAAACAGCTTATCTTACGTTTTAAACTTACAGCCAATAATGAATTTACTTTATATATACAGGCTGTTGTTTTGGTCAGCGACGAGCTTCTCAGGGGTGGCTGTACAAACGATACTGATGCCTGATTTGATGATCTTTTTTTTTTGGAATGGAATAAACCCACAAAATCAATTTATTGATGCGATATAGCGATCGAGTCAAACTACCAACACGAGGTAGCCTCTTCGTAGCTTAGTAGCTACAGCGTAGTATTTCGTAGATATGCGCTACCTACGCGCGAGGGTGCGAGTTTCCTCATTGGTTTTGTTATTTTTTTTTTTAAAGTATAACTCATATTATCATTCCTGAATTGGATGTCACTGACCAAAACAACACCCTGTATATTGCAAGAAATTATCAAAGTTGACACTGGTTGACTTGACACAAACTACAAGTGATATTATGTGACCTGCCATTATTACTCTAAAAATTCAATTTTTATAATAAATTGAGATATGTGTTTATATTTATTTATTATTTATATATGAATTGCATTTAAAGTTAAACAGAAATGTTTAATCTAATTTACAATTTATTTTGCACAGTGAGAGAGTGGCTCAAGTACTCTTAATACACGTTTTTTGCACGCTATTACGTATTATGCGTATTGCGAGGGGGGTGGCACTTCGCTGTTTAGGTAAAGTCGCCGTCAGATATATTGGAGCAGACAAAGTGACCAAATACTTCTGAACAGTTTAAAATGTCAATAAATTCCATACACTACAAGTTACCATTAATATCAGAATATTCATTACTTTATTTATATCTGAGCAGAAGCTAGTCAATAACTTCTATCCACACCACTAACCAATAATATCTGAACACTGTATCCACACAGTCGGTCATACATATCTGAGCAATCGAGGAAAATTGCAGAAGGAAGTGCTTCCAACTATAAATACTATTTAAAAATAGAAACTCTTTTCATAGTTTATATTATAGAAAGATGACGCTGGCAGTTTGTAACGTTTTGTAGTTTTCAGTATTGTCATCACTGTTATGAAAGTGTAATGCAATAAAAAAATTCCGGCCTCACTTGCCTGAATTTTTTGTTCAGATATTATTGGTTAGTTGTGTGTATTGAAGTTATTGACTAACATCTGCTCAGATTTTAATGAAGTAATGAATGTTATGATATTAATTGTAACTTGTAGTGTATGGAACTTATTGACATTTTAAACTGTTCAGACGTATTAGGTCGCTTTGACTGCTCCAATATATCTGACGGAGACTGTACGCACGAGCGATATGGGGGAGGCCTATGTGCAATAGTGGACGTCCTTTGGCTGATAATGATTCCTATGCTTCGTGCGGTAACAACAGCGCTGCCGCCTGCACGAGACTACAAGTATCAATGGAAAATAGATAATTTATGTGAATTACTTAATTCTCTTTTGTGCAATGTTTCATCATAATAACCATAAATATTATGCAAGTTTACTAGTTAGTTTGGCTGGGGTGTTTCCCGCACTTAGCCTCCCGATCGGGCCATTCTGCGTATGTCCCTCTTTTTCATTCTAACCGCCCCAAGTTTTCCCAGAAGGCTTGCAGTCTGGTCCGATTGCTGAAGGCCTCCGGGGAATTGAGAATATTTTCCCATTGTTCCGCCACGCCTGTTTAAAGTATTAGACACCAATCACATACATTGCTCTGATTCCAAAGTAAGTAGCTAATGCACTTGTGTTATGGAAATCAGACACAACGGTGGTACCACAACACCCAGACCCGAGACAATATAAAAAAAATTGATTCTATATTGGCCCGATCGGGAATAGAACCCGGGACCTCGGAGCGTCGACGCCTTGAAACTAGCGTGCTTAGCGACTAAACCACGGAGGTCGCCTGTGCACTCCGTGAGCACATGATGTGGTTTTCCTTCTGCCCCCATGCACCTCCACAGACAGCCTGCTATGGGCTGTCTGTGACACCTATTGTGAATATTGTTTGTTGAAGAGACTGCGGCCAGTCAAAGTACTTATAACTGTGCGTAGTTTGTCTCTTGGTAAACGGATGAGGTTGCGAGCAAAGCTTTTCGAAGCTTCCGGGACTGTTTTGTACTTTGTTTGCCTGCAACCGTCACCATTTCTCCACTCTGCTTGGTGAGCTGCTTCGGTTTCTGCACGTAGCCAAGTTCTTATTTGGGCCTGCGGTATGGGTTCAAGTTTAGTTAGTATTTTTTAATTGATAAGTTAGTATTGTAATGTTTTTGGAAGTAAAATAAATTACAACAAGACGTTTACAATCCTCTTATGGCGGCTGTACACATGGGGCCAAGGTGTTGGGCCAACGTGTTGGGACAACGTGTAGAGAGCTACTTACCGCATGTTGGCTTAATTGGTCTTGTTGGCGCCAATATTGGCAGGCCATCCGAATGGTGTCGGTTTTTAGTGCACACATCAAAGGATCTTGGCGCGCTCCGCAAACAGCGTTCACACGTTGGTGTCTTGTTCAGTTCGTTGTTACTCGTCAGCGGAGACAGTATCGTTGCGCGTGAATGAAATTTACGTTCCCATGTTCCGATAGCGATGGCGGCGCCGGTGTGGACAAGCAATGAGGTTTCCATTTCTTTTTAGTCACTCGACTTTGGTGCACATGTACGTAATAATTAAACGCACTGTATAAATAAATTGCCGCGGCTGCAAGAACTTCTACGTCCATCTTTGAAGCGCCAATGCAGAATGATCAGTAAGCCAATGTGTGAACAGGAATCTTGGTTTCTATCATTTTTGCCCAACACGTTAGCCCAACACCTTGGCCCCATGTGTACGTACAGCCGGCTTTACAGTCAAGCCCACAAACAGGGATAGCGTTACAGGTTAGAAAGAGACATTTATTCACGGCAGATAAAACAACCTTGAATGAAAGTCGTGCGAACTGAACTGCGCTTTATTGCGATGTAGCGAAGAGTTGTGTTTTATTTAACTGTCTTAGAGGAGTGATCCTTCTGTACGTAGTAGGTACTATTATAAACATTATAAACAAGCCACTATTATGCAAATACACACTATTATGGACCGTATAAACAAGCTCAAAATAACAAAACAACTTATACAAAATGAGGAGATACGAGAACGGACATAGCCCTGAGAATCATTAAGCTCAAGTGGCAGCGGGCAAGGCACATAGCGAAAGAACTGATGGCAGTTGACAGAAAAGTTGTAGATTGGATACTAACCAAAGACGCAGCGCAGGAAGTCCACCGACAAGATAGACAGACGACCTTGTAAAGATCGTAGCATCAATCTGAATGAAGACAGCTTAGGATTGGTCGCTATGGAAAGCTTAATCCTTTACCCCTTTGTATATATTTATTTCTATAATGTGCAGTGCAAGAATTGACATAATAAATTGATATTTCGGAGCAGAATTTGCACCAATTGAAAATTTATGATGAGAAAATAAAACAAGTGAGATTTTTAATTTTAAGTAATACAAACAATTCCAGTTTTCAAACTGGTATTTTACAATGATTCGACGGCGTCCCTTAAATACCTACTTTATTTTTTTAAATGGTTCCCGAAATAATGCGCGAAATTGGCATTTCTCTTAATAACAGTTATAATTTAGAAATATTCGTTTATGTGTGTGCCCCTTTACAGAAATGATTAATGACAAATGGCACTACACAGACCTCTTGCTGGTTATCTTCAAAAGACAAATCCAATCCTAAAATGCTTAATTTTGACCCCTAATAAACCTGAACATTAGTAAAGATTAGTGGTCCGTGGGGAATATTCCCAATTTCCAGTTATTAACTTAATGTGTATTTACGGGAATATACCCGGAAACTTTAATTAATGGATCGGCTTATGTGTTTTTTTTTAATAAGAGAAGGTAGTTTTTGAGGTACGGGTGAAAAACTATTAATCAAGAAATAAAAATATTCAAAAATTAAACTGCCCTTAAAAACTCAATAATAATATATCCCCTTATTCATAATAACGCAAACAGTCTAATAAACCTGTTTTAACTATTACACTGTTTTGTCTCGTGCTTTCTTGGCGCTGTCACCATTTGACAGAAAGTGACAAAACAGTGTACGTAATACGAGGGTGGGTCAAAAAGTTCGCGGAATGGAGGGTAAAAAGTAAAAAATAAAACACAAAATTATTTTTCCTTCTCAATGTATTCCCTCTGAACTCTAATACATCTATTAGACCTATCAATTAATTTATTGATACCTTCGAAAAAAAATGATTTCTCCTTGTCGTCAAAATAGGCCGAAATTGCGCTCTTCACTTCTTAATCGTTGGAAAATTTCTTCTCTCGAAGCTCTTTTTTCATCTTTGGGAACAAATAATAATCAATTGGAGCTAAATCTGGGCTATAGGGATGGTGTTCCAAGATTTCGAAGCCCACTCTTTAAACAGCAGCCATCGCAACTTGCGCCTTGTGCACGGGTGCATTGTCGTGCAAAAGGAGCACACCTTTGGTCAATTTTCTCTGTCTTTTCTCCCTCACAGCATCTCGCAGACGTTCTAATAGTGCAGCATAGTACTTTCTTGTTATAGAAACACCCTTTTATTTATAATTAATAAGGAGGATTGCCTCTGAATCCCAGAAAACAGTAGCCATGAGTTTTCCAGCCGACGGAGACACTTTGAATTTCTTCGGGGGTGGTGTGCCCTTTTTGTGCCACTGCATGGAGTTTTATTTAGACTCAGACTCATAATGATGAACCCAAATTTAATCTCCAGTCACAATCCGGTTCAAAACTTCATCCGTTTGTTCACCACAGAGCCAAAACGCCAAAAACTCGCAACAACACTCAACTCGCCGCTGCTTCTGGTGTGGCGTGAGCATTCTCGGCACCCACCTTGCACACACCTTTGAGATGCCAAGATGGTCGTGTAGGATGTCCAAAATGGTTAAAACTGATACTCCAATCATTTTTGCCATCTGCTACTTCTTTAAACGGGCATCTTCCAATATGTTTTTTTCAAGTTTTTCGACGTTTTCTGCCGTGGTTGCCTCGACAGGCCGCCCCGGCCTCGGATCATCTTCAATCGAATCCCTGCCTTGCTCAAACAGGTTGTGCCACTTGTAAACCATGGTTTTACCAGGACAAGAGTCACAGTAAACAGAAAACAAGACAAGAAAATAGTCTGGGGAGGTTTTCCTTGCTTGATAAGGAACTTGATGACTGCGTGAAACTCAATTTTCTCCATGTTGCAAATATTTTTCCGGATTGACTTGTTGATTGATGTGTAGCTCAGTGAATTATGACTTAATTTTTTTGAAACTTTCTATTTATACTCTTAATAAGTGTCTCAACTAGTGTAGATACTAAAAAGTTGCCCTTCCCCCCTCCATACCCCTCATTCCGCGAACTTTTTGACCCACCCTCGTAGATAAAATAGGTTTATTACTTAAAGAACTATTGATATAGATGCTAAAATATGAATAAGGGGAATAGTGTAGTAGTATTTATGGTAAACAAATTCAATCGTAGTCAGCGCATGATATCAAATCTTACGTACACCAACAGTCTAAGCACATAACATTAGGAAACATTCCCGAAATTTACTGTAAATTACTGGGAAATTTCCTCAAACTTCCCAAAATTCGGGAATTTTGGGAAGTTTGAGGAAATTTACTACTGGGGTGCAGGGGGAACGGCACCCCAGTAGTAAAGGCAATATATTTGTCACAGGCACAGACCACGAGATGGACAGCGAAGAGTTCTACGACGTACACACAGATGATGATGATGATGACACGCTAAGGGAGTCCGCGAGGAACGGACACGTGGCTGCGCTCGATGAGGTGAGCTCTATGTAGTTTAAATAAGGCCTATATTATAATAAATAAATATAAATATCCTTTGGACATTCCCACACATCGCCATCTAGCCCCAAAGTAAGCTACTCAAAGCTTGTGTTGTGGGTGCCAGACAACGGATATAATACTTAAATACTTTTTGTTTGTAAATACATACATGATATACATAGAAAACACCCAGACCAATACAAACAGACATGTTCATGCACACACATGTTTGTATTGTGCGGGGATCGAACCCGCACCCGCTGCGTAGTAGGCGATTTCTCGACCACTACACCAGACGGGTCGTCATATACGGGTGCATATTGCAACAATATGCTTTATTGTACAGTGACCAGCACATCGGGTTACCTTCTTTTGTTGCAAACTAGCCCTTATTACAACTGAATAAGATACCGCAGTGTTTACCTTGACGCGCTGTCGTTTGTACAACGTGTAACGTTTAATGCGTAAAACCTGAAAATAGGGATCGTAATAACGATCACATATATATGGGCCACATTTAAAAAAAAAACTTTACACAAATGTTGCCTGTCTATTTATTAACAAGCCAAGCCATTATGTGCGCAAACCCGCTTAAATACATAAGCAATGGTAAGTTATTTATGAGCGTAGATAGTAATAATAATAATGTCAGCGCGGCGCAGCGGCCCGGTGATACTCACCTACCGATTCCTCTCTTGACAGAGCGTCGTCAGCAGAGTAAGAAATGATCAGTGCCAGTGAAACTAAGTAAAACCTTTTTTGAAGTGAAAACTTCTTTAGCGGCGTTGAGCACTTTTGTGGGATGGGGGAAAAATGTGAAACTCGCGTCAGGACACGTGGGCTGATCGAAAAACTGTAAGACGGTTGGCGAAATTATGGATGTAAGTTGATTTTTTTGAGAGATAAACTTTTTAATGTAATTTAATATAATATAAATTGTAATGTTTGTGTACGATAGCGCAATAAATAAATATTGTATTCTATAAAAATATATTATTATTATTATTATTATTGTATTCTATCACAAAAATGATAGTACTTTTATATTGATAATAACTATTCCAAAAAATCAAAAATGCACAACGTTGATATTCAAGTTTTCACTTCTGCCGGCACTCCCGGAGTGCTTTCACAGTTTTTTTTCTTCCAGAATTAATCATTTGGGGTGTCTGAGGTTATGCGCATTTAAAATTACACGTTGTATGAATGATTCGCCTGTTCTTGATGACGTGAGCTCTATTTAGCTGTAATAAAGGCGGTTTCGCATCCACTTAATGTGTTGCCAGTAAGGAATATTGACGACCCGTCTGGTGAAGTGGTCGAGAAATCGCCTACTACGCAGCGGGTTGCGGGTTCGATCCCCGCACAATACAAACATTTGTGTGCATGAACATGTCTGTTTGTATTGGTCTGGGTGTTTTCTATGTATATCATGTATTTATTTACAAACAAAAAGTATTTAAGTATTATATCCGTTGTCTGGCACCCATAACACAAGCTTTGAGTAGCTTACTTTGGGGCTAGATGGCGATGTGTGGGAATGTCCAATGTCCAATGGAATATTCACGTTTTTAGTTATACAAAGAGCGACTCAAATATAACATATCATTGGTTAAAAATATTAAAACATTCTACATCTTTTTCAGGACCCATCAGACAAGGCTGATGATCACAAATCAACGCAGAAAAATAGTACGTAGCTACAATGGGTGTCAAGGGGTAGGTATTTATTTATTTGGGCTCTTATAAGATAAAATAATAATTACAATGCATTCGATCCATAATGTTATTAACAAAATCTTTTATCTTTAAAGTTTCGATTTTACCAACATCAGATAGGACTTATCCGACCGAATAAGTACGAAACGTTCGATTTGAAAATGTAATTTTCTTAAATGATTACTGTCAAATAGGTGACGTTTTCAAATTAGGCGTGTTTTATCCATAAAATTATTATCCCTTTGGAATAGAACGACAAAAGCGAGATGTCACTAGCAGCAAACTGTGTGATAAAAAGAGATGGGTAGCAGAACCATTTTTGTCAGATGTCAAACAGTTGACCGCCCTGCAGAAGCCCGCCGAAAATAACGTGCATTTGATTTTTTTATATTTAAAAGTCAAATTGTGTATATTTTGGAGAAATAATGCGTCTGAAACATGGTGACTTGATCGGTGATTGATTGTTATGCATTACAGCGGCATAACCCCAACAAATAATCATTTAACAGGTTGATTAGTCCAAATCGAAACCTCTCAATATACGACTTATATTTACCAATGCGCTTCAAATTTAAAGTACGCAGTTTGATTATTTTATTTTACAAACGTTAATTTACGTAAAAAATGAAGACAGAATAACACAGGGAATGTTTATCGACGAATATTTTGTATAATGAAATAACATTTAGTTTTACACTAGAGCTGCATGTTCAATATTTTGTGTCGACTGTTTATCATGCAGTAAACTACTATATTTAACTTAGGAACATTGTTATAAATCACCTGATCAAAAGGTTATCTCATTTAAAGCTACAAATGTTAGTTACTGACATCTTAAATCGGTTTCGTTTGACAGCTTTTACTTGTCCTTCTATTCCGATAGGAATATTAATTTTATGGTTTTATCAGACTCAACGAGTATTCCTTATTTTTACCGTTACCATGAGTTACTCAATAGCGACGACGGTTATACTCGCTAGCGACGGCGCAACTTTTTGTATGGAAAATTTTAGTTCTGTCAGTGACCGCTAGAGGCGCTGTGCAATTTTCTATAGACTTTTTTACGTCGTCGCTAGCGAATAAAACCGTCGTCGCTATCGAGTAAACTTATGGTAACGTCACTAACTTTGATAAAATTGACTCTAAATCTATTTATGCTATTATTAAGTAACTATATATTTTTTTATTACTTTTCAGAATCGTAGTGTCAAGTTATCGGGTATGGGAATAGACCACCGTAGTTGTAAAAAGAATATTCTTACGAGAACGACTGTTGCGTCAGTAAAATGATTGTTGTAGACGAAAAATGGGATATTTTCATATACTAAATAATAACATTCCTTCGAAACAAATTGTTGAATAAATCTTGGGTTTTTTAGTACCTAAATTGTATTAATCGTAGTTAATGTTACAAAATTATGTATTTGAAATTGATTTGTGTAAAATGTTTGATTGGAGTATGAATTTAAGGTTTAATTTTGGGAACTCTGGGCGACTAGGTTAATTTTAATGTGACAATGTTGTGTTTAAAGTAACAATTGGTTTTATTTGAAATAGATGCATGTATCAATGTAGAAACGATAGCAAAAACACAAAATTGATTACAAACGAATTATCAAGACTTGTTTAAATGCTCAGGAATTGGGAAGATTTATTGCAATGTGTATAACGGGTGTATAATGATCTGTTGTTGTATTTACAATATAATAAAGTAGAGAAGATATAATCTCAGTAGCTATGGTGCTAGTTTAGTGCCACTATATCTGAATCAAATCGCAAAATATAATATTAAGTTCATGTAGAATATACTGTTTTAAAATACACATAGGCAGCACGTAAAACTACCATAATGTATCAAAATATCGCAAATAATATTTCTTACATTCTTATGAATGGATGTCACTGTCATTATGCGATGAGAAAAGGGAAAACAAATGAATTGTTTTGACACGAAACGGACAAACGGGGAAGCGGGTCGCATATGTCATGTTTGACAGATCCATTTTCAGTGCGACATGGATATTTTGGCCAACGGCAAAAATCAGAACTAACGCTGTCAAATTCAAAAATGCGGCTGCCAGATCAGTGTAGCGAAATCTCCCCAATCTTACAAGAGATTTTTCGATTTCTTTTTGTTTTATTTTTGTACATATTCTGTGATTCTTATAAAATGATTGTTTTTAAATACCTTAGAGCTAAACTCTTTAAAAAAAAGTTATAATAATATTCAATAGTTTGTATTGTTAATACAATTGTTTTACAATGATATAAACAGACATGTATAGGACTTATAACCATTACCGTTCCCATGGGTCCCATTTATCGTAGTCGGGCTAATAATATAAGGTAATAAATAAAAATGCCACGCTTCAACACCCGAGTGGTTGCAGGCAACCGCATAAAAGAAGAATATCTATTGTGTCGCGTTCACATACGCTTAAGGGATTAACTGTGACTTCCTGAATCAAGGGAGATTTTTTGCATTGGCTACCCTCATTGAATGCTAGCGCCCCCCTGTCAATGTCATCTATTGGACAAAAGATTCTTGTCGCACTAATTGAGCCGCCAAGCGAATGCAATTTGAAGTTAAAAAAAAATACACAAAATAAATTAAAAGAATGTCAAACTTCCTGTATTTCTTTATAATTATGTAGAGAATGCATTTTATATTGTTACATTATTCGCTTTTGTATAGAATATGCATTTATATATACCGATCATCATATATACTCTAAATATTGGTATAAGGAGTTTTATGTTATGTCAATACAGCATGTGGCCTGTAATAGAAGCAAAAAATAAACAATGATTCTACAGAGTATAAATACTTTAACTCTGAGTTATAGTAGTCCAAAGTTATAATCCCTAAACAATATATATCTAAATCGCTTACTCGTAGTAAATGACAATGTCAAATTCTATGGCTGGACCGATTTGTTTTTGGAATACATTGCTGGTTCGATAAATTTTGTAAAATAACAATAAATTAATGTTTATTATAAATAGAAACCATTAAGAAATTGATTACTGGTTAATTAATGGGCCTATATTTTATTTTTTGGTCCTATTACAGGTCACACCCACACCATATCGAACACATAAAAATATGATCTCTATAACATATTATTTTTCTATTTGTTTTCACTAATGAAATGATCATGCACAAGTTGTATTAGAATGTTTTAAATTAGCCGTTTTTCTAGGTGTCTAGAATTGCGGAATGAAATCTTATAGAATGACAAATAAATTCGTATTATCTACTTAAGCCATCACGACGCGTTTTCTATAATAATAACCAAATTTTATATTTAAAATAGCATTATTATGAGCCTAACTACTGAAGCTGCTCAATTTATTAATAAAATACATTTGATATTTGTCAATAAAATTATGTTTTAGTAATTTCCAATATGTATGTCCTTTTCTTGTATCTTTTGTCTTGTTATAACTACGTCAATATTACTTTCCTGTTTGAAATTCATTTTATTCATGTAACCATCTTTGACCGGTTTATAAATTTTCTACTTGTTGCAATTTCTCAGCAACTCTCAATGTTATTATCATCAACTCGAATTGGCAATGTCGCGAATATATTTAAATATTTGTTGACTAGATGTAGGTGATTGTATTTGGGTTAGCCTGCCGGTATTAATTTTGTTAAATAAATATTTTTTTTTCTTTTAATCCTTCTTTTATTTTTCCATCAAAGTTAATAATCATTAATTCCATTCAGGGTCGTTTATCAATGGTCAGAATAAATTATAAAGCGACAAATTTAAAAAAAATGATAGTTACGTATGATTCCTGACAATTAGGTGACGTTTCCAAATTAGCCATATTGTATTTTGTTCGACGAATATTTCTTGTCTGACTATTGAAAAATCAGACCTCAGGACACAAAATGCCACGTATGAACCTCAATAATTAATAAATATCCATCAATTATGGCCCATATGGGGCCAGAACATGTCTCCTTGTCTTTTGGGCCTTATTAGCGCTTCGAGACAAGACAGATATGTTTTGTACCGGACAATATCATTTAAAGTAGGGTTTTTCTTTGCTAGTCCCACATTGTAAATAATCTTTTCATAACGTATATTATCAGTTAAAAAAACTACGACCATGTAAGTTTTAAGTATATTGTGTAATGTTTAAGATTGTGAACAATATTCAACTAGCAAAGAAAATCAAACTTAAGTTTCATATTTTTTCTTAGGTTACAAAGTTCATACAAATCTACAAAATAAAACAAATTCAATACGAATAGCATACCATATAATTTTCTTACGTTTATAAACATTTAAAAATAACATTTCGCTTACATTATATATTTTACAGCCACATCGCAGTCACACGATCCATTATTTTTTAAAAATGGTTATTTCAATAACATACATAATTCATACTGATCATACTTGTGACTGCGACCATTGCACATCCTAAACAAGTGCACCAAATCCAACAAAACACCAAAATAAACAGCACATATAATTAAGTCTTTTAAACGACAAACTTTGCATGGAAATTCAAAACTTAAAGTATAAATAAAATTAGCGAAAATATATAAATAAACTCGTTACGTACAAGTGTATGTTACACCTAAGGTAAGATTACCCGACCGATTAAAAAAGTATGCCTCCATTATCTTTTTAAACTAGTCGGTTGATACCGCAAAAGCTTGACGACAAACTTTGCATGGAAATTCAAAACTTAAAGTATAAATAAAATTAGCGAAAATATATAAATAAACTCGTTACGTACAAGTGTATGTTACACCTAAGGTAAGATTACCCGACCGATTAAAAAAGTATGCCTCCATTATCTTTTTAAACTAGTCGGTTGATACCGCAAAAGCTTGTTACTAAGTTTTTGGAATAAGGAGGACAGAGTCTCGACCAAGTGATTATAAGCTTTTATCAATCCCCAAGAGTGTTAAAGGTATGTTTTTCATGATAAGAATACCATTTCATTAAGTTGACAGCCAGCACAGTAATTAATATTTTTACTAAACATGTGTTTGGTCCACAATAAACGAAGAAGTGAAGAAGTGTTTCGGGCGAAAGCACATTTGCACTATTTAAAAGGTGCTTCAAAAAAACCCGGTTAGGAATGAAGAGAGCTCATAATCATTAAATTTGACGACCTCCGTGGTCGAGTGGCTAGCACACTGGTTTCAAGTGACGCCTTCTCGTGAGGTTCCGGGTTCGATTTCCGGTCGGGTCAATATTATACGATATTTTCTATATTGTCTCGGGTCTGGGTGTTGTGTTACCACCGTTATGTCTGATTTCCATAACACAAGTTCATTGGCTACTTACTTTGGGATCAAAGCAATGTATGTATTTGGTGTCCAATATTTAATATTTTCAACTTTCTCTTGGAAACAGGTCAAAACTCTTTTTTTTGGAAGTCAGCTAAAGCAAAAGCAAAGGAGCTTCTTCTTTTGACCTGTATGTATGTTTGTCCGCGATTATCTTATGGCTAAGCCGATTTGATGCGGTTTTCATTAGTGTTTGTTACAAGGAAGTTTAAGTAATTTGACTGACTTCAAAAATATAGATAACATTTTATTGATTGACTTACAAAAAAAAATCTGTCACGTAATCCGTCTGATTTCTACGGAAATCTTTTTTTTGGCATATTTCTACCCATGTTTCTAAGAGAAAGTTACTGATTCTGAGCTTCAATTGTTACCGGTAAATTTGAAATACCTTTAATCTGAACGCTCACTTACCCGAGCCGATCGCGCCGAACGAAACGAATTTCAGAATTATTTATATGAAATCTAATGAAACCTCGCACACTTACCCGCGTCGAATCGTCCGAATCTGGAAGAACCCCAGAAATACTAGACGAATTCGTATGACTTCATCAGATTCGGCGCGGCTAATGTGGTCGACTCGGACGACTCGCCGGGTGTTCAATTCTTACTCACTCCCACCTTAGATGTCGCTCATAGCGCTATCTCATGACGTCTTCGACGCGGTCGAATCGGCTAAGTGTGCGAGGCCTGCTTGACTTCGATTCGTTCGGCTCGGATAAATGTGAGTTCACCTTTATAGTTAAAGAATTTTCACAGAAAGATTTTTTTATCTGTTTCTAACCGAATAAACGATTCTCGATCGAACCAACGATATACCACCTAATAAGTACGCAATGAGCAGTTCTATCATCACTATAAAGCTTTCAATAGATGGCGTTGGGATAGCTTTAGGTTTTTTTTTACCATAGGCAAAGAAAAAAAAGTGCGTGAGTTAATATTGTAAAATATGTTAATGACTTTTGAATTAATTTAGATACTTGTTTTTTGGCATTACAGTGTCCTTTATTTACTGAAGGTACTAATATTGTTTTACTGTTTATTATTTACTTTGCCGGAAATCAGTAACGCTCTCCTGATACCACCACCTTTGTACACTATGATTTGCGTCTTTAAATATAAATATAAATATAAATAATACTTAAGATAAAGTTTCAAATGTTATTTTCTAAAGTGACACTAGCGCCATCTATCGATTTAAACATCTCATGACAAAAAACTGCTCATTGAATCTTACTATGTAAATACTGCATTTATTGCACCGATATAACACGCAATACAACTTAACTAGAGTTTGTCTAAGCTGAAATGACGCACCCCACTATCGCATCAACGCACACAAGCAAATTTAAAATATGGACGCAACACATACAGGGTGACGTTGTTATCAGTACCGAAATTTTGTGTAAAGACTCCACTGATGAATATTAACAACTTTTACTATGGGGGCAATAGTGAAATCGAGAAAAAAAAAATTGGTTGCCTGTAAAGTCGGTATACGGGCGAAAGTTTTACGTGACAACGACTTTTTATGTCTGTCTCTCTCGTTCTTACGCGTGCCTCTCACTCGCTCTCAGTGCTGCGCGCGCGGCAGACCGATCATAGTTGAGTGGGAGAGAGACGCAAGGCATTCGGCGGGCCTCTCTCTCGTTCGGTGACTCATCGTAACGTTACCGAGCGTTACACTTTTTCATAAGTGACTCCTAGCCGCAACCTAATTTAAGACGTTGTCACGTCAAAAAATCAGCTGTTCCATACATTTTGACCGCGCGCCAATTGAACTTTTGTATGGAACAGCTGATTTTTTTTCTCGATTTCACTATTGCCCCCATAGTAAAAGTTGTTCATATTCATCGGTGGAGGGAGTCATTACACAAAATTTCGGTACTGATAACAAAGTCACCCTGTATACAAATGCCGTTGTAATTGGTCATTCAGTTGCCGGTGAGACTCAAACGATTTGTTGTCCAACTTATTGCAATGGGTCGTTATGGGATTTTGAGATAACGTAACGTAACGTTAAGTAATTTCCAATAACCGGTTTCATAACTAGTGATTTTTGTAACTAGTTATTTTCACAACGTCCCGAATCAAACGTGTTACTATACCTGTTTCGTTTCCACTTACGTTCGCGTTCTATAGTTGTTTCATTTATTCACGCAACAAAGCTATCACACGTATTGTTACAATTTTTAAGGCGCTTTTATTTATTTCTCGTTTTACTCCTTCATACTAAGAAAACGATGTGTAGCATGGTCAATGTAAAACGTCGTTTTCAACTTGTCATAACGAATAACGTAAAACCAGTGATTTTGCGTGAGAAGTGAAGCCAACCAAACATCTACGCTATATCATTTACTTAAGAGTGAATTCAATTTGACTTCAGAGCAATGTGAGACAAGAAGCAGTTATTGAAGACCGATGCCTATTTCGATCGTATGAATGTAACGTGTTATTGTTGTGGAGGATAACGAGTGATCACTGTTTGGGCTCGTAACTGGTTAAAAAACTAGTTACGGTTAACAACGCCCATCGCTACCACATTGTCATAATTGACGTGAACGCGAGAGAGAGAGAGAACGCCTTTTGTTTCATACAACGTGTCAGCAGAGTCCTAAGTCAGTCCTAAGGAGAGCGTTGTCGGATTTATCACGCGACAAGTCGATTGTGACGTCGGCATACAGATCTTAATTCGCGGAAGTCGACACTCCCACACAGATAAAGCATCCTCATAAACAAATGTTATTACAACATCCAAGAGTTTTTTAATGACAAAATTATTTATTTATTTATTATTTGTTGGTGTCGAGTTCCTAAGTAAACGTTTGATCTAAAATATACATGTATGTCGAACATGTTATGTTAAAAAATATATGTTATGTACTTAAAATAATAGTTAGATAGCCCCCATAATATTGCTATGCCCTGCGCAGGGCGTCACATGAACCTTTAAAACTTTTATACCATCTTAATATGTTATGTGACATGCAATAAATGATTTGATTTGCATCGTTATTAATATTTGCACTCACACATCGAAATCAACTAATTAAGTAGTGGGGCGAGTCATTTCAGCTTAGAGAGGTTCTACACAGATTGTTTAAACTGAAAAAAATAATACGATCTAATAAAACACTTAAAAATTAAAATAATTTTGCAATTTGGCATACATACATCTTAAAAGTAGCTCCAATTAAAAAGTTTAGATACAAATGCTTACTTTTTAACAGGTAATAATTTTATAAAGTACTATAAAGAAATAAATATAACTAATCGCTTATGATACAAAGCTATAAACAAATACATATTGTTTTTGTATATCCTAAACCATTTTTGCATTCGAATTTGTATAGAAGTTTTTTTTATTTAACCTGTTTTATGTTTAAAATTATTATTTTGCTTTATAAGCCTAATTTAAATTACTGTTTAACTATTATAAATACGAATAAACGGAGCTATCTTTATTATTATCAACCTATTATAAAACTAATTACATTACTATATCCTCACTATGTTTATATTTTATGTGACAATATTATAACAATATTTTATTTACATAGTGAAAATAAAATAAAAAAAGACTAAAACTAAATAAATGTCAAATTCAGTTCGTTATATAACTTGTTCGATAATCGAAAAAAATACCCACAGGGCAACATTTGAAAAATATTATTGCAGAATCTTGTAACTGAAAACATGATTATTTTAATTGTCTATGGTCTTGACTTTTTAAAACCACAGACAAAAATGTACATCGGTTATAATTCCCCTAATTTTTGAATTAAAAAAAAAAAACAAGTAAAGGCCTGTTTCACAATGTCTGAATAAGTTACGTTAGGGTTATCTGTTCACTTCTTCATACGAAATGACGTACCATTTGAATTATTCGTTGGTGAGAGCGTATTTTTCGACGTTGAAACATGCCCTTAACACAGGAAAATTACAATAGCACAAATTGAAAATATCTACTGTTTAAGTAAGTGTAAAAGTTTTTTTTATATATTAAAAATACAGACCACGTTTCTCTATTGGCATTCCTTGAGAACTTGTAGTGATTTTCTGAATAATTCCTGCTGGGCTCTGGCATGCTTTATTTCCAATTCTGCGAGATCTATTAAACTGTGGAAAAAAAAAGATTTTTTGTCAATCAACGATTATAGTTATTAACTTATTACTACCCATATCTCAAGAACTAATGGACCGATTTTGATTAAACTTACACTGTACACTAAGTTAAAATATACCAGATTGAACTAAAAAAGAATCATCCCGCGATGACTTCTCGTTTTCTCGTGGACAAACAAATACAAATATACCAACATACATACACTTACGAAATTTAATCACACATGTTTGGAAGCCTTACTTAATCAACATACTCAAATATTATACAATTCGAACGATATCACTTACATACACACTGAATTGTAAGTCGGTAGAAAACACTAGGCTGAGTTAGGGAATCGAACTCTGTATTCTGTTCTATTTGGGCAACTGCCTTTACCACTCGGCCATTATACTCTGATTTTTAATTAGATAGACCAGAATGACAACTGACAGACAGACAACACAATCGCACTTTTGCTTTTTTAATGTTGCAAGCGTAGTGCAATAGTGTTGTGACAATTCGATTGTGTGCGATTAATTGAACTTGTGATATGAATTTTTAATAATCAGACTTTATTTATTTCGATAAATAATACAAGTAAAACGTTGCAAATAGTTATAAACAAAAATTTTGAAGATAATTTAATTTTGAATATCAGTATTACTAATAGTATTTTCACACAACACAATTCAAAATACAACTATTTAAATATTCTTCAATCACATGAAAACAACGATTGAATAAATTGAATTCTCCAAATATTTAGGAACATCACTATTTTTGAATAACGCAAAACTGGCGACCCACCAAATGTCATTTCGGTCTATCTAATTAAAAATCAGAGTATAAACATTGACAAGGCTCGAGCAAGACGTGTTACCTCTAATGCATAGGTCACGTCCTTACTTACAGCCTATTTCACAATGACCAAGTAAGTTTTGATAATACATACAAAATTTTAAGTTATTTGATGGTCATAAGCGGTCTTTTTTCTATTGTAAGTGCTTGAGAACTATTGAAATAAAAACAAATACTCGGATAATGCTTGAATACTCATACTTAAGGTAAGGCATTTGGCCAGGAGAAGGATAAGACTTTCTTTACCTTTTTTCATCTTTAAGATAAGTATTACATACCTCTTCCCAATATAAATGCCCGGATAGCACAAGACACGGGGTTCGATTCCACGTCTGACACTGTTGCTTTTTTCAAGTGTATTTTATATTATTAACATGTATAGTGACAAAACACAAAAATAATTATAAATTGGCTTTCTTCATCTTAAGTTGAATATTTGTAAAAAAAAAACTTCGGATGTTGTGAGAGCAATCTCGCAACATTGATGACGTCACGCAGCCTACGCGGTAGATAGAAAGCACTTGCAAAAATCAACGGGCTTGCCAATGTGTCGGTGGCCGAGTGGTATAGGCATGCTCCCGGATAGCATAAGACACGAGGTTCGATTCCTCGTCTGACACAGTTGCTTTTTTTCAAGTGCATTTTATAGTATAAATTACTAGTGGACCCAGCGAACTTTGTTCCGCCCCCATCCTCGTCTTGCCCGGCCTCGTCCCGCCCAGCCACGTAATTAAAGAAAAATGTTAAGGGTGGACAACCCATATCACTAAGGGGTATGTAAAATAGATGTTGGCCGATTCTCAGATCTACTCAATATGCTCACAAAATTTCATGAGAATCGGTCAAGCCGTTTCGGAGGAGTACGGGAACGAACATTGTGACACGAGAATTTTATATATAAGAAGTTTGTACCTCTTCCTAAAAGCTGCAACTCTTCTAGCGCGGAAGTCCAACAGCTCCTCTCTCGCTCGCGCAGACAGCTGCTCGAAGCGAGCGCACGCATCGGCCTGCTGCTGCTCCGCCTGTAACGCATCGATATCGGTTCAGCCGCATGGTCAAGTGTTGTTGGTGGTTAGTATAGGAACCCCGGGTCTTATTGTGACTTTCTGTTTGTCATCTTTACTAATATTATAAAGCTGAAGAGTTTTTTTGTTTGAACGCGCAAATCTCGGGAACTACTGGACCGATTTGAAAAATTCATTTTGTGTTGGATAGCTTATTTATCGAGGAAGGCTTTAGGCTATAAAAGATCACGCTGCGATAGGAAGGGAGGGAGCAAACTTAAAACGCGCAGACAAAGTCGAAGGGGACCGCTAGTAAATGATAAATCTCAGTGTACATTGTAAAATCAGTTTCTTTTTGCTTGTCGAATATTGTAAACAATGTTGACATTCCTTTTTATCGAAATAATTCATTTTAAAATAAGATAAACACAAAACTCACCATCTACATAGGTAATTTATCGTTTAGCACTGCGATCTTTTTAAATCAAATAGTAAATGAATTTTATTCAATGATATTATTCTAAGGGCCGATTTTTCAATGGTCAGATAAAACTTATCAGACTGATAAATCATAAAGCGACAGATTTAAAAAAAATGACAGCTACGTATGATTGCTGACAATTTGATGACGTTTTCAAATTAACTATATTGTATTTTGTTCGACGAATATTTGTTGAATTGAATTGAATATTGAAAAATCAGCCCTTAAAGTAATAAAAAAGATTGTTTGCATTATTCGACTAGCAAAGAAATACGGACTTTACCTTTACCCATACGGATTTTTGAAGACAAAATAATCATGCTTCTCGTTTCTTTGCATAATTTTGTCGAAACAAAAAAACGCAGTTTCTTTTAAAATTTTATATTTAAGTGATTTAAAAACAAGCGTGCATTACCTCTTGAACTTCCGTTGGCTGGGTGCGCAGACAGAAAAACAAGTGTTACACACACATACACACGTGATATATCCAAATATAGTCATAAAAACAATGTTACTTTGAAATATAATGTGAGTTATACAGGTTGTTTTTAATCTGTGCAGTCCCTACAGACGTGATTCTATACCATACACTGACCCAAGAATCATGAAAAAAATACATATTTCTTATTTAGAAGTAACTTCCACGAGTTCAAAATTTTAATTTTTGCGTATTCGACAAACCTTGTAAAGGTAACTTTTTTCCGCATTTTTTGCGAAAATGATGCAAAGATTTTCAATTTGAACTTGTGGAAATTTATTTTTAAATTAAATTTCTTTTTTCATGATTTCCTACCATATACTATATGGTATAGAATGAGCTCTGTGACATGAGCACATATTGAAATTTACATCCTGTATAATTGAAGAATATTACAGGTATATTAAATCAAAGTAAAAGTGTATTATATTTTTATAGAATCAGCTCTGTGAGTACTGCACATATTGAAATTTACATCCTGTATAATTAATAATATTACAGGTATATTTGATTAAAGTAACAGTGTATTTTATTATTATAGAATCAGATCTGTGAGTACTGCACATATTGAAATTTACATCCATATAATTAAATAATATTACAGGTATATTTGATTAAAGTAATAGTGTATTATAATTTAAAAATATGTTCTACAATTTGGATTGTGTGCGTTATCAATTGTTGTTATTAGTGACCCACACTTAATAATATAATATATCTAATCTAGTGTAAATTGCAAAGAACAATGTAAGTGTTAAGTTAAAATATTACAATTGGTAAGAACTCACAGCATGTACATCCTTATTCTTAGCTCTGGCTTTTTCTAGATTCCTATTTGCCGCTTCGTAAGCTGCTAGGCATCTGAAAAGAAATCATTATTACTTTTTCTTCGATCGACTTCGATCTTCTGTTAGAAGGTTAGAAAAAGCGTACATTGATCCAATAAAGGCAGCCAAAAGCCAAATTACAGGTAAAATTGTTGCGTCGACTGGTGGCAACCACTAAGCCATTGTCTTGACTGAGCCATTATTGGTTACTTTTAGGGAACACGTCTTGTGGCTTGACTGAGCCATTAGTGGTTACTTTTAGTGGCCACGTTTTGTGGCTTGACTGAGCCACTAGTGGTTACTTTAAGTGGCCACTTCTAGAGGCCGCGTCTAGTAGCTTGAATGCACCGCCTTTTGATTGCGATTAATGACCGCGTCTAGTGTCTTTACATAGTAGTCGTGAATAAGCCACTAGTGGTTACTTTTAGTGGCCACGTCTTGTGGCTTGACTGAGCCACCAGTGGTTACTTTTAGTGGCCACGTCTTGTGGCTTGACTGAGCCGCTAGTAGTTACTTTAAGTGGCCACGCCTTGTGGCTTGACTGAGCCACTAGTGGTTACTTTTAGTGGCCACGTCTTGTGGCTTGATTGAGCCACTAGTGGTTACTTTTAGTGGCCTCATCTTGTGGCTTAACTGATCCACAAGTGGTCGCGTTGCCACATCTAGTGACTCAATATTCGTTTGCTGTAAAGGTCAAATAACTAAATATCTTACCTCAGCCGTCTTACTAGCACAGCTTTAGCTGCGTGCGCGTCGCGCATGTAATACCGAAGCGTGTCCGCCAGTTTCAGGTCTTGGTCTGACGCCATGCGACCTTCGATTTTCTGTGTAATGTAAGAAGGGTTACAATACATTTATGATTTTATTGTTGATTATAGACTATACATATTGCGTGGTACCTACTACTTTTGATATAATATACATATTACATACTACCATTTTTATCTGGATTCTATACGTAAGGAACCATCTAATGAATCATGTTTTCTCGGCAAATATTCATAAAATCCTCATTATAAAAAAATCTTTTTTTTTCCAAGATAAAGTTTACATGGATTTTTCCTATGTACTTCTTTTAGTTTTCAATAAAACCAATGCTAGAAGCGTTTTAACACCTTTCCAATCCGTTTCTTCTGGTCTCTTTTAATGCCATAATATCTGTACTATTATTTTAAAGCTAAAGGGTTTGTTTGAACGCGCTAATCTCAGGAACTACCAGACCGATTTGAAAATTTATTTTTGTGTTAGATAGCTTATTTATCATGGAAGGTTTTAGGCTATAATACATTACGCTGCGACGGGAGGGGAGGGAGGAAACTAAAAACGCGTGGACATAGTCGTGGGGCATCGCAAGTAAACTTTGATCATTTATTATGGATTCAGAAATTTAACCTTTAACAAAGTCAAAGTCAAAGTCAAAACGATAACAATAGTAACGATTTATAAATTAACTAAGGTCTGATGTGATGTGATGACTAAAGATGAAATAAGAAACCAAAAATTTTGCGCACGGGCGGGACTTGAACCAGCAACCTTTTGGCTGACCGGGCCTAACGCTCCTACCAATTGAGCTACCGTGCTGTCAGTCCAACCCTGCGAAATGATGGTTCAAGTCCCGCCCGTGCGCAAAATTTTTGTTTTTTTATTTCATCTTTATCAATATAATAATATGACACTGAGTGTTAAAAACATTCTAAAGCATTTGATGTGATGACTCTGGCCCGGTATGCCAAAAGGTTGCTGGTTCAAGTCCCGCCCGTGCGCAAATTTTTGGTTTCTTATTTCATCTTTATGAATATAAAATATGACACTGTGAGTGTTAAAAACATTCTAAAGCATCATAAAATTATTATCCGTTTGGAATAGAACGACAAAAGCGAGATGTCACTAGCAGCAAACTGTGTGATAAAAAGAGATGGGAAATACGAAGTAGCAGAACCATTTTTGGCAGATGTCAAACAGCTGACCGCCCCGCAGAAGCTTGCTGAAAATTACATGCATTTGATTTTTTATATTTAAAAGTGAGATTGTGTATATTTTGGAGAAATAATGCGTCTGAAACATGGTAACTTGATCGGTGATTGATTGTTATTCATTACAGCAACATAACCCAAACAAATAATCATTCAACAGGTAGATTAGTCCAAATCGAAGCTTCTTTATATACGACTTATATTTACCAATGCGCTTCAAATTTAAAGTACGCATTTTGATTATTCTATTCTACAAACGTTAATTTACGTAAAAAATAAAGACAGAATAACACAGGGAATGTATATCAACGAATATTTTGTATAATGAAATAATATTTAGTTTTACACTAGAGCTGCATGTTCAATATTTTGTGTAGACTGATTATCATGCAGTAAACTACTATATTTAACTTAGGAACTTTGTTATAAATCACCTGATCGAAAGGTTATCTCATTTAAAGCTACAAATGTTACTTACTTAAGTTAGTTACTGACATCTTAAATCGGTTTCGTTTGACAGCTTTTACTTGTCCTTCTATTCCGATAGGAATATTAATTTTATGCTTGGAATATAATCTCTTACCCGGCACTTGTCAAAAGTGTCAGCCGCTCTTGTCAGGAACCTCTCAGTGGGCGGCTGTTCCCGCGTCCCCAGCTGAGTGATGCACGACGACAGCTTGATGTGCGCGTCTGCCACCTCTGCGAGATAATAATGTGTTTCAAAACATCAGTAGTAACATCAAATATAGCGTTGAAAATTCCGAAAGAAACACATTGTTTCTATTTTTCGGTGAACGAAACGTTTTTTCGTTTTTTACCGTTTTATTGGTTTGTTACATTGAAATATATTAGGAAAAAAAATTGGAAAAAAACATTTTTATTGAAATTTTCGTCGTTTATTTCGAAAAATAAAAATAAAAATTGGAAAAAAACAGTTTTATTAACAATTTTTAAACCAATGAGTATTGTAATTCTGTCTTGCTCAATAAACTGTTGCATAAAAAGATGGGTACATGGCTTTGACGTAACGCAATGACGTATCTATAACAGACCAGAAATTTCGCGCAGACGAACCGACAGCACGGTAGCTCAATTGAAAGAGCATTAGGCTCGGTTAGCCAGAAAGATTCTGGTACGAGTTCCGGCCGTGTTCTATCTTTTGAGAATACGATTATGATACTGTGAGTGTTAAAAACATTCTAAATAATGAAAATATTTTACAAAAAAAAACATCAATATTTTCCATTCCATCATATTTTTCATTTCCAGTAAAAAGGACATGTCTAGAAAAAACAAGTTTTAATAAGAAATGAAAATAAAAAAAGGAAATGAAAAGCATTTATTGGGAATAGGACATTACAAACACCTATTTAACAAACGCACGCTTCACTGCAAGGTTACAGTTCTTTTTTAACATTTACAAAAATGATGATGACATTGAACAAAAACAAGAAACAGTAAGACAACAACGGAAAACAGTAATTAAATGCCAGCTTAGCAGTGCGTGCCGCAAGGCATTGTGTGTTGGTGACGTGCAGACCAATATAACCTTACTCAGTAGTCGTCTTCGAGGTTAGAGTATTTTTTATCGTTCCGTAGCCGAATGGCAAAAAACGGAACACTTATAGTTTCGTCAAGTCTGTCTGTCTGTCTATCCGTCCGGTTGTCACAGCCATTTTATTTTGTAACTTTAAGCATCACGATGTTGAAATTTGGTAGAAAGATGTAACCTGTTAAACACATGAAACTTAAACAAAAAAAACCGCCCCCCCCCCTTTGAGTAGGCGTAGTCACACGTTACATATACCTACCTACCGTAGCACTTTGACAACGTGTGACAGCGGTTTTCCAAACATGTCAATTTATCTCTACATAGTGAATATTGCATACTTCAGAATAGTGTTGAATGACATTATTTACAACGAAGGCATCTTGGTAGAGTCTACTGTGTCCATTTACTTGCAACTACATTAGCAACTTTGTTCAGTTCAGTATTCTGAAAATCTTGTTTTATACTTTATCAGCGTCGTTTTTTGTCGTAGTTGGGTTTTAGTTTTTTTACTTTTTATTATCTATTTAGAAGTCACCCTGTTCACTTTGGCCACGACATATTTCAGGTGAGAGTAGTATTGTTGTAAGAAGGATTTACTTATTTTCCTACCTTTATGTTTGGAAGTCATCATATCTACTTTTGGCCACGGTATCTTTAACACATTGAGCGCCATGGCAGTCACCGGTCACCATACAATATTTTTCTATTGTGTCTAGTTTTGCGGCAGTCAAAGCCTTAATGTTTGAATAGTATCCTAGCAAAAAGGACGTTTCTTGCTCGACAAACATACATGTCCCTTGTAAAGAACATCTTAACTTTATGTTTTAAAGTCATCCTATCTACTTTAGCGCGACGGGGTCTTTAAAGGGTGAGTAGGGGCGTCTCTGACTCGCAAAACATTTGTCCTTTACAGTGTGATTTTTAAGACATTGGCAATTTTTTAAACTAAGAACCTACTCATGATTCGTAATCCCATCAACAATAATAATATTATTATCAATTGTAATAAAATATAATTTGATACATCTGAAAAATAATAATATTGAACACTTTAGAATAGATCTTCGCTTCAAATTAAACTAATCAATTACAGTTTGATTTTCAAAAAATTGCCGAATAATATTAAAGTATCCAAAAATACTTCGCCTAAACAAATATCGGAAATCGAAGTCATACTTTAAGATTTTTCCAGGTTTCATCAAATAAATTTATATTAATCAATCAATCATTTATCTATTGCAATTTATAGGTAAAAATAAACATACCAGATCTTAAAAACTTTGGACACACTAAAACCTACCCATCGAGTGTACAACATTATACAGTTTAATCGAAATGACACATATTTAAACAATATCATAATCAATCACTAAATGATGATCTTATAATTGAAGTATTTTTCTAAAGAATAATAATACTTTTCCAGCAACATGTTAAACTAGCGGTCCCCGCGACTTCGTCCGCGCGTTTTGAGTTTTCTCCCTCCCCTTCCGTCGCAGCGTGATGTTTTATAGCCTAAAGCCTTCCTCGATAAATAAGCTATCCAACACAAGAATATTTTTTCAAACCGGTCCAGTAGTTTCTGAGATTAGCGCGTTCAAACAAACAAACACTTTAGCTTTATAATATTAACTAGCGGTCCCCCGCGACTTCGTCCGCGCGTTTTGAGTTTGCTCCCTCCCCTCCCGTCGCAGCGTCATGTTTTATATCCTAAAGCCTTTCTCGATAAATAAGCTATCCAACACAGAAATATTTTTTCAAATCGGTCCAGCAGTTCCTGAGATAAGCGCGTTCAAACAAACAAACTCTTCAGCTTTATAATATATTAGCGCAAGCGCACGTTGTACTTAAGCTGCGAACATTATTTTGGTGCGGAGTTATGTTAAAACTGTGATAGCTCCTAAGATATTTATTGAAATCAAATGATATAAAGGGCAACTTGGTTCTAAATGAAATGCTCGTGATGATGAATCTATTTATTTTGATAAGAATAAATACTTGTGTTTATAATAGACCTGTAAAAATAATGCATTATTTTTTTACAAAATTATTAACATAAAAAAGGTTGTAGTAAGTCAACCATAAAAGATAGACATATGCTGCCGCGGACTTTATTATAGAACTATTAATGCTGAACAATCCTGTCATACATGATTTTTGTGTAACTTAAGCGGTTTCCGCAGCGTACGCAGCGAAAGCTTTCAAAAGGAATATCTTTCTCCCGTTTTCGCAACATTTTTCATTGCTGCTGTGGTCTTATGAGTCGTATCTTTATATTATATAGCCTAAAGCCTTCCTCGATAAATGGACTATCCAACGTAAAAATATTTTTTCAAATCGGGCCAGTAGTTTCTGAGATTAGCGCGTTCAAACAAACAAAATAACAAACAAACTCTTCAGCTTTATAATATTAGTATAGATGTAGAAAAAAGATTGTGGTGAGTAAACCATATAAAAAGGCATATGCTGTCGCGGACTTTATTGTAGAACGGTTAATGCAGAATAATCTCGTCATACATGATTTTTGTGTAACTTAAACCGTTTACGCAGCGTAAATAGCAAAAGTTATCAAAAGGAATATTTTTCCCCCGTTTTTGCAACAATTTTCGTTGCGGCGCGCTGGACTTGAGCCTGATAAAGCCTTCCTCGATAAATGGGCTATCTAACGTAAGAAGATTTTTTCAAATCTGTCCAGTAGTTTCTGAGATTAGCGCGTTCAAAAAAAACTTCAACTGTATAATATTAGAAAGAAAGAAAAGCTTTTATTAATTAGGGACATCAGAAACACACACACACACACACACACACACACACACACACACACACACACACACAAACAAACAAACGTTTAGACACAAAGAAAAAGAAAAAAAACAGGCATACATTTAGAAATATGTAAAAAAAAAATATGTAAATACAAAAGACAGGAATACAAATGCCAGCCAGCAGTGCGTGTAAGTGTAAGTGACACTCATAGTATAGATAATTTCCATTTAGAAAAAATTCGAGCTCTATTAGTGAGTCTAGCAAATTTTAATATGTGGTATGGACTATAACTCAAGAGTAGGTTCTTAGTTTAAAATATCGTCAACGTTTTTAAACTCTCTCTGTATAAATAACACTTACTTATTATCTTACCTTTATGTTTGGAAGTCATCCTATCCACTTTGGCGACTGCATCTTTGAGGTGTGAGTAGTACTCTTGTAGGAAGGACGTCTCTTGCTCGAAAAAATCGTTTACATCCCGAACCGTTGCGCCGAGATATATCTCATCTGTGGTTGTTGTCATTGACCGCATCTACAAATTAAATATAAAAAAATACCGCCTTAAAAAACAATAAAAAACATGAAAAATTCTTAAGTTTCCTTTAAACACCGTCTCAGAGTTTTGAGAACCAAAAGGTCAAAAATAAACAGCCGTTTCACACACATACACATACACACACACACACACATACGCGCACGCTTGCTCGCACGAGTTTGATTTGCTATTTAATAATACCTCGAATGTAAGCATAACATTTAATTTTTGCAAATGTTTAAGTTTTCCTTTGTATTTGTTTTAATTTTAATATAGTTTGGTGGTGATATCTCTATGTCAATGGTCTCCACTGAAAACCAGCGCCACGGCTTGCCATGGCAAAAAAGCCGAGTGGAAACCAACCTTGATTCACTACATATATATTTGACGTTACACTACATTAACGTTTTATTTTTATGTTTATTTCTGTATTTTTGTAGTGTACCAAATAAATTTATTTCTTTCTTTTTCTTCAAAAATTTAACGGCACTCAAAAACAAACACTAAAAGGACTAAAATAACGCTAATAGGAGAAACAAACTCATTTGAAGTCGGTGCATGATGTCAACCTTAACGGACAGCAGCAGTCTACGTACGCACATGTGTGTAGTGTTTAAATTTTTATGTTTTTTTTTTTTGTCGTTTAAGTTACAATGTACTTGATTAAACTAAAATAGTTAATCACACCTTCTCCTTAGTGTAACAAATACTTAACTGAAAATCGTATCAAAATCGGTGCAGCCGGATGCGAGATATTCGCGAACAAACATACATACATACAAACATACAAGTCGAATTGAGAGCCTTCTTTTTTAAGTCGGTCAAAAAATCATGATAATCATCAATTGCGATCACAAGTCAGACCGCACTTAATTTAAAATTTCAACTCTCCTCATTCATTACAAACTTTCTGTATGATATTTGATCATTTTAATTACGTGTTGTGATCTATTATTATGATCCTGATTCCTGAGAGAGGTAAAATATTAAGCGTTATTATTAGCATTTCTAAAAACAATACCTCCCATACCGATGTATGAGTGTATTTTTTTCACCTGGAACGTAGCACTATTACAGTATTTTGAAATTTGCATGAAATGTAAGTTTTTAAGTTGTTGACCTTAAAGTGTTTAGTAAGATTTTTTCCAGCATCGGTCTAAACTTAAAAATATTGCTTTTTTCTGACTAAACAACGAAATATATTAATGAAAAAAGATATTGACTACATAGTACAATTATGCTAAAATTATAATAATTCAGTCATACATAAATTTTACCAGTATTAAAAAATGGTGACAGCAAAAGGACGAAATTCAAATTTGTTTAAAAAAACATAAATTGTTAAATATCTCTCAACTAAACCATTAGATTTTTCTTAACCTATGTGGGCCTATCCGCATAGGTCATGACCTAATCATTTTCAATCAATTTCTACAGGTTTTGTTCGGACCACTATTTACAAGAAACTCAGTATAAAACAAATACCTACGTTTCGTCAAATACAATCAATAGACCAATAACAAAGCTATTCAAACACAAGCCTTACCAGTCCACCAATAAGGTCCATCCTCCCTCGCGGCTTAGCGCACACAAAGCTATTCCAAAACAAGCCTTACCAGCCCACCAATAAGGTCCATCCTCCCTCGCGGCTTAGCGCACACAAAGCTATTCCAAAACAAGCCTTACCAGCCCACCAATAAGGTCCATCCTCCCTCGCGGCTTAGCGCACACAAAGCTATTCCAAAACAAGCCTTACCAGCCCACCAATAAAATCCATCCTCCCGCGCGGCTTAGCGCACACAAAGCTATTCTAAAACAAGCCTTACCAGCCCACCAATAAGGTCCATCCTCCCTCGCGGCTTAGCGCACAGATCCTGCTCGTACTCCAGGAACACGCGCAGATGCGAGTCGTTCCTGAAAACGGGATGCGCCGCCAAACGCTGTAGGAACACTTCGTGCATTGCCACAGTTTTCTTGAACGTCGCCAAGTATTCGCTGCGGAGGAAATGTTTATTAGTAACTAGTGAAAGATATAAGGGGCCGTCCATTAATCACGTGAGGTCGTTTTTCTCATTTTTTGCCCCCCCCCCTCCCCCTGATTATAATTGGTGAGGTTTGGGACCACTCCCCCCCTCCCCCCATGGATCACGTGTATTTTTTGGAAGTCTATGTAAAGGCTATTTTTGACTGGAAAAAAATATAAAAAAATGGTGATTCGAAAAACATTTCTATGTATTTGCAATAAAATTAATGAATTATTAATTAAGCTTGTCTTCGTCCCACGGAGTTGCAAGACTTTCATTTAAGGTTACGAGGGTCAAACTGAAAGTTCTTAGAACTGGCCACTTATAAACAATATAATAAAAAAAATATTCTAAAATTTGAAAATAGAACTCTTTGCCAATATTACTGAGTATATATTTCATTCATTTGTCATTTGTTTTACGATTTGGCGGCAAATTTAAAATTGTCTGTGTCACGTCAACATGAATTTAACACGAGAAAATTTTCGTGCAATGATTTTTTATGACTTTCGATGTCATTTAAGTCAACAAGAAAGTTATGATAGACTACGATTGGCCTTTCACGATGAAGCCCCATCTCGTGCGACTGTTTACAACTGGTTTAATGAGTTTAAACGTGGTCGCACTAATCTCACTGATGATGTACGTGAGGGACGGCCTTCTACGGCGACGACTGAAAATAACATCTGTGTTGTGCGGCGTATGATAGAGACTGACAAAAGAGTGACCTATCAGCAGATTCGGACAAGCTTAGGCATCGGTAAGAGTCAAGTGCACAAAATCCTCCACGAACATTTAGCGGTCAGGAAGCTTTGCGCCCGGTGGATACCTCATAATTTGACTAAGGCTCAAAAACTCCATCGTGTGGATTGGTGCCGTAAAATGATTGAAAGATTTAACGGAGGTGACTCAAATGCTGTGTTCGACATACTAACAGGTGGCGAAAGCTGGATTTACTGTTATGATCCTGAAACCAAAAGACAATCTGCTCAGTGGGTGTTTCCTTTCGAGGAGTTGCTAACTAAAGTGAAGAGAGATCGAAGTGCGGGAAAAAAATGGTGGCCTCGTTCTTTGGAAGGATAGGTCATTTCGCAACAATTGTGTTAGAGGATCAAAAAACAGTTTCTGCAGAATGGTACACTACCAATTGTTTGCCACTTGTCTTGGAAAAAGTTCGAGAGAAACGACCTCGCAGTAGGATCCTCCTTCACCACGACAACGCCTCGTCGCACACCGCCAAGCTAACGATCGACTATTTGGCGACATCAAACGTTGAATTACTGGGTCACCCGCCGTATAGCCCCGACCTCGCGCCTTGTGATTTTTATTTATTTCCAAAAATTAAAGAAAAACTTAAAGGAAAGCGGTTTATGAATGCTGAAGAAGCGGTGGCTGCGTATCGCGATGCCATTGAAGAGACCCCTAAGGACGAGTGGGCAAAGTGCTTTTCCCAGTGGTTCCATCGCATGCAGCGGTGTATTGACGTCAATGGACAATATTTTGAAAAAATATAATAAAACTAATAACGGGCTAATGTAATCAGTTTTTGATTTTCTAAGAACTTTCAGTTTGACCCTCGTACAACTGGTAAAGCTTCCTCTTCACTGGCAGTTGTTATTGGCAAAGAGGTTTGGGACAACAAATCGTTCAAATTTTCGCGCCGTTTAAAATTTCGGTTCAGAAATAGCGATTTTTGACAAAAAATAAATAAAATTAATACACGTGATGTCTAACGAGACCCCCCCTTTTTGAGCCTCACGTGATTAATGGACGACCCCTAAAGTCGGTGTGTTGAAGAATATTCTTATTTCATAACAAAGTTACTAATTATGCAATAATCAATGCAGTAAGTAAAATTACGCGGGACAATTCCACAACAATCAATCTCATGTCAAACACAATCTCTATGACAGGTCTAGTGCTGTTCATGAGTCCTGGTGTTGTCTACCATAGTAATGCCATAATCGATTATCCGTCTAACACTAGATAAACTATGATATAAGAATTCTGACCATTAGCGCTTTTATTTATTTATTTAAAGACTTTATTGCCCAAATTTAGTGTACAAAGTCATGCAGAAAGATGTGAACGGGTGCAGTGAAAAGCTTCTAAAGAAAGAAGGAACATAGTAACAATAATCCTATTATCCGATAATAATAAATATACATATTACAATATAGTATATAAATAGATAAACCTACTTTAAAACAGGAACGCTTTTAAGGCCAAGTTGTATAAATGGCTAGTAGATAATAATATTTATGACAAAAAGACCTATTGAACCATAGATTCTAACCTGTAAATGCTATGTGTATCTGAGATTCATCCATAACATTATTTAACCGTGCCATGACACGTTTTTATTTTATTTTTTATGTTGTAAATTTCGAAATGATAGTTTGATTGCTTGATTTGACTTTGAATTAATATTTGCATGCTAATAATTTGGCAAGACATGTATGTGCTTACTTTGATCTCTGTAACATCTATTAAACCGTGTTCTTATGCAAATAAATACGTTTAATCCAGTCCCGGTTCCGTCGAACGGGATAAAAGGATCCTATGTCCTTCTGGTGGTTCAAAACTACCTCCGTACCTATTTAAGTAAGTAAGTAAAATGCGTTTATTGCTTCCCATACAAAAAAAAACTTATCTTTATCACAATTTCTTAAAATTACAGTTTAAACTAGGAGAGCACATGGATGTGGCTCAGCTAGTGTTGGCAGAAGTCAACGCTGATTTTCAGCCACTCCCATCCCTCTTAGATCTTGTGCGAGGGTTTAAGTTACGAGGACTAAAAATATACAATAAGCAACAAATTTAAATGAATTAGGAAAAACATCATATTTTCCTCCAAATCGGTTCAGCTGTTCTCGAGTTATAAATAGTGTAACTGACACGACTTTCTTATATTTACAGACTGACTTTTAATTCGATGTATTCCTCTTGGCATGAGATAATACATCTAATTTAGAACAAAATTAACCCTAATGTCCCTAATACCAAAGTGTCTTGTTATCGAGACAATTTATATAATATTTTTCGAAAATCCCGAATCAACTGCAAAAAATCATTAAATAAAATGCCAGTGTTTTAAATTAAGTTCTGTAAATTTTTATCAGTTACCAATACATCAAATAATATTCATTAATACAAATACTGGCATGAATGAAAAACATTTTGAAAAAGCAAGTTATTTCTTATCAAATTTTGTTTTGATTCTCTAATTTGTTAAATAATTAACTTTAAAATTTATTTCTTCATTTTTAGAGATTACAGGAAAGGGGGGCGGGGGAAGTTGCATCTTATGACTCTGTTCTTTAAGAAGCTACAAACTAAGTAATAAGTTCTTAACGTTGAGGAGTTCCATCAGACGTAACAACACGTCAACATTAAGATTCTAGTAAAAACACACTGTACGTGCCTCTAAAATTTGAGGGTTTCCCTCGATTACACCAAGATCCCATCATCAGATGCCAAATTAAAAAAAATGGGACGAACTATAGGGTATATCCTCTAAGTAGACGAATAACCTCCTCCTTTTTTGAAGTCGGTTAAAAAGCTGGATTTATATTGACACTTTGGTATTGGGATATTCGTCGAATTACAAAGTCATCCTGCATATAGATTGGTGTTAAATTATAGTGAAGTGTCTATACACGCTGGCTGTCAAGGAGTCGCCATGGCTAAGGTTTCGAGATCAATTTCCAGTCAGGCCAATATATAAATCATATTTTTTTATAGTGTCCCGGGTCTGGGTGTTTTGATATCACCGTCGTTCTCCGTAACACAAGTGTATTAGCTACTTACTTTGAGATCAGAGCAATGTGTGTAGGATATTGATTTTTTGTGAAAGGATTGGTGGGCAGTTAATTTATTTATCTTTGTGTACGTGAGCTATGTAGAACCAGTTTCTTACAAGTATAAGCCGCAAATCTATATACTTTTGACGTGATCTCCTACTATGATTATTATAACACTCATAGAATCGACTAGCAAAGAGATTAACTTTTAAATTAACGATGATAATAATATATTTTAAAAAGTCGCATGTAATGTATAAATGAATTTTTATTCCGAATAAAAACATCCATATCATAATAATAAACAATAAAAAATACAAAAATACGATTGATAAATAATCATAAAGTAGAAATGATAATAATAATTGACTAAGTTGAATCGCATTGCTATCTTAAAGTCCGTTCGTCTTTGCTTGTTGAATTGTAAACAATCTTGACATTCCTTTTTAATGAAATGAGTAATTTTAAAATAAGATAAACACAAAACTCTAAACTTACATAGATAATTCATCGTTGATTAGTAAGATCTTTTTAAATAAAATAGATAATTAATTTTATTCACTGATGTTATTTTAAAAATTATGAAAATATTGTTTACTTTATTAGACTAGCAAAAAAAACGGACTTTAATTCTAAGTTTGTCATTTTTTTGTGATCTGTCGTATAAAAAGGCAGTCATATTTTTGTTATGTAATGTTTCAAATTAATTGACGACCCGTCTGGTGTAGTGGTCGATAAATCGCCTACTACGCAGCGGGTTGCGGGTTCGATCTCCACACAATACAAACATTTGTGTGCATGAACATGTCTGTATGTATTGGTCTGGGTGTTTTCTATGTATAGCATGTATGTATTTACAAAAAAAAGTATTTAAGTATTATATCCGTTGTCTGGCACATAGAAAAAATGAATAAGGTTAGAATGGCCCCGGTCAGTGCGGCAGCGAGCTTAATTGTAGGCATATGCCTGCATTGAGCCGTAGCTACTTCAGTCGCGTGACAAGAGCGTTGCATTATTTTTTGTCAAAAATGCCGTCTTTTGCTATTATTACTTGAAGAGCGTGAAGCCAGGTCATAAAAAATAAGAGAGAAAGTGTATTTTTTCACCGGTGAGTAATAATACGTAGTTATTTCGACATTATTTGCAAAAAAACACTTTTTAATTATGATATTTCAAATGATAGCGGTTTTCTTGCACTAAGTTCAAAAAAAATATTCATTGATGACTGTCCACGCATATTATTAACAAATCTGCTATCTTAACACGCAATGTATCGCGTCCAATTTGCTTTGTTCGCTTGTATACGCATCACTAGGGATGTAGCTCACAGCACAGTAAAATTATCGATAAATGGTAATTTCCCTACTGATGTATTAAAAGACAAAAATAAGTTTTGTTTATTAATTATTTGAAACATAATAATGATTAAATAAATATCCTTTATCCTTTCCTTTGGACATTCCCACACATCGCCATCCAGCCCCAAAGTAAGCTACTCAAAGCTTGTGTTATGGGTGCCAGACAACGGGTATAATACTTAAATACTTTTTTTTTTGTAAATACATACATGATATACATAGAAAACACCCAGACCAATACAAACAGACATGTTCATGCACACACATGTTTGTATTGTGCGGGGATCGAACCCGCACCCGCTGCGTAGTAGGCGATTTCTCGACCACTACACCAGACGGGTCGTCGATTAAATAAATACAATAAAGTTGTAGAGTTCATATGTTGGAACGCGCTTATCTCAGGAACTACTAGAGCTATTTGAAAAAAAATGTATTATATTCTAAAATGCTTGCTGCCAAAATAACGTATTCCTGCAATATAAATATAACTCAGCAAAAACGCACTGCTTAATCCTCAACTTTTCTAATTTATCGTTTGGTCTATTTATTTGTAAAATAGGGTACGGCAATTCAGTTTAAAATCGATATGTGTTCAATACTCTTCCACAAGTTCTACATTGGTTTACTGTCAACAATCTACTCTCTTCGGCAGTGATACCGAAGTTAAACAACTTACGGCGCGATCGTGTTTTAATGAGTGACCATAGCGACCATATTTAAGTGACCTAAACAACGAGCATCTCCTTGCTTCATGAACCACGTTAAGCTAGTAAGCTAGTATCGGTTGATATTTTCTTACAGCATCTAAAAGCATTCGGTATTAATTTTATCATAATTTTGAAATCTCGTTTTCCTACAAAAACTTAAAAAGAAAATTTCCTTAAAAATGGTTGACTTTTGGAAAATATACTGGGATCAAGATTGTCCCAAATGAGGTCCCCCATCAACTCTTAAAAGGATTTGGTCATATTTTCAATAACCCTGCATACAAATATTTTTGTAAGAGTTATTTGTAGTCAGCTATACACTTATTGTGAGTTTGTGTATAATTTTGTAATTTAACAAACCTCTGCAAAGCCCCTTTGGTGATGTGATTTAAATGCGAACAAAAGCATTGCAAGGTTAACTGTTGTATCATGCAGCTGTACATTTCTTTAACTTAACCACCATACTAACTTGGGTCATATTTATTTATTGAAAACTAAAACACAAAATTAAGCACGAAACATAAAATTGTACATGTGGCGGACTTAATGCCAAAAGCATTCTATACCGGTCAACCATACGTCTAAAAGGTATATTGTATTTTTTTATTGTAATCTTAACTATTTTCGATTTGAGTTTGTTCTCTCCCCTTCCGTCCCTGCGTAAAGTTCAAGCCTAAAGTCTTTCTCGATAAATTAGACATCCAACACAAAAACTTTTTTTTAATTGGTCCAGTAGTTCTTGAGTTTAGCGCGATTAAGCACATACAAACTCTTCAGCTTTATTGTATTAGCCAAGAATACAAATGAATAAATAGCATGGTAAGATAAAATACCTGAATAATGTAGACCGTGGCCTTTATGCTTTTATACCTTTAAACATTTTTCTTTACATTGGAATCTATTTGTCGTATATAAGTAATATTACTTATTCTTTATACAAAGAATGATTCAATTCTACTAATAGAACTATTTTTAGAAACTACTTTAATGTTTTAAGGTATAAGTTACTCTATTTCAAGTAACGTTTAGCAACCCCTTTTTTTTCTTCTATTGTTTTTACCGAAAGGCAATAGTAGTACCCTTTGTTGCGATCAAATGAGCTGTTAAATTATACAAATTATTAAAAACTTAAATCCTACATGTTTATTCACAAAGAGAAACAACATTACATCGGTAATTGAATTTATAATAATCGACCTTTACCACATCACTAGTATTTTGACATAAAAGAAAGAACGTATCTGAATGATGATTCGAGGTTTCACCGCTAGAAGCTCTGTGATTGGTAGTTGGTTACAAGTACTAATTACACCAATCACAGAGCTTCTAGCGGAAATTGTGATTGGTTTGTGATATTGGTGCGTTAATTCATTGATTGGTACTTTTATCACCGCAGCAACAGCGCGGTCACTCCCACCGGCGACAGAGGTTCCCATACAAACGAACGATCAAAACCATTCTAACCTTATTCATTTTTTCTATGGTCTGGCACACATAACACAAGCTTTGAGTAGCTTACTTTGGGACTAGATGGCGATGTGTGGGAATGTTCAAAGGATATTTATTATTTATTTATTTAATTCTCAAAGATGAAATAATAATATTAACACTCACTCCTCCAATTCCTCCTTCATCTTAAGAAACTCCTCCCTAGTGAGTGCGCCTTCGCCCTCACCGAGACGCTGAAGTTTCTCGCGGGACGCGTCGAAATCCGGCCTCGGAGGCGCTGGAGGTATCTATGGACAATACAGGGTTTAGAATGTGAAAGGTTTCGATAAGTTTTTAAAAAGAAGTTAAGTATATTGCAATAAATGTTTTGTAAACAAATATTTCAGAAGTTGAGTGTATTGAAAGAAGTGTTTTGTAAGATTAAAATATTTCATGCCATCTAGGTGTAAAAAGCAAAAAATATGAAATATGCAATAAAATGTGTAAACTCATTATAATACACATGTTACAAATGCAAGCACCTTTTCCACTGGGCACCTCAGCACATAGCATCAAAAATATTTTATGCCATCTAGGTGTACAAGCTTAGATGTTTTTAAATTATAGATTCGTCACTCGAAAATAGCTACACGAAAGGCAGATAATTGCCCGGAGTGCATTCAGTTGGGCACGCTTTCTCTTTATGGCTAAACGTCCCGACAGCGCCTTAGATTATTTACGTTTTCTGGTGAAAATGCCTTTCTGTGTGTTTAGGAGTAGTAACAATTACACTTCAACTGTTAGAGACAAGAAAAATGTGTCATTACATGCATAAGTATAGTTTTTTCATTTAAAAGTATTAAAACTTAAAATACGTATTAAGTCTTTACCATAATTTGGCAATGGCTGACATTAGGCTAAAGAGCGAGATGTCACGCGCTCGCGCCATAGAGCGCTCATTAGCAATCAGTACGTAACGAATGTTATATATTTATCTCTTTCTATCAACAGGCATGCATCTCATTTGTCTCTATAAGCGTTTAGTGTCCTAATAAAACTAGACGTTCGTATATAGAGTAATACTTGCGCCACTTTAAAATGCTTAAATGTTGGTGTATAACATGTCTATCCTTTTGAACTTTATTGGTAATAAGTAAAAATGTGTATCTTTCACATTTTTTTGCGTATTATCGTGTTTCGGGTGTCCTGTGAAAAAAAAGTCCTTGCAATTTAGTACATAACAAGCCATAGAAATCACTATTCGACTTTGTTAATGAGAATAGAAATGACGGGTTTGATTGAACACGACACACGAAATGACATGCCACTTCTCAATGCAATGTAACTCGAAAGGGTAATAATTTAGTTAAACCCATCACATATCTTATCAATTTGTTGTACACTGCAATTACTGTAAATTCAAATAAAACATATCACAAGATACAGCACCATTATTATATGGGTCACAACACAGTACTTATTTAACTGTGATTTTACTGCTTTTATTAAAAGTTTAAGAATCTATTATTTGGAACCTATGCACACTGCTTTTAGCAGCGATTCAGTCGCAAAATGTCAACCTTGGGCTACCGTTAGCATCGATACAGTCGCGATGCTAACGCGCGTTAATAACGATGCACTGAAATGCATCTGCACCAGGTTGGTGGCCTTCTGGGAAAGCCCGGACTGGTTAGAATAGAAAAGAGTGATACGCACTATGGCCCAATAGTGAGGCAAGTGCAGAAAACACCCCAGCCAAACTAACTAACTAGCATCGATGCAGTCGCGCTTCTGCATCGATACTAACACGCGACAGCATCAAAAATTAAATCTGTTCATGCGTGAATCGCGAAGCTATCGCACGTTTCCAAAACGCAAAAAAAAATCCACAGTGTGAAGAGCTCTGGGATCAATTATTGACATTGACGCTCTCCGTGGTGTAGTGGCTAAGCACGCTGGGTTTCAAGGCGTCGCCGCTCGGAGTTTCCGGGTTCGATTCCCGGTCGGGTCAATGTAGAACAAAAACAAATCTGTATTGTCTCGGTTCTATCAGACCACCGTTGTGTTTGATTTCCATAACACAAGTGCATTGGCTACTTATTTATTTATATATATAAAAACTTAATGCACAAAACATAAAATTGTACATATGGCGGACTTAATGTCAAAAGCATTCTCTACCAGTCAACCATAGGGCAGAACATAGAAAAATATATATATACAGGCGGTGCAAGTAAAGTTATAGAGGCAAGAAAAGAGAAGAGAATAGCGATAAAGATAACTATAATACGATGATAATGTTACTTATATACTATTATATAAAAATAAATAAATATGTATACTTACTTACTTTGGGATCAGAGCAATGTATGTGATTGCCGTCCAATATTTATAAAATAAACAATATTTCAGTAGTTAAAACAAAGTAAAACACTCACAATATAACCAGCGTACTGCTCATTCTCCTCATACCGGTCGTGCAGCCACACAAACTCTTCGTGTTGACGGACCACAACGAACTCCTGCTTCTGGAACTCGGGCAGTGTTGTCTTCGTGTGCACCGTGAACTTCACTTTCTCCTTCTCGCTCAGAGCGTCCGAGATGTCTACCTGTTGTTTGAGGGGGTGAAGTTGACAGAATTATCTTTTAATATGAAATACGAAACCAAAAATTGCGCACTCGAACCAGCAACCTTTGGATAACAGGGCCAACGCTCTTTCCAATTGAGCTGCCGTGCAATCGGTCCGATCACGCGAAATTTCTGGTGTCTTATGGATACGTCATTAGAATTTAGAAAACAAACACTGAGTGCTAAAAACATTGTAAACCATTGAATAGCGAAGCTTCATCAATTTCCAAGTTGAATTTATTCTGTAATGTTTATGAAAAAGAACTTGGCCCCCTGTTGCAAAAACAGTTGGTTAGATCACGCGTATATAATGACGTATCCCTAAGAGACCTAAAATTCCGCGCGGTCGGACCGACTGCGCAGTAGCTCGATTGGAACAAGCGTTGGCCCGGTAAGCCAAAGGTTGCGGGTTTGAGTCCCACCCGTGCGCAATTTTTGGTTTCTTATTTTATCTTATAAGAATACAAAAAGAACACTGAGTGTTAAAAACATTATAACCCATAGAAGTATCTTTTACATAAGTTTATTGCATTTTTTTACTTAAATAGGTTGGAAAGGTTGAGTGATTTGACGACCTCTGTTGTGTAGAGGCTAAGCACACTGGGTATCAAGGCTTCGCCGCTCCGTGGTCCCGGGATCGATTACCGGCCGAGTAAATGTGGAAATCATAATTTTCTATATTGTCTTGGGACTGGGTGTTATGGTACCACCATTGATTTCCATAAGACAAGTGCATAAGCTACTTACTTTGGGACCTATGGTGTTAGTGTAATTTATTTCATTTGTATTAACTTGAAACAAAGCTGTGAATTTTTCTATTATCTTTCATGAAAGCAGGAAATTAATTTGTTGTCCTAAGCATTTGAATCTTAGTTCAAAACTCAAATCACATTCACAATGTAAGTAAAAACCTCAGCATCTTATGGATGTCAGAAGACTATTAAATTACCCTATATTCAGTTTTGCGGGTTCAAACCCCGATTTTTCGGGCCATTTGTTTTTTCTTAGCCAAAAACTAAGACAATTGGTGTGTTGTCTGGCGCATTTCTATTTAAATCATATCTCCGTTTTATATGTATCTCCCGTAAACATTATACGTACATGTATTATATTGCTGTTTGTTTTCCAACAAGTATTTGAATTGAATTGAATTTTTATTTGACACACTCAAAAATAAATTACATTATATAAATTAAAAAAAAAAAACAAAAACAACTAAAATTAAATTAATAAAAAACCAAATAAATTGCATTAGTACGGTTACCATGAGTTTACGACGGTTTTACTGGCTAGCAACAACGTAAAAATGTCTATGGAAAATTGCACAGCGCCTCTAGCGGTCACTGACAGAACTAAAATTTGCCAAACAACAAGTTATATCGTCGCTAGCGAGTAAACTCATGGTAACGGTACTAGTGTAGGTACACTTACCAGCAAGCTGTTGTCAGCCAAAGAAACATTCTCGCTTGGCTTCTTCTTCTCAACTTTGGCTTCAAGAGATGCCGGCTGAGCTGGCGACGAGAGCGGGTCATGGTTACCTTCTTCCACGCAGTCCTGAGAGCAAGAAAATATTTAACTCTTAAAAATAATCCTTTTTAGGGTTCCGTAGCCGAATGGCAAAAAACGGAACCCTTACTGTTTCGTCAAGTCTGTCTGTCTGTGCGTCTGTTCGTCTGTATGTCACAGCCACTTTATTTATTCTGTAACTATAAGCATCACACTGTTGAAACTTGGTATGAAGATGTATCCAGCTAACCGCTTTACGATTCTCATACAAAAAATTAAATATAATGATATTTAAGGGGGGGCTCCATACATGAAACTAAAACCGAAAAAAAATTTTTTTGTCAAACCTATGCGTGTCTATTGATAGATCTTTTAGAATGACATAGAGGTTCATAAAAACATTTCCTTTTTAAGTCTAACGTATCACAGCTAGACGCTTCCAAAGTGGTAAAAGGGGCGTTCCCCTATCTAATTTCTAAACTGAGAGTGTAAATTTTGAAAAAATGTATAATGTAGATCTTAACAAATACATACTTTCATTGAAAATTGGTTGAGACGAGATCGAACGAGAAGTTTTTTTGATATATTACATTTCCAACAACCGCAAACATAACTTTGTTCTTCATACAAACACTATGAAAAACAAAGTAATATTATTAGTAATAGTATTTTTACTAAGGGGAAGAAGGTGGTAGTAAGTGGTTTGCTAATTTAGTTAACGTTTGCGCGGAACCCTCAGTGCGCGAGTCCGACTCGCACTTGGCCAGTTTTTCCCTTAGTCACGACAAGAAACACAAAACACAAAAAGAAAATTGAGTGGGTGGACTTTGTCACCCTCCGGAATAAAATATAACTATTAAAGAGACGGGACAGTGGGCAAAACAAAGTTTGCCATGTCTGCTAGAATTAAAAATAATCTGCCTGAGACTTTTACTTAAATTCCACTGTATCCTCCTAGTAGTTAATACAGGAAGACTATGGATGCTAGACTATCATGTCTTTACTTCTTGCAATTCACTTGTTGTTTTAGAATGAAAGAAAATTATTTTTTTCATTTACTATAGTGTTTGTCTTAAAGCAAAGTTAGTGTGAAATGTGTAAATAAATTCCGTTTTTTTTTTCTAGAAGAATATTGTAAACAATCTTGACATTCCTTTTTAACAAAATGGATAGCTTTGAAATTTGATTACAACAAAACTCATAACTTACAGAATTCATCTTTAAATACCTGAGTTCTTTTTAAATCAAATATTTAATTATATTTATTGACTGATATTATTTTTGTAATAAGTGAATGAATAAATGAACATGAATATAAGTTATAAAAAGATTACTTACTTTTGAACTAACAAAAGAACACAGACAGCAGACTATACTGCAATATCATATCAGTATCTAGAAATAATCCAAAACTGTAAATGTGAATTTTAAATGATTCTAAATCATGATTCATAACTATCCCACATAGGGTTGCCAGGTCGCCCAACCTAATAGCCGGACAGACCAGCCATTTTGGCCGGACATTTGGGTAGAAAGGCCGGACACCCTACATTATTGAGAATTTTGTGTCTTAGTATTAATAGGTACGCAAGCTCAAGATTCATCGGAAATTTCATCAGGGTCCTAGTAGGGTATCGGCGACACGGGGTAAATTTGGCTTTTTATACTTTCAATGCCAGCAATGAAATTACATTCAGTATATACGCAAGCGAAGCGAAAGCATTAAATTTGGATTTAAGCGTTATACAGGGTGAAATTTTAATCAGTGACCAAATTTTGTGTGCAGACTCCACTGATGAATATGAACAACTTTTACTACGGGAGCAATAGTGAAATCGAGAAAAAAAAATCAGCAGTTCCATACAAAAGCTCAATTGGCGCGCGGTCAAAATGTATTTCACTATTGCTCCCGTAGTAAAAGTTGTTCATATTCATCAGTGGGGTCTCCACTTAAAATTTGGTCACTGATTAAAATTTCACCCTGTATAAAGGAGTACATAAATGCGCGAATTAAACAAGTACTTGACATTTTGGTTTTAAAAGAGACCAAAGTATTTGCGAGCGAAGACAGCGCTTAAGAATGTGGTTTGCAACGCAATTGTTCGACTCGATATAAAATTTGGTTTGAAATGCTTTCCAACAAAGCGATATGAAAAAAGCCTTTTTTAAAACGCCTTGCAGAGTTGCAAAGAGAGAATGGTATTATATAAGGGCAATTTTAGTTTAGAAATTTAAGAAGGTGATAAGAAAGTGACAAAAGTAAGCGCAATGCCTTACCATGTAGAACGTAAGATCTTATAAACGCTCTAATCATTTTTTTATTATTCAAATGAAAACGCGTCATTGACTTAAATACTCACAATCACAACTCATTACTTATCTACACAAAAAGTAAAAGGCAACATGTATTTTGAAAAAAAAAAAACATTCTGATCAAATTTAATTTTTGGGTATATCAACATTCGACATGAGTATTAAGCATCTAATAGATAACCGCGAGCGTGATATTGCACGTCACTGCCGCTCTCGGCTAGGCTATGCTCGGCGCTCGCTCGTTTGTGAAATGTTAAAAGCCTAACAAAAGCCGGACAAGCCGGACACCGTTTATTTTGGCCGGACACGCAATCAAAAAGCCTACCTATGTCCGGCTTTATCCGGACGCCTGGCAACCCTAATCCCACATATACTGTGTATATAATGGTAATTAATACACACTAATTAGATATGCTGCAAGAGCATAATTAAATTGTAATCAGTAGAGTGAGAATCATATGAGATCAGAGATAACAAGGTGAATTCCATAGATTTTTTTAAAATCTCAGCATTCAATGTTTTATTCATATTATATAGCAGAGGTTGATTGAATACAACACATTTTTTAAAACTATGAAACACAAACAAATATGTATTGTTCAGACGTGGCCGTGATATATATCACGGATAAGAAGCAACGACCTGACGTCCTTAAGCTCTAATGCGGTTATTAACTAAAAATAAGCCTAAATTGGGCAGTTTTATGCTTCCACGTCATTAAACTTTTTCAATTAGAATCGGATGTAAAGAGAATTGTTTTAACGCTATGTCTGTAAGGTTGCATACTTAAGACCATGATTCACAAGGAAACAAGGTGAAAATATGTTTATTATCTCGGTAATTAATGATAACAATGAGTTTTGAATTCGGTGACGCCCCCCGGTGAGAGATGATGTTTTGCACGAAATATCCAATCAGATTCCAAATAGAATACTAAAACGCTTACCATCATATTGTAGACTATTCAACGAACAGCTATCTTAATAGTAAATTCAATAAAATCCTTCAATTAATTTATAATTAAACACAAAAAACAATGCGGGTCTAAACGCTGAATGACGCCAAATATTTTTTGATAACAGCTGTCAATGTCAAGATCACTGATTGTCAGTGTCATGCTGACAGTGACAGAACAGGAAGTAAAATGTTGCTAGTAATCCCTTGAAGAGAAAAAAACATATAAAACTACCCGACCACGCGCGAATGGGATTCACCCACAAAACACAGGATTCAACTCACCAAGTACGTTGCCAATTCCGCTTTTAAATTATTTTATTACCTATTTAATTTTACAAGCTACTATGCTATATATTTTACTACAAGTTTTTTTTATAGAATAGAATAGAATATAATTTATTTGCGTTTAAATGGGGTATACAGCAGTTTTACATTTAAATTTATGCTCGGCCCACTTAGCCATTTACAAATAGCATGCAAATTTATAGTTAACAATAATAATAATATTTTACTACACTTACCATGTTAGGTACATACTAATATATATTCATTTATTTATTTATTGCAAATACATAGTAGAGTATCAATTTACATAATCAATATCATACATATGCACACTTGTAGGGTACAACAAATAATGGTACTTTACATAGGTAAATAACATCTGTAGATACATTTAATAACTAGACAACTACATTTAATATGTAACATTATTATTAGTAGTATTTAACGTGCAATGTATGTTTTTCGTGTGTAACTTGCAAATTGTCTGAGGAGTACGGAGGATGAAGGGGTGCAGGAGTAATGCTTTTGATCTGTTGCCGGTGACGATATAAACAAAATAGGCTAGTACACAAAGATATGAATCACTTAACAGAACATCTTTACGCTATAGGGCACAAATAGAACGTGTTTACGCTAACTGCAACACAACGAATCAATATATTTATAATGGCAAAAAAGATGGAAATAAATTTATTACAGAAACAAAATGATGTATTGGAAACGGTAAAAGATTTTATGTCTATAAAAGTAAGGAAAGGCCATATTTAAATTAACAGAAGGTATTGGAATTACTTTACTTTTTCTTTTGTTTATTGCATTTGGTAAAATATAAATTTTAAATAAAAAATAACTAAGTTGCGTTTAAATTTTCATGTATACATAGAAAACAACTAGACTAAGGGCGTTTAATTATACGTACGCGTACTCTACGGGCTCTGGGCTGCGCGGCTACTCTGTACTAACACGTAGTCAACCCGCGTTGAGCATGCATAGAGCCTGCGTATGTCTGAACCCACCCTTCGGACGTCATCCGTCTCTATCGGAAATTGTATTCAGGAATGTGGGTAAAAGCCAAAAAATGCATCACATGATTTAGTCATTCAGAGTAGGTAAAGTAAAGGGCCCCGAAAATTGTATTGCCTACAGGCCCATACAGGGTTAATACGGCTCTGTCTGGATAATTAAACTACTCCACTGTTAAATTAGCTGCCAGCCTTTTGGTCACCAGTTGACTAAATCAACCTTTGGCGGAGGCGAAGGTCCTTCAAAGGGAACGTGCACTAACACCTCAAGCACCTCGACGCCAAAAGTAATGTAGTAATCAGTATTGCTGCATATTTGCGTCTTGCATGGCACAAGCGTACATACAGGTCAATTTATTACCTTCTTGACTACTCCTTTTCTGGAGTTAAAGCTTAAGACACGGAGGATAGCTTAAAACCTTTCTCAATGAATAAGATATCCAGATTCAAATCATTCTAGTAGTTTCTAAGATAAGCGCGTTCAAACAAATAAAGAAACTCTTCGGTTTACTATATTCTCTTCTTTAGCCACTATTTAGAAAGGAAGAAAGAAGAAAGAAAGAAAGAAAATGAGTTTATCATTTTTTTTACCAATCGCTTGGTGTATGCCTCCTTTAACCCTCTTCATTTATCCCTGTTTTGGGCAGTTAGGATCCAGTTGTTGCCCGCTATCTCATTTAAGTCGCCTTTCCATCTCATTTGTGGTCTTCCCTTTGGTCTTTTGTATCCGTACAGTCTCCGTGTTAGGACTTCCTTGCACTGGCTGGTGATGTTGCGAGAGAAGAAAATTTTCCTTTCTCGCAACATGACCAGCCCACTCCCACCTTCACTTTCTGAGGTCATCAACTTGGTCCAGTCGAGATTCATCTCCAAACTTATAGCCAGGGATAGCATACTTTGTATGGTAGGTGACGATGCACGGCACGATGTTGCAAATAGAACTATGTTGTCAGTATATCTTAAATAAGTGACGTGCACGGTGCACCTGAGATAGTAAGGCGTTTTTCGGACCGCTGTTCAACTTAAATACCTATTCAAGGACCAGTATAAAATGTTTCGGTGATAGGCAAACCCCTTCCCTTACACCTTTTCGGATGGTTATGGAGTTTGTAGCTTGGCGTATCTTTACTTTCATCTTGGCGTTTTTGTAGATCTAGGAGTTAAGGTTTTTTGTATCTGAGGTTATATTCCCAGTGAATTATGTACTGCCCAATCTTCCACGCTATATAAAGCCTTTTTGTAGTCAATGAAAGCAAACTATAGGGACATCTGGTATGACCCCAAATGTGATAGAAAGTATTGTTTTCCCTAAATACTGGTAATAAGTAATACTGGCATCAAATAAAATGGGTTCACACGTTCAACGAAATATTTTTTGTTATAAAGTACATTCAAACTATTTTTAAATCGAATACGACCTGCTAGTGATTTGTTTGTTTAACATCTACATTTGAATACAGTGATCATGTATTCAAATCAAGTTTTAGGATTCAAAAAAATTAGTGAAAATTCTTATGCTGGTTAAGTACTACAAATAGTTATATTTGCATGAACGCGTCGGAGTGTATTGATTGTTTTGACAGCAGAATGATACCATTCATGAAAAACTTCTGTTTGTAGTAGTTTTACGGTAGCCAAACATAGCCTTCTCAAGTACTTGATCTTCCTTTACTTATTTTGAAAAATTATATCAGACAAACCATTTTCAGCACCACTTTTTGCATTTTGGTAGAAACATCATTCATTTTTTGGAAATATCATTGCAAAATATATTGTTATGAATCCTACCATAATCGGCAGGAAATAGTAGGAAATGGTAGTATCCTGCGAATCGATAGTTCAAGATGAAGTCCTGCTAGATTTTATTTAAGTTTTATATTACAAAACTTAGATTTTTGTTCTTCAAAATGGGCACGCAGAAGCCAGGAGAATGGGCGAATTCATTGATAGCTAGATTTGAAGAGCAGGTGAGCTTAAACTTATTATTTACTTGTATTTTTTAGAGGTCCCACCCGAATCATATTTTATAATATCGAATAAATCCAAACCGCAGATGTTTCACGCTTCTATTTTTGCTATAATAACTTAAGAATTTGAAGAACTATGCTGTTTTCTTACAATGTCCTTATTGGTTGCTTGTCGGCAGTTCGGCACACCTACGCAATTATTGCGTAAAAAAATTGTTTCTCTAAATATATTAAATATATACCTGCCGGCTTAAGATGTGTTCTACTAAAGTTACTATTTATCACTTTGTTATATACACTACGTGGCGGCATGTGACACAGGCGATTAAATTTTCCTTGTATAAGGATACAAACAGTGTCTTCAACAATAACAATAAAAATATTACTAATAAATATTCTTAATTGTACTAGTAAGGACACAAATAACAATAATATAATAAAATAGACAAATCAGAAGTACTATATTAGCGGCATCACTCTTCCAGACAACCAACCAAGGTAGAAAGTGGTGTGCAAAATGGCTAAACATTAGATAAATGTTTAGATAGTTAATCCCTCAAGCATATGTAAACGAGACACAATGGATATTCTATTGTTATGCGGTCGCATGCGACCGCTTCGGTGTTTACGCGTTAATAAAAAGTAAAAACATAAATAGTATAAAAATTATAGATGAATGAAGGTGCTAATACACTACTCTTAGTGTAATAGGCGGCAAAGCAAATATTTAATTAAAAAAATGTGGTTTTATAAAAGTATGATTTAACAATATTTCAGCTACCGTACAAGACAGGAGCGCAGAATCTCCACTCCCGAATCAACGAAGAGCAGTGTAAAGCATGTCTCGTTCAGATCAGCCGTCACCGGTTCTCTCTTGTCATATCTGGCCTTACAAAGATCTTGCAACGGATCAACGAACTGGTAAGTTTTTTGAGAGATAAAAATCAATTAACTTCTAGTAATTTTTTTACAGCTTTAGTTTTCCTATAAATTAGGTATATAAAAATAATAGGGTCTTTTTAATTTAAAATTGTACCAAGAGTTTGTAAAGGTAGACTTTTAATTTAACAATATGCTTGTTCACACATTACAACGGACCTAATTATTTTATAATTTTTATTTTGTTGGGTAATAAATTTGCTTTAATGATGTTGTGACAATAAAACATTGTTTCATAATACTATTTATCCCAATCAAATTTTTTTAACAATTTTCATATTTTTTTAGTACCAACCCACAATATCATCTGGTGTAAACCGGCCATCAGACCTAGAGAAAGGCTACCATGACAGCTTAGTCATTGTATTAGACACGTTAGAAATATGCCTCAGCTCACAGCCGAAAGACACAACCAAGTACGACGAGGCTATGAACGTGAAGATTCTGCTGCGAGAAGTCTGCCAGTTTATTGGTATGTATTTATGACTCTTCAAAAGGCTCGCCAGTTTTTTCCAGTTGGATTTTCGCTGTGCTGTTTTTATAAATAGAGTAAATTATTTTGGTTTATTTATTATTTTGAAGTGAAAAAAAGTGTAAGACAGGGTGACCCACTATCACCCAAGCTCTTTACAGCGGTCTTAGAAGAATTTGTTAAGAACCTTGATTGGGAGGTGCTCGTAGCGCATCGGTAGCAGCGCTTTGGCAGTGATACCGAAGTGAAGTAACCTACGGCGCGGTCGTGTTTGGATGGGTGACCATTCCGACCATATGAGTGACGTACATCACGAGCATCTCCGTGCTTCGGAAGGCACGTTATGCCGTTGGTCCCGGCTAATATCGGTTGATATTAGTCGTTAAGCCTAGTCAGAGGTTTATGGGCGGTTTTATAAAATCTGACAGCAGGGTTAGTCGCTTGCAAACACCCCTCCACCAACCCGCACTGAGCCAGCGTGGTGGAGTATGGCTCAAAATACCTCATAGTTGAGGTAAGGCCTTTACCCAGCAGTTGGATGTTACAGGCTAACTTTACTTTACTTGCATTGGGAGACCGGAATAAACATCAATGGTAGCACGTTAAGCCACCTAAGATTCGCCGACGACCTAGGACTGTTTGCAGAAGACGCTAAAACTTTACAAAACGTGTTACAGTCACTCTCAACTGAAAGCAATAAGACTGGTCTATCAATCTACCAGTACTGACATATGGCTGCCAAACTTGGGCCTTCACAACTGCTACAACCCAGAAATTAAAAGTGTGTCAACAGGGTATGAAGCGCAGTATGTTTGGTATCCGTCTATCAGACAAACGAAATTTGTTGACGTGATCAAAAAGATGGACACATGTGGAGATCAAAAACAAGGAAGTGGACTAAAGTTATCACTGAATGGTATCCAAGGGACGGAAAAAGGAGAAGAGGAAGGCAAATAAAGAGATGGGAGGACGATTTACCAAAAGGCTGGAGAAGCTCCGCGCGTGACGGAAATGTTTCGAAATGCCTGGAGGAAGCCTATGTCCAAGGACAACCTGACCAACTAGAGGATGGCGATGCCACAATAACTTATAAATTAAGAACAAGAAAAGTTTATATATATCAAGTTTTGTTAAATTTCGTAGTCAGAGAATAAAGGCTTTTATTATTATTATTATTATTTATGACTCCTCCAAATGTATCTTAATATCATAAAGCTGAAGAGTTTGTTTGAACGCGCTAATCACAGGATCTACTGGACTGATTTGAAGAAATATTTTTGTGTTGGATAGCTTATTTATCGAGGAAGGCTTTAGGCTATAAAACATTACGCTGTGACGGGAGGGGAGGAAGCATACTCAAAACCCGCGGACCAAGTCGCGTAGGACTTACTTACCCACATTTGTAATGACTTAATTTAATTTGGTACCTTTTCACAAGGTTATAAGTATTTTAAATAATTCAAATTATCAAGATCTACCAGTTTCCCTTCTGTCGATCTTTCATTATATTTTAAAGAGTAATTTCATATGACACAAACCTAATCATTTTCAATTCAATAATCTTTTATGTTTTATATCAAACCAAAACAGTTAGTTCACACACACACAACCAAATTAATTGAAAAAATAAAGTTAATTAAATATTACTTTTTACAGACATGCGAAACGAGAACACAATAAACAATGTGGAACTGAGACAACTGTCCTCAAAGGTTCTATTCGCTCTCAGCCTCAACTTTTTTAACGCTGTGTTCAACAGAATCAGTGCCCGTTTGCAGGTGAGTGGGTTCAAAAATGAGTGGTGTGGGAGAGATAAAAATGAGGAGTTAAATTACAACGAAAAATTGATACTCATGCAGGAAAATAAACAAAGGTTAGAGGCAGACAAAAGAATTAAAAGATCACGGGTTTTTTATGAAACTTTTATACTTGAATACAAACTCCGATTGTTTAATAAATTTGCTAAATTAGAAATACAACTACGGTGCCACTCAGTACCACAAAATAAAAGATGTTTTAAAACTAACCTAGGAATAACCTAACTTTTGAATGAAGGTAGCTATAGTCGGTTTTTCTTTGCTAGTCAAACAATGAAAACAGTATTTTAATTAATTTTATAATAATATCATTGAACAAAGTTAATTAACTATTTAATTTGAAATAACTTATTTCGTAAAAAAGGTATGTCAAGCTTTCATTATTCAACTAGCAAAGAAAAAATGACTTTACTCGGAAATTGTCTCCTAGAAACATAGGTCGAATAAACAGGTCGAAAAACGACAAATTCAGTTTCCCATACTAAATCGGTCACGTGACTCGTCTGATTTCTGTCTAAATTGTTTTTTTAAGAAAAGTTGGATAGTACAATTTTAAAACATATGATTATTTTAACAGGAACTAGCATCAAGCTCAGAAGAAAACCCCGACTATACAGATATAGAGTTAATTCAGCACATCAACGTCGACATATTGAGGCTTATACGGCTGCTTGCAGGTACGGACTTATCCCAGATGTTTCTACTGTTCCTTTAACGACATAGCTTAATTATTAGAAAGAACATGTGTTTTATCAAGGAGCTGACTATGTATCAGGTTTACGTACGTTTCAATATAAATTAATTTCAAAAAATTAACTATTCTATGTTCTTTATACATTTACCAACCCATTTATTATAAATATGATCTTTTGAAAATATCCTAAAAGTATGTAATAACTTATTTAAAATAAACAAGTTTTATTACTATTTGGTACATAGTACCTTATGTATTTAAGACATATTTTTTCCATATCTAGGTTATACAGGATGACTACGAAATCATATATTTTTTACATTTTTTTTTATAAATAAATAAATAAATATCCTTTGGACATTCCCACACATCGCCATCTAGCCCCAAAGTAAGCTACTCAAAGCTTGTGTTATGGGTGCCAGACAACGGATATAATACTTAAATACTTTTTTTTTTGTAAATACATACATGATATACATAGAAAACACCCAGACCAATACAAACAGACATGTTCATGCACACAAATGTTTGTATTGTGCGGGGATCGAACCCGCACCCGCTGTGTAGTAGGCGATTTCTCGACCACTACACCAGACGGGTCGTCGAATTCACTTTAAAAATTTTTTTTAAAAAAGTCGCAGTTTAAAAAACTGCACATCATATTTTCATGAAACATGGCTAAGAACACTCGGGATAAAATTATCTATGACCTAAAAAAAACGGTTCATTCGTTGGGAACTACGATACCACAGACAAACACAAAGACAGACGTTAAACTTATAACACCCCATTCTTCTTGCGTCGGGGGTTAATAAACTGACATGAAAACACTAATTAGACCAAGGAAAAAGGCAGAAATACTTTTTCAGCAATTTTTACCACTAACGTCGTAAAAAACGTCGTGAACAAAAACCAGGAAAGTTCAAATTAAAATTATATTATTCTTTCAGAATCTATACAAAAGTTTAAGTTGTTAAGAAAATCAGCGCACATAGTTTTAGTTGCTTCGCTCGAAAAGGCGATATGGAATTGGATGGACACATACCCGCAGGTAAATTTATTCTGCTTATGCTTATAATAAATACCTATTAAATGAAAAAAAAACTCTCATTTGGCTGTACAGGCTGTTGTTTTAGTCAGCGACCCCCAATTCAGGGTATGAGATATGCTTATAAAAAAAAACTTTAAACAATATGAAAGTTTAATAAAAATGAACCTACGAAAAAAGCTACAAAATACTGCGCCGTATCTAGTAGGCTACCAAGAGGCGACCGGGCGTTGGTATTGTTTCGACTCGCTCGCTGGTATCGCAATATTAAATTGATTTCGTGAGGTTTTCCATAAAATTGTGTTTAAAAAAAAAAAGAATCAATATCGTGTGACCGCGTGTGGGGTGCTTGAATAATAAACACGTAGTACAAATCTCCAAGTTCTTCTCCAATAGTTTTATTCCAACAAAATATCACAAAGATACGGCACAAAGTGAAAGTAAGTACAAACAGAGCGCATATTCTCGCATGAAGCTCGCTTTTAATAAATCAAAACCCTGAACAACGGTAGCAGACAGTGGGGACGATATCCGTTTTCATATCTGAACATTTACTATAATATTTATTTGTAGGGATAAACAATCTGATAATTAATATATATAATTTCATTAATTATTTAGTTATTAATCTTACTGAATTTAGTTAGGCTTTTAAATTATTATATTAAAAGTTACAATATTTGAAATAAATCTAACCTTCATTAACCAATCAGAGTCAACTTCCTTTGGCGCCAAAATGAACATTTGTTACACGGCAGATATAAAAATCTAATAAGTGTCCTAATAATCTTTAAATAATTAACATACAATTAATAAAATATTATTACAATAATAAGATAATCTAAAGATTAATCCAAAATATCATAGCCAAGTTACATTTAACATGGTGGACACTTCCGGAATTTTCATAACAAACGTTAAATAGGTTTGACATCTGGATAGGTGTATAAATTATGATGTATTGAACATAATATGAGGAAGAGAATGTGTAATTTAGTGAATACAGTGGGGTTACATAAGTCACACACAGTGAGTATGTGGTTTAGTGCATAAGTCTACTACTACAGAACTAAGTAAATATGTGGGGCAGACTAGGATCGGGAATCATCGTGTAACAATCGTTTGTACAACCACCCCTGAGTCGGTCGTCGATCAAAACAACACCCTGTATATCTATTTATTTTTTTGTGATATGTGTGTGTCTCTATTTGTGTTCTGTTTCAGTACCATAGTAAATATATAAATAAAATCATTTTTTAAATCTCGTGCTGCTTCTAATTTTGCAAAAAGACTACGTATTTTTTATCTAAGATACGTTACTGTGTGCTTTTTTTTTTAAATTTTAGGAATTCGCCGAAGTCCAATGCAGGCCGAACGACGAGCTAAGCAAATGCTGTGACACACTGTTCGATATTCTACAAGACAGCTTCTCCGACAACAAGAAGTCACGAGTGGCGATGTGGCCTCTGCAGATTATGCTGCTTGTTTTAAACCCCGTAAGTCCCATTCAGAGTACATGTTCTTTATAGAGTACATTGGTATACGTTTCATCACTTATAACTATTGATCGGATAATCAGATGCATATTCACCTAAAGTTGAGGTGTTGGCTATTATGGACTGAACTTTTGAATCGAAAAATTCCGGGATTATCTAGTTGCCAAATTTAGTTTACTATAGTATTAAATTGGGTGTAGGTATAGTTACTTACGAGTATTACAAGGTGTTGGCTAATAGGAAATGCAATATTTTAACGTAAAATTGACGGGATATGATATAATTGTAAAAGTTGTAAAAATATTGCTGACATTATTCGACTGGCAAAGAACTGTCGGTCTGTAGATAATGCTCTGCGTTTCGTCGGACTAGTAAGTCCTATTCAGAGTACGTGTTCTTTATACAGCACATAAGAAATTTTTCACCGATGACTTGAAATGAAATGAAATGAAAAAGTTTATTTGCCTAAAACATGGTCATATGCAGATGGTGTAAATGACAAAAAAAAATATAACACTCATGTTTTACCTATAAATATGGCATGCAAATATAATTATTTTGCAACCTATGGATTTTATTTATGTCAAAGAGGCGTGTAACTGGCACCGACCTATACCGACCTATGCTATTCAATGATATTGTATTTAAAAGAAGATGACGTCTCGCGAACTAAAAGAGTACACAAATATGGCAGCGTCTGATTAATGGATGTCAATGGATTGACATCTATCACATCAGACATCAGATTCGGAACAGAGTCTTAATAGAGTAGCTTTCTTAATATATTTTTGAAAGTATGTAGGTACATTACAATAGACTCGTTGGCCTCATTTTAAAATTGAGTTCACACTTTAGCTCGGTAGTATATTAATCAACAAAAACATTTTATTTTCAAACTATTTAAAATTTAAAATATTTAATAATTATTTATCTAATAAATGCAATTTAAATGTATCACGTGAAACGCCATGCCGCCAATATCAATAGCCAATATCAGAGTCACGTTTACTGCTAGGCATTCACGATCACGTGACCACATGTATATTTTTTACAAATTAAATTAATTTAAACATTTACAGTCCTTATTTTAATAAATAAAGAAATATTTATTAATACACCATAGCCATCTGACATCATGTAAACAGGATGATTCCTTCAAATAACACGCTAATAGTGAGCGTACTATTTTTTTTCTACAATCGTGAGGATCATCCCTCACAGATGTGTTTATCAACAGTCTTTTGTTAACGCGAGTGCCGGTAACCTTTTGATCCGTGAGCGTCTACGCTGTTACTTTAAAAAATTGAAAGTGTAATTATAACATACATATTAACATACATTTCCATAGACATATTTGTTAGGGTCGTGCGGGCGGGATTCGAACCCGCGACTGCTTATCTTTGTAGTCTGGAACGTAAACCACCACACAGTGACGGTCGTTAAATTATTATTAAAAAATAAAGTACCAAACTAGTCCATGTATAGCACTGTCTTAGAATATCGACCATGTAAGTCCGTGGGTTGGCTAAGAACCAAAACTCACTAATTTTATTGAAAATACTTCAATCATGAATGATAGGCATCATTAAACACAATTTACTTAAGGAAAATATGATATTCGTACTGTTTTTTTTATATTTAGTTAGGTGTTTCTGCAGTTTCAAAGGCGCACTGAGGCATTAAGACACTGACGCCATCAAAAACGGACTACGTCAAAATTATGATCCCAATTTGAAGTGAGGTATTGTTTAGCTGAGCCATCTTTTAGCCTCTCACCGGTGATCTTCTCACCGAGTTCTTAATACAATATCATTGTTGCTATTTCATGGAATTGGAATTTTATTTAATTATTTTAATTTTTTAAGGAAAACAAAACCGTTCAACGTCATTAAAGTGACGTTATACGTGATAAAATTTGTTATAATATTCAGCTAGATGCTATTCCAAAACATGAGTCCACAGCTTTGTTAGTTATGTTAAATTACAACAAATTATTTATACCCTTTATAAATTTCTTCCGACCCGAGTATTAAATGTAAATCTTATTTTAAACAATATTCTAGCGTTTGTTAGTTAAAGTCTTTAACGAATTCCCAAAATATTACAATATCAAACATGTATGTATGTCTTCACCTAGTCTGCAAAAAAAGTTGAGTGATCATGGTTCTTTTTCAACTCCAAAAGTTCTTCATGTGGTAAAAAATAGTAGAGTGGGTGTCCTTTAAAAGTACATATTATACAGCAAGTTTTTTTGATTGTTTGAACGCGATAATCTAAAGAACTACTCGACCAATTTAAAAAAAATATGTTGGATAGCCAGTTTATCGAGGAAGGCTTTAGGCTATTACATCATGCTGCGACGGGGGGAGGGAGCAAGCTAAAACGCGCGGACGTAGTCGCGGGGGACCTCTAATAAAGAGGGAATAAGTATTGTGAGCGGGATTTGCAAATTATACGATTCGATTACGTTTAAAACTATAATGCTTATATTTTGATGCACGAGCACTTCAATCACGCCGAAGCTCGAACGCCAGCCCCGCCATCTTGACCGCTTCCTTAGTGTTGTCCGTCGTCCGACGCTAGGGCGGTGCGCCTAGTCGATGTTCACGCTAACAGTATAAACTAAATGTTTTTTCCTCTTTCAGAAAGTTTTAGAAGAAATAGTGAATGCTGACAGCGGGGCGCCGTGCAGCCCGCGTCATACGAAGAAAAAACACTTTATAGACTCCGTCAAACGAGGACTAAGTAAGTGTCCATCGTCCTTATCAGCTAAAGGACGTCCACTGTTGACCATAAGCTTTTCCCAAGTTTATGTACCCATTAAAATAGTTTTTTTGGACACCAATCACATTCATTGTTTTGATCCCAAAGTAAGTAGCTAATGCACTTGTGTTATGGAAATCAGACACAACGGTGGTATCACATTACCCAGACCCGAGACAAAGTCGAAAATTTTGATATCAATATTTACCTGACCAGAAATCGAACCCGGAACCTCGGAGCGGCGACGCCTTGGAACCCAGCATGCTTGCCACTACACCACGGAGGTCGTCTGTCATTTATAGATTTATATATTATTTACTTAGATCCAACATTAAATATGTCTTTTGTAACTCCCCAGACCTTTACTCATCACACTAGTAATCCAACTAGATTTATTTATGCCATATCCATCAGTTAAGCTTTTTTTTTTTAAATAATAATAATTCGCATCAAAAACGGATCAAGTTCAAGTTGGAATTTCCCACTTCATATAACTGACATAATGTGCATAGTTTGCTATCAATACGGCGTTGGCAAGCAACTAAAAGATCCTGGTTTAAAAAAAAGAAAACATAAATTCTAATAGAAAACCACTATACTTTACTACCAAATAATATTTTCTACACAGTTTAATCTAGCCGCCATTAAAAAAAAAACAGAAAGAAAGAGAGCCAAAGGTTTCATATCCCTGTCTTTTTCTCACAGGTCCCCAAAACAATTCGAAACAGATGACAGAAGCGGCAGTGGTGACGTGTGTGAAGCTATGCAAAGCGTCTACTTACTTGAATATAGCTGACTCGGGCAATGTCACTTTTGTACTGGTCAAGTCTGTTATCAATGATTTGAAGGTAAGTTTTATAGGGTGACTGACGCTAACAATGTAATATTAAGTAGCCATCCCGTATATAAATAATATAGGACTAAACATAAAAACAGATCCTTGCCATCATCATTATCAGCCAAAGGACGTCCACTGCTGAACCTCTCCCACGGTTTTCCACAACGAGCGATCACAAGTGGTCTCCAGTGTGATCCCGCGATCTTAACAAGGTCGTCTGTCCATCTTGTCGGTGGACGTCCCACGCGTCTTTGGTCGAAGGGTCTCCAATCTATAACTATTCTGCCCCAACGGTTTTTGTTTGTTGCATCAGTTTAATGTATACCTTACAGAAGACTAACACTAGTACCCGAAGTCACATGTTTCACACCAATTATATTTTTTTGTTGAAATTAATCCTTATTGCAACTGCATAAGATACCGCAGTGTATACCTCTGTCTGTACTTTTTATTTTTTTGTACTGTCACGAAAATGATACAGCATTTGCCAAATGATGCCAAATGGTTCTCAGCTTTAACTTGCCAGTCTTCAACAAGATTCCTACTATTTTTAAATCTCAATAATACCAAATAATTCGTCAACAGTCTCTCCTATTCAACCCGTCCAAATCTTACATCCGTGGCAACCTGATATCCGGCTATTCAGAACTGGATCTGATGACGGACTGCTTCGTGTCACTCTTCAGGATAATGCCGCATAACAATGATGCTTTGAAAGTGTGCCTCAATCTGAACACGCATATATCGTATCATTATGTCATTGTGAATTCGCTGCTCAGGTAAGATTTTTTAAGGTGTAAGTAACTTTTGATTCATGAGTCATTCTTAAGGCATATGTGATGCATGATTTTTTAATTTTAAAATGTGATTCATTTGTACGTTAATTACTAACTATGCTTAGTCAAAAAGCTACGAATGGTCTTGTAAATAGGCTACTCAGTTGGGAGCGGAGTTCTAAGCTCGGTGATCATGGCTCCGCAAGATAATATGGAAAAGCCACTTACCTCGTAGAGCAGGACCTTCAGGCACCTCTGAACTTTAAAAGACGCTTTATCTTTAACTTTAACAGACACGCGGAATAACAATATTCTTGCACAATATAGTCAAATTGAAGCGGAAAAAAATAAATAATTTTTAAAGCGACGGCTGCGCCAGAGGTCCCGGCTTCGGTCCCCGGGTCGGGCCAAAAAAAAATATACCTGAGTTTTTCTGTTCAGAAATTCTTAGGGTAGCCCGGAGTTTGGAAATTGCCGGTGTTTCACCCCCATGCCTCGGAAAGCACGTAAAGCCGTTGGTCCTGCGCCTGATCTCTCCGGTCGTGTCAGATTGCTGTCCCATCGGGCTATGAGAGTGAAAGGAATAGAGAGTGCACCTGGGTTTGCGCACACACTTGTGCACTATAATATGTCCCGCGTAGTCATTGTGACTGGCCAGCGTAGTCGAAATCGGCTAGGGGGACTATTATTACTATTATTATTGATCATGTCATAAAATATCCTCAATAATAGAAATGAGTGTGCCGTGCCATTAGTATCTGTAAGTTGAGAAGGATGCTAATCTATTAGTATTATTTCAGAATAATAAAGCAACCGAGGCTACCATGGTGGCCACAAATAGAGCTACTATATCCCAGAGCTGCAGAGCTCAGAGCAATGTTCACAGACACATTGAATAAAGCTACACAGGTAAGTTGTTATAAAGTATTATATTTAATGTTGAACGATACACAAATCAAATATCAATAAAGGCGTTCTTCCGAAACATATAGTTACTTTTTTATTTTTTTATTAAGACGACAGGCTGAGATACATTTCTAATATTATGGTACTGCAAATAACAGTTACCTATTCATAGCTAAACACTTGTAAGCTAGTTCAACGCACTTACAGGCATAAATAAAAAATAAAGTGTACAAGTTTTATAAATACAGGCTATGGTTATTGTCAGTCTTCTACCGCAAAATAATGGAGGCTCAATATAGCCATCAGTATCAAAAATCATTTTTACTAAGAGGTCGTGATTGAGCGATCTCATGAATCTGGGGTATTAATTTTGACACATTTTTTTCGACAGATAGATTTAAATTCTCTTAAATACTGTGACCACATTCACTTTCGTAAATATGATTTGTTTAATCGTGTAATGTAAGTACTTACACCTAGTTTTTTAATCGCTATTGTACCTATTACTAACCCATAGATTTTTGTTGTCCGAAATAAATAATTTTGAATTTGAAAAAAATTGAATTGATCGTATTTTAATCCAACAGGGCTACATAGTTCACACACCACTACGAATGATCTCACTATCGCTGAAGTCCAAAGAAGTTCAGTCAAAATTCAACCGTTCAGAAGAAATGCCGGCCTATAGAAGTCTACTGCTATGTTGCGTGAAACTTATACATGCAGACCCCATGCTAATGTTGAGTGTAAGTATTTGTATATCTAGATGGCTGTATTATGTGGTCGGATTCCTTAGATAATTACTCGACATTCAACTGTTTAAATTCAATACGGGCCTATAGAAGTCTACTGCTGTGTTGTATGAGACTTATTCATGCAGACCTCGATGACTTGTGTTGAGTGTAAGTATTTTTTATATCTAGATGACTGTATTATGTACTTGGATTCATTAGAAATTTAGTCTAAAACAGTTCAGAAAAAATGTCTACAGACGTCTACAGATGTGTGGTGTACTACTTATAGACGCTGATCTATGATTATTTTGATGTGTTTTATATGTGGATGACTGTATTATGTAGTCGGATTCTTTAGAAGTTTGGTCTAAATTCAACCGTTCAGAAAAATGGCCGAAAACGTTTAATGTAATTGTAATCCTTATAGACACTGACCCCATGATTATATTGAGTGTAAGTGATTTCATATCTAGATGACTGTATTATGTGGTTGGATTCTTTAGTTAAATACTCGATATTAAACCGTTTAAAGTCAATACTGGGCTATAGAAGTCTACTGCTGTGTGACGTGAGACTTATTCATGCAGACCCCATGCTTGTGTTGAGTGTAAGTATTTTTATATCTAGATGATTATTTAGTTGGATTCATCAGAAGTTTGGTCTTAATTCAACTGTTCAGAAAAAAATCTAGAGACGTCTACAGATGTGTTGTGTAATGATTATAGACTCAGATGCATGATTATTTTGAGTGTAGGTTTTTTAAATCAAGATGACTGTATATTGTAGTCGTATTATTTAGAAGTTTGGTCTAAATTCAACCGCTCAGGAAAATGACCAAAAAAGTCTAATGTAATTGTCTTGTCATGCTTATCGACGCTGACCCCATAATTATATTGAGTGTATGTGATTTCATATCTAGATGACTGTATTATGTGGTTGGATTCCTTAGATAATTACTCGACATTCAACCGTTTAAAATTAATACTGGTATATAGAAGTCTACTGCTGTGTTCTGTAAAAATGAAACGTGCAGACCCCATTCTTATGTTGAGTGTAAGTATTTTTATACCTAGATGACTGTTCATAAACCATCTAAACCTCTAAACCATCTAGATGACTGTATTATGTATTTGGATTCATTAGAAGTTAAGTCTAAATTCAACCGTTTAGAAAAAAAAATCTACAGACGTCTACAGATGCGTGGTGTAATGCTTATAGACGCTGATCCATGATTATTTTGAGTGTAAGTGTTTGGTATCTGGATGACCGTATTATGTAATCGGATTCTTTATAAGTTTGTTCTAAATTCAACCGTTCAGAAAAATGACCAAAAATGTCTTATAAAATTGTAATATTTATCGACGCTGACCCCATGATTATATTGAGTGTAAGTGGTTTCATATCTAGATAGATGTATAATGTCGTTGGATTTTTTAAGAAGTTTGGTCCAAATTCAACTGTTCACTGTCTACACGAGTTTACTGATGTTTTGTGTAAAACTTGTAGACGCTTATACTGTGATTATGGTGAAAGTAAGTGTTTTAAATCTAAATGGCTTTACATGTTATGTGGTCGGATTGTTTCGAAGTAGCCGAAATTCAACGGTAGTCTCGTGGGTTATGTAAAACTTATACATGCCGACCCAATTCTTATGTTCAGTGTAAGTGAGTTTATATCTAAATGACTAATTAGTTACCTCTTTGAATGAGCAGATGAAAAATCGTTATGAAATATGACAACTTTTTGCAGTCTGCAACACAGATGTTGTGTAAAACTTATGCATGAAGATCCCATGCGCAGTGATATTTTTATAGTCCGTGCCATTTAAACTTGCACAAAAGGTCATTTACCCCACCTGTACTAATAAATGCCCAAATTTTACGACACGTATCGCTCATCGTACAAAATAGCGATAATCCCGACTTATCGCTGATTTCATAATACCACGGCCCGTCCGAGAACGAGACAACTCTAAAAAACTCTACAAAATTTAGGTAATTGTGTTGCATTTTTGTAATAAAACACAGTTTTAGTTATTAAAATCAATTTCCTTTTAATTTACGTATTACAAAGTCTCTAAGCAGTTATTTGGTTTTTCATTCAAAAACTCAGTTAATTGAGGTTCCTTTTACCAGAAATTTAAACACAATAATTTGAAATTACATTTATTCATCAAAGAATCAAGAGTAGTTGACCATTAATAGATATTTATCATTATAGAACTTTCACTCCAAAATATGATAAATTATGACTTATTGCACTTAGCCGTTAGCGGTTTGAGACGTCAGGGGTGCTGTACCTGTGTACGCCACTTTGTAATAGCTCAACCGGCGCAGCGTCCCGCCGATTCCCGCGTCATTCCGTATTGGATTACGCTCGCGCTCGTACGAATTTCGGAAATGTTCACAATTATTGTTATTATTATCAGCCGTTGTTTTTGAAGTGAAAACTTCTTTAGCGGCGTTGAGCACTTTTGTGGGATGGGGGAAAAATGTGAAACTCGCGTCAGGACACGTGGGCTGATCGAAAAACCGTAAGACGGTTGGCGAAATTATGGATGTAAGTTGATTTTTCTGAGAGATAAACTTTTTAATGTAATTTAATATAATATAAATTGTAATGTTTGTGTACGATAGCGCAATAAATAAATATTGTATTCTATAAAAATATTATATTATTATTATTATTATTATTATTGTATTATTATTATTATTATTATTTTATTCTATCACAAAAGTGATAGTACTTTTATATTGATAATAACTATTCCAAAAAAATCAAAAATGCACAACGTTGATATTCAAGTTTTCACTTCTGCCGGCACTCCCGGAGTTCAATTTGTGTTTTTTTTTATGAGTTTCTGTTATTGTTCTTTGTTACGTTAGTGTATGTTATTTTGTTGCTGTTGGTCTAAACCAAATGACGTCAGAAAAATGGGCGAAAAAAAAGTAGAAGCAGACATGAGGGGGCTCGATGACCGAATTGATAACACCGTGGACCGGATTGTAATCAACCTATCAGAAAAATCAGAAAGTGACACTTCTTCGACCACTTCCAGTGATTCATCATCAGAAGGTGTATATCACTGAAAAATTAAAGGAATTAATTCATTACGTGTGTTTTATTTTGAAACTTATTAAACCGACAAATTGTCATACCACCAGACGGCTACCGACGAAGGGGTAGACCTAAAAAGAGGTGGTGTGACGATCTGACCAACTTTGCGAGAGATTGGAAATTGTTGGCCGCTGACAGAGACATGTGGAAAAAAGGGGGAGACCTTTGCCCAGCAGTAAAATGATGTAGTTTAGATAAAAAACCGATCTCAGTGTATGCTACATGCATCTTACACGAGTCTATGTATAGCTTTTTGAATTAATTCTTATTCTACAACTAGCGGTTCCCTCCAACTTGGTCCGCACGTTTTGAGTTCGCAGCGTGCGTGATGTTTTATAGCCTAAAGCCTTCCTCGATAAGCTATCCAAATATTTCAAATCGCTTCAGTAGATTCTGACATTAGCGCGTTAAAATAATCAAACTCTTCAGCTATATATTAATATAGATTTAACCAAGAAAAATTTAATTTATGAATAATACCTACCAATTGCTCCCGCGACAATAACGCAGGATATAGAAAAACACAAAATTTATCAATTATGATGATTCTATTTTTTATTTCATTATTCATGTCCAGTTACTTGTAAACTTGTAATGCAGTAGCCAAATGTTTGTAATACAGGACAATTTTTCGGATCAAGGTCGCCTCGTACTAATAAACGTTTGTTTACATAGACTTCTATCGCTACGCCTTGAGTTTTGGTAGCCCGCTATCCCGTATCGGCGTGCAGTAGTAATGGCGTAGCAATGACCTTTTGTGCAAGTTTAAATGGCACGGACTATAATGACGTCAATTACTTGTCATAGCCTCGGTATAAGGTCCGATAGTCCCTTGTGTAAGCGTACTTTTATTTAGATGATGTTACTATCTTGACAAAAGCTGAAGAATTTTAAAAGTTATTGATACATATTTATGTTCCGTCATACAGAAGCTGAACATGGGCCTCTTGCCCAGTATTTCACAGGATGGATTTACACAAATTTCTTTATGTAGTGCTTGAGCTTCCAGACCTGCGAATTCATGTTATTTCTTTGTTTATATTCTTCTTTTTCCTTTCCAGAATCCAGGCCGATCCGGCATTGAGATCCAGTCCTCAACAACTGAACTGATCAACGGGCTGGTATCCCTAGTACATCAAACAGGCATGGGCGAGATTTCGCAGGTATGACTGATATACAGGGTGTCCCAAAACTAACATGCAGATTGAAACTATAAAATAGCTTTGCCTTAGAACTTAGAATTTACACTAAAACAGGACTGATTTTAGCAGTATAAAATTACCAAGATGTTGCTTTAAATAAAGACGAGTTTTGTTTGTCACATTTTAAGCCATTGGTTAATTTTGTATATCTAAGCTTAATAGCTCAGCACCACTCAGTCCAGCTTCTGTGGAAACATCGAGCGCTTTATGAATTGATTATAACACTTGATTAAAAACGTATTTAAGTCTATACAGCGCGTCCCAAGGCTATACGATACAATTAAATTTTCGAGGTGTAAATTACTTGCTTTTAATATAGGGTCTATCAAAATTAACTGCATTCCTTCTTGGGGCTAGTTCTGATGCTCAAATACAACAACCTTTTGTACGGGACTGACATCGTAAACAAAAAAAAACCCTGGCTAAGTGCGAGTTGAACTCGCGCACTGAGGGTTCTGTGCCAATTTTAACTGAATAAGGGAATCCACTTAGCTAAAATCAGCAATATTTTGTTGGCAGCAAATATAACTTTGTTTTTCATAGTTTTTCAATTCAAATTCAAATTCAAATATTGTTTATTCAATTTAGGACACAATATGCCACTTATGAATGTCAAATGTACAGTGAAAAATAAAATAAAAATAAATGTGCCCTGAAGGGGCCGAATCATGTCTCCTTATCTTTTGGGCTTGAAAGTTATGTTTGCGGTTGTTGAAAATATGCCATATCTTAAAAACTACTAGCTCGATCGCGTCCAAAACCAATTTTCGTTGAAAGTATTTGTTAATTCGGCTACGGAACCCTAAAAAAACACCTTCGCATACTCGAGTGCCGATCAGCTGATGCTAGAAAGAAATTTGGGAACTTTGATATTTGTCTCATACAAAAAGTTGTTGTATTTTAGCAAGAGAATAACCACCGAGAAGGAATGCAGTTAATTTTGTTAAACCCTTAAACAATAATGACTCTTTTGAGCAAAACTTGCTATCTACAATATTGAAGGTCCTTTCCTTCCACGTCATAAAGCTTTGCGACATCCTGTATATTCTTGTATTTCTATATACAGGAAGCCATGGACGCGTTGCTGGCGCTACACAGGCCAGATAGAGTGCACATGTGGAACCCAGACGCACCGGAGAATACTTTCTGGGATATCAGGTATGTCTGCCATCGGTCAAGGGAATCGTGCCTCACTCTTAAATGTACAGGCTGGTAGGGTCTACTGTAAGGCTAGACGCGGGAGACACAATGAAACCCTACATTATACGAATAAGGACCGATTTTTCAATGCTCAGATAAAACTAATCAGACTGATAAATTATTAAGCGACAAATTTTTAAAAAATGACAGTTACGTATGATTGCTAACGTTTTCAAATTAGCCATATTGTGTTCGACGAATATTTCTTATCTGACTATTGAAAAATCAGTCCTTAGTTGAATAAGTGTAGTGTCCTTTTGGACCTAAATCGTAGGTATAATTGTTCTAGTAGTATTTTCTGATTCCTATAATAGCACATCCTGTGTCTATGATTCTAGATGAAACATGACGTGTTGTATATGGACACAGCTAGAGTATTATGATATTTCATGAATTATTTTCATTTATCTATTTAAAAAAAGTAAAGCTAGCCTGTAACATCCCACTGCTGGGCAAAGCCCTCACCTCAACTATGAGGTAGTTTATCTATTATGGATTAGAAAAAACGTTGGCCCGGTTAGTCATAGGTTGCTGGTTCGAATCCCGCTCGTGCGCGATTTTTGGTTTCTTATGTCATCTTATAAGAATACACAAATAACAATGAGTGTTAAAACATTCTAAACCTTGTAGGGTAAATATTAAAATAAAAGCACACTAGCATGAAACATTTATAAGACTTGAAACGGTGTATTTTGTATTTTATCAAGAAGATACCTCAATAATTTATTTATCATCCCAAGAATAAACGCGGCATTTACAATATCCTATTCCTTGTTTCCACCACGTTTTTTTTTTAAATTTCATCCCTAAGGAGCAACACACCTTTTATTTGATCTCATTAACTGTAAAACTAATGAAACCTAATCTTTTCAGCTCTCAAGTCCTCTACAACATCAGTCAGAAGCTTATACAGCGTCAGATCGGGAACTACCGGGAGGTTTTGCGATGGCTTCGAGACATACTCACGTGTCGCAACGAGTTTCTCACTAAACATAAGGACTATGCCAATGTGGGGTCCCAAGTGCCTATATGCAAGCAGGCGCATATTAAGTTAGAGGTAAGATATATGTACTTCATATTTACGAAAAAATTAACCGTGTTGTCATGTGCTAAATAAGAAATTAACAGTCTTCTGTAGTGATAGAGAGATAAGTCGGTGTGTTGATAAATATTCTTATTTCATAACAAAGTTACTAAATATACAATACTCAATGCAGTAAGTAAAATTACGCTGGCCAAATCCACAACAATCAAACTAATGTCAAACACAATCTATCTGACAGGTCTAGTGCTGTCCATAAGTCCTAGTGTTGTCTATCATAGTAATGCCACAATCGATTATTCGGATATCTAACAGTAGCTACAAATCGCTTATATATAACCGTAGCAACTATAGGTGATGTAAGAATATATAAACATGACTATAGAATGTACATTAAATACAAATAAATGCTTTAATTAACGGTCAAATCAATCACAAAAAATGAAGTCTGATGTCTACCAGAGAAAGTAATTACGATATGTGCTTGCGTTGTTAATTCAGACTCTAGTTTAGTATAGCCAAGGATTATTTTGCAGCGACAGTTAAGTCGTTCACTGAACTGAAATTAGGTATATCATGTACGATGATCTTTGTAGAAAACAAAGATCATCAGTAATTAGTGATATCAAAATCTTTCACTACACTAAAATTAATGATATAGTTCAGTTGAAGCCAAAGATATGTATCACTCATCTAGATTATTTAGTTCAGTAGTTCTACTAACACAATATTACACTACTTCAGAACTCAATGGAGCTGAATGAATGAGTGATGACTAAATAATAAACACTTATAAACTTTTGGCAGTCTACAATTACGATTATAAAATAGCTGTCTGTATCTGTCTGTATAAAAATAAATAAAAATTACTCTGAAAATCACTCATACATCTATCTATCAAACAATACTAATTTATAAGTCTTATTGCAAAGATGTTACAGGAAGTTTCTGCTATCTCAAACATAAATTTGGCGCGTGACTGCGAGCCGAGCCACGTAATTGTCCCGTTCTTGCAATAACTAACTAATATTATCCGGTCGTTTTAATCTATATCACTGAACAACTGAGCCGTATTGAACGATAGTGAACGAGTGAGTGAACTAGATTGCTGAAGTACTTCAATGGAAGCATTCATTAAGCAACTACCCAACTCTAATCCATAAACAGATACAATCATTTTTTAAATATACAGTAATTAAGGTTATAAATTCTTCATTTACCAGGCGTAATGATTTGAATTGTAAGTCGAATTTCCTAAAGAAGGTGTGTCAGTATCATGTCTATTTCTTTTGCATTTACCGATAAAGCGGCGCGCTGCATATTCCTATCTCTATTGACATTACACCTCCACGACTCTAACACGGCGACTATAAATGAAATAATCTGTATCTTTGTCCAGGTGGTATTCTTCATGTGCCTCTGGTCCATAGACACGGACGTAGTTCTGGTAGGCATGTCGTGTTTCGCGCTGCTGTGCCAGGAGGCGGACATCCGCTGCGGCTCGGACGAGATCACGACTCAGTGCCTGCTGCCCAACTACGCCGTGTTCCAGGAGATCGCGCATACATCCACCGTGCTTACTACCGGTGAGTGTGTTGTAACATGCCTATGTTATACTAGAAGAAAGTAAGTAAAGCTAGCCTGTAACATCCCACTGCTGGGCAAAGGTCTTACCTCAACTATGAGGTAGTTTGAGCCATACTCCACCACGCGGGCTCAGTGCGGGTTTGGTGGAGGGGCGTTTGCAAGGCAAGCGACTAACCCAGCTGTCAGATGTTATCAAGCCGCCATTAGGCCTCTGACTAGGCTTATCCGGGACCAACGGCTTAACGTGCCTTCCGAAGCACGGAGATGCTCGTGATATACGTCACTTATATGGTCAGAATGGTCGCCCATCCAAACATGACCGCGCCGTAGGTTGCTTCACTTTAGTATCACTACCAAAAGCGCTGCTACCACTGTGCTTCGAGCACCTCCGAGAAGAATAAGGATAAATAAATAATAAATAAATAAATCATTTATACAGTTTCAAAAGAACAATAACAAATCAAAGAGCCTAAAAATTAACACGTAGGTACAGTAGTTCTTTTGCCTGAACTAGGTTTGACCTGTATCTCAGGCTAAAAAGAGCTAGCACATAAGAATATTGGGATAATAATAAATTAACAATACATTGAAACTACAAACAAAAGAAGGTAAATTAGTTTAAAAATATAATTACATTTTTGTTTTTATAGTGTATTGCCACTATAATCTAATATATAAAATTCTCATGTCACAATGTTCGTTCCCGTACTGCTCGGAAAGGGCTTGACCGATTCTCATGAAATTTTGTGAGCATATTGAGTAGGTCTGAGAATAGGCCAACATCTGTTTTTCATAGCCATTTTTTTTTAGTTACTTACTCTGAGACCGCTTAAAATTTTAAATTACGGGATTGGGCGGGACGGGGCCGGGGCGAGATGAGAATGGGAGCGAAACAAAGTTCGCTGGGTCCGCTAATAAATAAATGAATAAATATTGGATACTAATCACATGCATGGCTCTGATCTCAAAGTAAGTAGCTTATTGCACTTGTGTTATGGAAATCAGATAACGGTGGTACCAAAACACCCAGACCCAAAACAATATAGAAAATTTTGATTTCTATATTGACCCGACCGGGAAACGAACCCGGGACCTCGGAGTGGCGACGCCTTGAAACCAGCGTGCTTACCCACTAAACCACGGAAGTCGGTCGTCACTAAACAAACTTTATAATATAAATTGCACTTGTAAAAAGCAACTATAGCTGCGTGACAGACGAGGAATCGAACCACGTGTCTTAGTTTAAAAATAAGTCATATGAGAAATCGACGTGATGTTAAATTGTAAATTAATTTCGATATATTGTATAGTCAGTATGCTGGGTGTTTCTCTACGGGATCGAATCAGAAATGAGGAGATACGTAGAAGAACTAAGGTAACGGACATAGCCTTGAGAATCAGTAAGCTCAAGTGGCAATGGGCAGGGCACATAACGCGAAGAACTGATGGCCGTTGGGGCAGGAAAGTTGTAGATTGGAGACTCTTCGACCAAAGACGCAGTGTAGGACGTCCACCAACAAGATGGACAGACGACCTTATAAAGATCGCAGGATCAAACTGGATGCAGACCGCTAGTGACGTCCTTTGGCTGATAATGATGATGATGTATAGTCAGTCAATTTCGGTAACTGAAGTTAATAAAGAGACATATTTATGGAAAACGTTTAGTTGTTTATTTGTCTTGACTTTATAGTTACATGGTAAAATCAAGTTTAATTAAATTGAATTAATTTAGTAAAAATAATTGGATCCTCTAACAATGTTCCTGTCTTAATCGTATATTGTTAAATATTATGCTTCCTCTTTGCGCAAGCAGCCCCTCAAGATATGGGTAGAGTTTGCTTCTACAAAAACATTCATAGTAAGTATTTATTATTAGGTAACTGTGTCTTTCTACATAATAAAACTATGTCTTTTGGTTTAGAATGTTTTTACACTCAGACTGTCATATTTTATTTCATCTCTCATTCTTTTCGATCCTTTATTTCTCGAGGTTGCATAACTTCAACGTTCTATACATTTACCCTTAATTTTTAGTTCAGATATCATAGTTGTAGAAAAGGCGAAAAAATTTTTTTGAAGCCTTACATTACATCCAGGACTATCCAAATATACCCTACGTATGTTAGCTGAATTTCGTAGTTTCTAAAAAAAACCTCGAAAACTTAAAAAAAAATTGGCTATCAGATCATATCAGCTATATGGTATATTAGGATAGCCCTGGATGTGAAGCATCCAAAAAAAAATTTGGGCGTCACTGTTTTGGCCACTCTGTATTTTTGACATTAATAACATTAATTATTTCCATAGGTTCAGCAGCGCTACAAAAGCGAATAATGGCTTTGCTAAGAAAAATTGAACACTGTGTCAATGGTGTACAACCCGTTTGGGAAGAGACCTTTAGAAATTGGTAAGTGCTTTATTTAAAGTCAAAACGTGACTTTGTATAACTAAAATCACTTGCAGATCGCTTCGACTTGACGCTTTTTTTTGCTTGACGAGACGCCCATTTTTGTGTCGTGCAATCGATTATCGTTTAAACTCTTAAAATTAGACTCTTAAAATTTTAAAATATTATAATATCTGTTATATTTAATAAAAAAAACAATATTTTACACGCAAAAATAAAGAAATTATTGATGTATTTCTAAATACTTTGTTAATAACAAACAAGACAAAAATAACTAAGACATGCAACATAAAAAATAACTTATTATCTACCTATTCAAAAACGAAACCATTTGATTTAATGATGCTGGCTGCGTTGCCGCGTTGGATAGCTACGTTCCTAGCTCAAAGGATCACCTTTGAGCTAGGAACCAGCCACCTTTATTATTGGCTGTATTTCTTAAATATTCACATCATCTTAACATGAAAAAAAAAACACGGTCTTAGTCCGATGTTATCAGAGGATACGCTGACGGCCAAAGAGAGGTTTTGACGCAGATCGTCATTTTCGCAAATATGTAGATGGTCATATCATAGACATTCTAGAATACCACTGGTTTTCAAAATACACACATCATAAGTGTCTAGGGATCAAGTTTTTTTATGCGGATTTCTTGAGATTGAGATGTGGCTTTGTAATAAATTAATGATTTTAAAAATTTATATGGATCCTTTTTGGTGCATTTCATAATTTGAAACAGGAACTGTCAATCAAATTCAAGTAAAAGATGAAAATCAGCTGTCAATATTTTCCCTATAAAAACATACAACGCATTGAAGACATTATTAATGCTACTGTTTCCCTACTACTGATTAAAACCAACGTTATTATGGAGCGGCGACGTCATTTAAGCAGGGAAGAAATGCTCAGAGCCGTGCTGGTTCCCGGCAACGAACTGTAGCTTTAGCTCTGAATACAAGTCAGAGTGTTATCAGTCGACTTTGGACACGTTACCGAAGCACTGGTACCGTCGCCATGAAGGACGGTATCACTGCACCACACGGAGACAAGACCGATACATTCAAATCACATCTATAAGACCTCTAACAATAACTGCCATGATGTTAGCCGTAAGGCTTCATCACTCTTCAGGGAACTTAATTAGCGACCAAACAGTCAGAAACCGCTTGCATGAAGTGAACCTTCATTCCCGAAGACCGCTACGGGTACCACCTATAGCAATGCACAATCGTAGGATTCGATATCAATGGGCTCTTGAACACAGAAATTGGGCAGAAGAACAATGGCGTTTCGTGTGCTTTTCTTATGAGTCTCGTTTTGGTATGAGACCGGATACAAGACGTATACGACACTGGAGAACCCCTGGACGCCAACAGCGATTAAAATCCTGCCAGGAAGTCCATCCTTATAGTGGTGGAACCATCATGGTATGGGAGGGTATTTGGATCAGCGGAAGAACTGATTTGATTCGGATCAGAGGCAACCTCAACGCTCAAATTTATGCTCAGACGATTGTATCAGACGTCATCGTTCCTCTACAAGTGCAAATCGGTCCCTTATTTCAGTTAATGCATGATAATGCACGACCGCACACCGCAAGAGTTGTAAGACAGACTCTCGCCCAGCTAACATCAATGTCCTGCCCTGGCCTGCTCAGTCGCCAGACTTGAACCCGATTGAGCATGCATAGGATATGCTACAAAGAGGAGCTCTTCCGAATATGGAGGGTATCCAGTCGCAAGAAGACCTTTTTTTTGTTGTTGCAACGAACATGGGCGGCCATTCCACAGCGTGATTTGGATGAACTCATTTTGAGTATGCCAAACCGATGTTCTTGTGTTGTTAGTGTTCGCGGTAGAAACACGGATTATTAATTGTTTAAGTTACCCAGTAAAATTTTAAAGAAAACTGTTATTTCAGTCTTTTTTTCGAACTTTAATGTTAGTGGTTCAAATTTCTTTATTAGGTGCAAAGGTGACTTGGTTTATAGTTACTGTAGACAAACGAAAACACTTTATTTGATGAATCCTTAAAGAAAATTTTAATTAATATCAATCAGGAGAAAAGTTATTGCAAAAATATATGTTGATCCCTAGACACTTTTGATGTGTGTATCTTTGGAATTAACGCTTTCCGGGCGTATTATGTGCGTAACTTACAATCTATCGCCATGCTTCTGGAATAGACTGAGCTACCTAAACATAATTAGTGCCACTACATGCCGTAATAAAGATTTGATTGTAAATATTTGTTTGTTTATTGTTACCCTATTTGGTTGTTAAAATTTCCTTTACTTTAATGTACAGTAGACAGAACATCAAACCATATTTTTATGCCAAGTTGACACCTAACTAAATACTACCACGGTACCCATGGTCTTTGTGAATGACATTGTGCTAAAGTGACCAGTTGCGAAAGTGACCAGTTGCGAAAGTGACCAGTTGCGAAAGTGACCAGTTGCGAAAGTAACTAGTTGCGAAATCGACCAAATTTTTCGCGATGACCATTTGCGGAAATGACGATCTGCGTCAAAACCCAAAGAGAGCGCTCGCTGGTCTGCTTCGGCTTATATAGCCCCTTAGTGTAGCCGTTACTCCGGTGTTGCTACCAATCTATATTTTTACAGGGACTCTCTCTGCAAGATCCTACAAAAATACCCGAAAGGGCAGGGTGACAAAATGGACGAGTGTCAGATGGAAGCGCTACACAGAGCCGTGGCTAAGCGGAGGGTCTCTCACCATACGAGCAGTGAACACGATTTCGAGGTTGGTAAAATTTGTACTATGTATGCTATGGAACTACTGGATATTTAAATCTTGCAATGAATCTAGCAATGAAGGGAGCTACTTAAAATCAGGAACTTAAATTCGTTCTCCTGTCTTATTTATATTTTATAATTATATTATAATCATCAATCCACAGCTCTTAATACTTACTAAGAAAATAAACAATATTTTATTCATATTAATTTAATATATATATATATATATATATATATATATATATATTCATATTATCTACAGAAAATCAAGGATTGTCATTTCCTACAAATGTCGTGTCGAAATATGCCAAAAGTTTGACTCTCCATAGAAATTAGGATTATTAGATTGTCTGGTAGACGTTGCTTTTAGCGATAAGGCCGCCTCAGTTGTACATTTACTTTAAGTTTAAATACTGTAATTTACTTATATTTATATAAGAGTTATAATAATATTATTATTAGACGCGTTACGTGATTAAGTATAGAAGAAGGAAAAATATTGTCGTTTTTCGTTACGTATTTTAGTAAAAGTTGTTTCACAGCACTGTTCTATATTATTAACTTGATTTTTTTTCAGATGCAAATCCAGGAATGGGCGAACATAACATCCTTCCTATGCGCGTTGGGCGGAGTCTGCTTACAGCGGAGGCCTTCTACCATGTGGTCTCACTTGCACAGTCATGGTAAGTCTATCTTTTTACCGACTTAGAAAAAGAAGGTAATCAATTTAATGTTGATGTATGTGATATTCCAAAAAAAAAGAGGGTATCAATTTAATGTTGATGTATGTGATATCGTTGGAATTGTATAATATTTGAGTATGTTGGTCTAGTAAGGCTTCCAAACACGTGTAAGTAAAAAAAAAATCGTAAGTGTTTGTATGTTTTTGTGTATGATTTCTCGAAACCGAGAAGTTGTTGTGGTACCACCGTTTTGTCTGATTTCCATAACACAAGTGCAATAGCTACTTACTTTGGGATCAGAGCAATGTATGTGATTGGTGTCTAATATAGCGAGATGATTCTTTTTAGTTCAATCAAGTATATTCCAACTAAGGGTACAGTGTAAGTTTAATAAAAAGTGGTCCAGTAGTTTTGAGATATAGTTAATAACTAAAAATCATGAAATATACATAAAAAATTGGTTGTTTGTAAAGTAGGTTTACGATCGAGATGTTTACGTGATAACGGTCCACTCACTCGAACGCTATGCCAGCCTCCGCTCGTGAGGATTCCGCGTGACAAGTTTCACGGAATGACTGGCAGCGCTCGAGATGAGACGGGAGATCGGTCCGTCTCTCTCTCGTTATACCTGCGATCGCGCTCGTGAGGTTTTGGTGTGACACAAGTTTCTGAACATGTCACCCGACTAAAACGATTTTAAAGACTTTATCACGTCAAAAAACGTACCGTTACTATGGGTTTACGCCGATTTACTCGCTAGGACGTCGCGACGTGAAGACTACGTGTTTTGGAAATTGCAAAGCTACTCTAGCTCTTGCAGAACTAAAACAAAACTTTCCATACACTTTTATTTAAGTCGTTGCTAGCAAGTAAAATCACCGTTAACTCATGGTAACGGTACTGATTTTAGAGAACTGTCCAAAAAGCTTAAAAATACTTATTTGTCTTCTATTTAGGATTTAAAAAATCTTTTGGAGCCGGCGCATGACATCATGTACCGACTTTGAGTTCCAAGTCAAATGAGTTATTTTATGCTTTTTGGTCAGTTTTTTAAATGCGGTTTTAGTTTTGAAAATATTTTATTGCTTTATCTAAAAACAAAACCGAAACATAAAAAAGAGGTTTAAATTAACCAAAATAATTATTTCTCGAATAATTAAATCGTTACTATAGATATATCGTTACTTCCTCCGATATATTTTGAATTTTATTGCAGATGCAAGAAAATACAACGCTCTCGCAAACAGTTCACAAGAAGTTCAGTATTGTCCAGTCACACAGTAAGTAATACAGTTCTTATTATTCTAATCTGATGTATGACTCTGTTTAATTATTTGACAGCTACTTGATCATTGACAGGTTTCATAAGTTGCCAGAAAACGACAAAAAAGTCAAAAGTCAAAAATAATTTATTCAATTTAGAACACAAAATGCCACTTATGAACATCAATAATTAGTTAATATCTTATTAAACTATAACTTATTAAAGAACAATAAAATAAAACTTCAAGTTTACTTGCACCTAAGCATTTTTTCATGTGTTTGCAGTTTGAGACATCGAAATAAAGTAATATTGCAACTCTAATTCGAGTATTAGAAGTTTTCTACCATAAACCCCCAAAGCAAAATCTATCAAATTAATCCAGCAATCGGGCAGATTGTATTTAACGTGCAGCATTCAAATCCACAGGTTTATAGGCCAACTCCTGAGATTACTTCTGTGCAGTCACGAACGATTCGGCCATCAGATACAGACCCATGTCAAAGAGTTGGTGGGCCATGAGATGTCGCCTGCTTTATATCCGATACTTTTTGATCAGATTAAGGCGATTATTGATAAATTCTTTGATCAACAGCAACAGGTAAATAATATAAAATATACTCTTTATATATATATAGTTTTAGTTCTTTGTACAGTCATGCGAAAGCAGTGTACGTCCTTAGTGCACAGGGTACGGGCTAGCTCTAGCAGCGTCTTTAAAGTATTCTCTGACAGGTTAGGTTCTCACTACTTGAACCACAGCTGCATGGTTCACGTGATGGCAGTCTGACCTATTGTGTTATCAAAAATATATTTTTTTTAGTATTGTGTATTACTGTGTTTATATACTAACATTAGGTTAAGTCTCTTTGGTAACTAACAAATTGATCCTTTGTTGGTCGAAATAAATGAATGAATGAATTTATTTTTCCACTGAGTCACTCATTCATTCATTCACTCACTCTTTCACTCATTCAATAACTTACTCGCTCACGCTCTAAATAACTATCTAGGCTACCGATCCTACTTACTACCGTTATATAGTTAATAGGCCATGAAAATTCGCCCGCTTTGCATTGCAAAATTGATTTATCTGATCAAGGCTATGTTTGACAAGTTTTTTAATCAGCAGCAACAGGAAAAAAAAAACATCTAGCAAGTCGTCAAGCTCACTCATTTACTAATTCAATCACTTGCTATGACTAATGGAATGACATCTTATGCCAGGTTCATGTGAAAACAAAGTTGGGCATCAGATGTTCCCGGCTTTATTTATTTATATATTCTTAGGAAGATTTACAGTTTTAATAATCACTATATCTAAATAACTTAATGCTAACATCAATACTAATAATAAATCTCCACATATGAGTAGTCAGATTTATAAATAAGGTCCGATTGGGGCAACTACAATCCATAGGAAAGAAACAATAATCTCTTAATACAAAAAAAAACAAAGTAAGAAAATATATATCTAAGGAACAATGGTGTTAGTCCAATTTATCACGAAGATTGAGAACCTCAAAATATGATTTAGTCATTAATCGCTTAATAGAGGTAGTGCTTGTAAAGAACAGGTCAATGTCGATAGAGAATTTGGAAAAACTTTTACAACTACGGATCAGAAATGCGTTCTGCCTGTAATTTGCATGGACTAAGGGTACATATAATATTGGGCGTGATCGGAACCTTAGCATGTTGGTGTTTAATGATCTTTTCGATAGCAGTTCTGGGCTATCTATGACACCGGTGAACACAATGACACGTGATCATATTTAGGCAATCATAAAAAATACTATTTATTTTACCAAAAATCACATACGAATCACTCACTGTCTCACTCTGCCTCTCATTCACTCAGATGCTTACGACTGACTGACACAGAGTTTCTTTATCGCAGTATAACATCTGTTTTCCCGCTTTCTATAATATTTTTTATATGTTACAAAATTGGTAATGTATGAGTTTATCCCCTATTTATAGTGTTATAATACACATTCCTCCTTATTCATAAAAAAAAGTAAAAACCGACTTCAAAACCAAACTGCACTAAAAAGTCTTAAATAAACTCTTCACCATTGAAAGGACAGGAATCCGTTTTAGGCAAACAATTCCTTTTTGGAGTCGGTGCGATCACTTTGACCATCAAGCATCAACTATCACAGCACCGACTCCAAAAAGGAATTGTTTGCCTAAAACGGATTCCTGTCCTATCAATGGTGAAGAGTTTATTTAAGACTTTTTAGTGCATTTTGGTTTTGAAGTCGGTTTTTACTTTTTTTTCAAGTTTATTTTATTTCTTCATTTTTAGTGATTACCTAAGAGAGGGGGGGGGGGGAGTTGCACCTTATGATTCTATTTTTTTAAGAAGCTACAAATTACCTATCATAAGTTACGTCATTATAATAACTGAACTCCTAAGCGTTAAAGAGTTCCACCACCAGCTCAACCCCACAAGATGTTGACTATCAGATGTAACAGCGCGTCAACATTAAGATTCTAATAAAGAAGCACTATCCGTGCCTTTAAAATTTGAGGGTTTCCCTCGATTACACCAAGATCCCATCATCAGATCCCAAAATGAAAATGATCCCAAAATTTTCGATTCGGTCTACAAACGACTGAGATATGAGGTAACAAACATACAAAAAAAAAAACATGCAGTCGAATTGATAACCTCCTCCTTTTTTGAAGTCGGTTAAAAATAAACACTAATAAACCTATTTTAGTTATTTCATTGTTTTGTCACTTTCTTTTTTACTTTGATGACAGCGCCAAGAAAGAATGTGACAAAACAGTGCAAGTTAAAACAGGTTTATTAGACTGTTTGAGTTATTATGAATAAGAGGGTTACTTTCCTATCAACTTTTACAGGTAATGCTAACAGACATAAACACGCAGTTTGTGGAGCACACGATATTTATAATGAAGAGTATTTTGGACAACAAGAAGAGTGGCCAGCCTTCCGAACACCTTAGCACCACGTCAATAGAGGGACTTATGTTGGCTATAGTGAGGTAAGGTTTATTGCTGAAGAATATATAAAAACAATGTAGAATAATTCATAAAGATGAAATAAGAAACTAAAAATTTGCGCACGGGCGGGACTTGAACCAGCAACCTCTTGGCTGACCGGGCCAAACGCTCTACCAATTGAGCTACCGTGCTTTCGGTCCGACCTTGCGAAATTTGTGGTCTCTTATGGATACGTTAGGGCATGGATACCGGTATACCGAAATACCGATATACCGATCAAATTTTCCGGTATTTTGATACCGGTATTTGATGGGAAAATACCGGTATTTCGGTATTTCAAAAAAGTGATCTTATTCTGCGTGAAATTCTTAATATTGATTCAGATGAAAATTATTCGAATCTGATTCGAATGAAATATGGATTTAAGACGGGTGTTCTTAGCTGCAGGTTATAACCGTATACCGTCAACTTTAAAATCTATCAAAAATATTGTAATCAATTAGTAAGTAAGAAAAGAAAAAGCAAGTAGAAGAAATCAAAGTATTTTCTCAATACTTTGATAAAATACTGGAGTAAAATTTTCATTGACATTCGACGTATGGACATGTTTACGAAACCGCAGATACGTGAATGTCAACTTACATACTTCAATTGGAAGCGAGTTTCAAGATCGGTCGCTATTTAAAAATATTGGTTTAGTCAGAGTTAATAGCACAATAGCCACGAAAACTTGTATCAGGCTAATGAAAACCAAACAACATGAGTTTGAGCTATCGTTGGACCGAGATATCGTGGCAATAACAACTAATGGTGCCAGTGTTATGTGCAAAGACGGCCGCAATATAAAAGCATTTTATCAAATCTGTCTGGCACACACGGGATACATATTGAAGTATCAGACGTATTGTATAGCCACTACCACAGAATCAACAGAACACAGTGAAAATGAAACATCAGATGACGATGAGAGTTAAAATGAAGATGGTTACAATGAAACATTCACTTTTATTGATATTTTAGCGCCACAGTTTAACTTGGAATGTGGTGGTGTGATAAAGAAAGCACGCTTTGTGATAGAAATGTCGCAGATTGGACGCGTTGCCTTTTCTTCGTTCGATTTTCCAACAAACTCGATTTGCCAGATTAATGGACTTGAGTTGAATTGCGCCCGCGCCTATGTTTTGTTTTACGTTACGTTGTCTTACGTTTTCATAACAAAATAAGACTGATTTTAATATTTAATTGTGATATTTGTGCCAATATTAATAATTCTTGGATCAAAGAACGAATTTGCTTTAGTATTCTTAATAAGATAACCTATAACTTAAATTACTCATTTTGTGGTTTCTAGGGAGTTGATAAATAGTTTGTAAATGTATAGTGTTCATGCTATATAGCGTAGAAAACTTTATTAATAACTTTTCGCAAACGAGACTTACTAATAGTTCTTTGAATCATTTAAACAGTAACTAGCAATTTCAAGAAATACCGGATAAATACCGAAATTTCGGAATACCGGTAATTGAAATTTCAATACCGGTATCAATACCGGTATAAAAAATTATACCGGTATTCCATGCCCTAGATACGTCATTGGGTGACGCTTAGCGCCATCTAGCTGTTTGTTTATGCAACAGTGGGCCCAAGCAGTTACTCTTGGTTTCTTATTTCATCTTTATGAATTTAAATATGACACTGATTGTTAAAAACATTCTAAACCATTAATTGTAGAATAATATTATTTTTACTACCCGGATATTATAAGAATGGACCAATCAATTATGTCTTACCCGCCCGCGTTCGGCCGTTTGTGTGAATACAGTTTATTTTTGACCTTTTCTTCACCGCGTAGTGACAATTACAGGTCCATTCCTACGATTACATTACTAAGATTCGAACAAACGAGAATAAATTATAACCTTACAATAAACCGCTAGTTATTCAAGAGTATATCAATTTTCCATTCTACCATCTACTGCTCTAGAACATCGCGTTTATACGGAAGTAACTCACTATGTTGGGTAAAATATGTGCTAATCAAGGTTTATTGTGATGACGTCTGCTTGCCATATGATTTGTCATTATGACGGAATGTTTTGTCAAATTCAACACTTCGGACAATACGATACTTTCCCCCGGTATAATACGACATTGTTTAGTTGACAGTATTTTTACCTTCACACCTTACAGCTTTGGTGTAGCATAGATTTGGCGGATAATAAAATAGTTCAATCATTCGTTCTATTATGCAAGTTAAGTAGTTCCTATTACAAAACGCCTCAGTTAATGAATTTGAAATCGACGGACAAAATTATCTGCGTTTAATTACGTATATAGCTAATAAGCCAATGTTTGGTCGAATCTAACCTTACTTAATTACATTATTTCAGAGAGTTAACTTAAACTTCGAGAAAAGCCTACTTGCAAGATACAGATTCAGCATTTTAACTTGAAGTTAAAACGTCACTTTTCTATATCTGGCAAATCGGAATGTCATTGACGGATTATGTATTTCATCTAAAGTTGAGCTTACTTAAGGTTGTGGTGATCAATCTGTATATAGTAATATTATATGTTATGTTGATGCTGTTAGAGCAAAGTAATTACTATTTTTCTGGACATATTTAGCTTATTTTTAGGGTTCCGCAGCCGAATGGCAAAAAACGGAACCCTTATAGTTTCGTCAAGTCTGTCTGTCCGTCCGTCCGTCCGTCCGTCCGTCCACAGTATTCCGTCCACGTCCGGAAGTATTACACAATTACAACTTAGTAAGTAGATGTATCCTGTTAACCAGTGTACGATTCTCATACAAAAAATAAAAAATAATTATATTTAAGGGGGTTCCTCCCATACATGAAACTAAAACCTAGTTTTTTTTGTCAAACCTATGTGTGGGTGTCTATGTATAGGTCTATTAAAATGACACCGAGATTCCTAAAACCATATTCTCTAAAAGTGTAACGTTTGAGAGATAGACGCTTCCAAAGTAGTAAAATGGGCGTCCCCCCCCTAACTTTTAAACTAAGAAGTGTAACTTTTGAAAAAAATTCATGACGTAGATCTTGACAAAGACTTTCAACGATAATGATATCGAACTAGTATTTTTTTAGATAGAACACATTTTCAATAACCGCAAACATAACTTTGTTATTCATACAAACACTATGAAAAACAAAATTAAATTTGCAGTCAACAAAATATTGTGTGTTGGCTAAACACGGAACCCCTAGTGTGCGAATCCGACTCGCACTTGGTCGCGTTGTTGTTAATTTCAGGTATGGGAACTCCCCCTTAAATATCATATTTTTTTTATTTTCTGTTTGAGAATCATAAAGGGTTATCAGGCTATACTCGTATCTACCTACTAAGTTTCAACTATGTAATACTAATAGTTCCTTTTTTATGCCAATCGGGTACGGAACCCTAAAAATTATATTTTACTTACAGATACGTGCGTCATCTAGACATGACAGTGCTTTCAGTGCATATCAAGACAAAGCTCTGCCAAGTCGTTGAAGCCATGATGAGGAGACGAGACGACCTTGCTTTTAGACAGGTTAATTCAACTATATTTACTTACTCACTTTTATGATGTCCTTTTGAAAAGTTTAGAAAGACTAACTTTCTTTTTCTGAGTAGACAAAGCGAGAGTATTTAGTGTGTTTTTAAGGAATGGTTTCTAAATTTTTACATTTCTCTATCTGCTCCTCTTTCGCAAAAAAAAATAATAATCCGCGTATGTGGTCAGATGTACCACAACACCTAAAGACTAGTTTTAGATGTATATTTTTGGATATAAAAAAATGTTTAAGCTATTTACTTTGCGACCAGAGCAAAGATAAGATTAAATACGTTATAAAAAATCGCGCGTTTTACGATTTCGGAAATGAACCTACGACTTTTGGGGAACTGGGCCAGGCCAACGCCCTTACCAACTGAGCCACCGTGCAGCTAGACCACCCGCGCGTAATTTCTGATATCTTACTACCGGTACTCGTTCTCTAATACTAGTATAAGTTTTTCTTCAATATTTATTATTTCATGTAATTTCCAGGAGATGAAATTCCGTAACAAAATGGTGGAATACGTGACAGACTGGGTACTCGGCACCAGCCACCAGATAGCGCCTCCTTTGCGGCCCGACTCGTCGAATATAAGCAGGTAAGCTTTAAATAAAGTTTAGGGTTAGCTAACACCTTTCCGGGCTCAATCGGCCGATGTAGCAATATTAAAATGTGATTTGAAGTGGATAGATGTGCACTCAGCGTTGAGTACACTTTCGCTCGGGGTTCAAAACGTTCTTAGTTGTTTATTTTGTATTGTGTTTATGTTTTTATACTATTCAAGGATACACATTTAATTTATATGAGTAAATTTGTTTTTTAAAGTGACTTTGCTTTTTGAAGTCTACTTATGTAATTTGATAATGCGAGCGAAATTGGCCTTTCTGAACATTATAGTAGTGGCTCTTGTTTTCCTACTATCCTATTTTTTTTACATGTAGTAGAGAATTTCTTTTCTGATGCACATACTAATCTTTAGCTTCAGTAAAGAAAATATTATTTACCCTGCCTGTTAATGTTGAAAAAAGATCGTTCAGTTTCCAAATGAGGAGACATTTGGAAACTTAACGATCTTTTCAGTTTATTAAAATGTTGAAAAAAGATCGTTAAGTTTCCAAATGTCTCTTCAGTTTATTAAAAAGTTACCAAACAACACTACGTCTGATTGCGTCTTGAAACTCTAGGTTTACTAATATTTACCTTATTCCAGTTATTTTTTAAAATTGCTAAATGTTGAGTTTCCTGTCAATTAATATTTTTTTCTACATTTCTCCTGTGTCTATTCTTTGTTTATTTATACTATTCTCGTGAATAGAATAAAATACCTCCATAGCATTGCATCCAAATAGACGCTGCCTTTGATATAATTTTTTCGACCTCTCGAGTTTCGACTTTGTCGATGTCTCAATAAAGTAGATATTACCCGGCCGTCGTAAAAATTGATCAGTCATTCATATCATGCCCCTCCCTGTCGCTTCCCCGCTTATCAACCCGCGCACTTTTCTTACTGTGCAGTGACAATGACAGGTCCGTTACGTATGCTGCAGATAGCTGGACCATTCCTTCACGGAGACATGTCTCATAATGACCTAGCTAGTGTCATCATAGTTCAGTAGCGCCTTTTCCCTGAAGTATGATGGGCAACAGATAGTGTAAATTTACTGGGTCGACGCTTGCTGCGTGTGATAATCCCATTAATTGGGTTAAAGATTTTACTTAAAGCATCTTATAACTAATTTCCTTGTACCAATTGGCGCCTTCTATCCTTGATAGCCAGCTCGTACACCTTTAAAATTGGTACTCACATCCTAGAAAAAGGCCTTCGAGAGTATTGTCTAAATGTCTTCCAATGTCACAGTCTTCTAATACCCCCTTCTTAGCACCAACTGGCGTCCCTTAATAGAGACATACGCTCCCTAGCGTCTTATAAAGCCTCTATCTTTAAACTGTTTTCGTGATAGCAAGTAGCTTCTTGTAAAGATCGCAGGTTCAAACTGGATACAGACCGCTTGTGATCGGTCGCTGTGGAAAACCGTGGGGGAGGCCTATGTTCAGCAGTGGACGTCCTTTGGCTGATAATGATGATGATGAAAGAGCTTCTAAACCTGGTAGCTAGCTCTATGCCTCTTAACTCCTTAAACCTGTCTCTTTCTCTTTAAAAAAAATGCATTTCAAAGTCTTTACTACCATAGTCTCTTCTAGCGCCTATCTAGTTCAGTAGCGTCCCTATCCCTAGCTAGAGGGTAGTTCTTAAAGTCCCTGGAGGGAAGTTTGTAAAGTTTCGCGGGTGGTCAGGTACCTGGTATGCTGCAGAGAGCTGGACCAGGCCTGCATGGAGGCTGTGGCGGCGTTGCTGAAGGGTCTACCGCTTCAGCCCGAGGAGTCGGATAGAGGGGACCTGATGGAAGCGAAGAGTCAGCTGTTTCTCAAGTAAGTGTATATTTTTAAACTTTCAATAAAGGTCGATCGTTCAGTAACGTTCTGTGATCACTGTTATTAACAAGTGCGAATAACACCAAAAAATGTAGACTACAATATCATTTATCACTGACACTGATGGATTCGTGACTGATCGGCACGAGTCGGGACTGTGCCGACACTGTTGTGTGTGTCAAGGCCTGTTAATCTGGTTTAAGATAATTATTTCACAAGAATTACATAAAATCACTTATGTGACTAAGGGCCAATTTTTCAATGGTCAGATAAAACATATCAGACTGACAAATAATAAAGCGACAGATTTAAAAAAAATGACAGTAACGTATGATTGCTGACAATTAGGTGGCGGTTTTCAAATTAGCAATATTGTATTTTGTTCGAAGAATATTTCTTATTTGACTATTGAAAAACCAGCCCTAAGTTAATGAATAATTCAAATATCGGAGACCGTTTCATATTCAGTTTTGGGCAGATAATACTATCCAAAAGGCGTTGGGAAAGATACATTGTAAACAGGCCGTAATCCGTTAGTAATAGATGTTGAATGGATAGCTTAAAATTAGACTGGATTTTAAACTAATACTAAGGTATCTCAACACTGCTAAGATCAGTTCTATTCGACATGTCTTTAAAAGTTGAAAGGTGGAATGTATGAAATACATGACAATACTTCAGGATGAAATATCTGATTTAGCGTAAATGTTTTGTTGAATAATCTACGCACTTCTAAGACTAACACGTCCACTTGTTCTAGTAGTTCTCTATTATTTTTTTGTCACACATAAAATATGTTACAATTTGTTGGTTGGTGTGTCTGTTTGTATTTTTATCGATTTTACTAACATTGTCTGTATTATACTGTGCTGTTTTATATCTTTATATGAATCTACTTTGCCCCCAGTCTACAGGGTTTAACAAAATCAACTGCATTCCTTCTTGGTGGTGATTCTTCCACCTATATCGAAATCCCAAAAATTTTTTGACTTCTCCATACAAACTTGTGTCAGCTGATTGGCACTCTAGTATGGGAAAGTGAAATATTTTAAAGGGATTAATATGTTAGTCCCATACAAAAAGTTGTTGCATTTGAGGGTCAAAAATAGCCCCAAGAAGGAATGCCGACGATCTCCGTGGTTGAGTGGCTAGCACGCTGATTTCAAGCGTCGCCATCTCGTGAGGTGAGGGTTTGATTTCCGGTCGGGTCAATATAGAAATAAAAAAAATCTATACTGTCTCGGGTCTGGGTGTTGTGGTACCACCGTTGTGTCTGATTTCCATAACACAAGTGCAATAGCTATTTACTTTGAGATCAGAGCATTGTATGTGATTGGTGTCCAATATTTTTATTTATATATATTTATTTAATGCAGTTAATTTTGATAGACCCTATATATCTGTTTATTTTACAAAATTAATATCTTATTCCAATTAACAGATACTTCACGCTCTTCATGAATCTGCTAAACGACTGCAACGAAGTAGAACTGGCTGAAGGTCCTGGAAGGCTGGAGCCGCTCAGGAACGCGACCATACAGGCCATGTCTAACTTGCTGAGCGCTAACATTGACTCGGGGTTGATGCATAGTATTGGTAAGTTTCTTTAATAGTACATTATAATACAAGTGTGCTAAGTTGACCATTATATACAAGGCGATATTGTGTGCGCGATTAGAAAGCTGCGTATATAATGGTCACAGGCACACGTGTTTCATAAGACGTTTTTCAACACACTTGCCATAAATCCAAACTTCGTCACACCACAGCCGCCACCTATTTACGAAAAAGGGCGCGTTGTTTTTTTTCTTGCCGCGATACCGATGCGCGCGCAAGGTTAAGGCGCGAACTAGATCGGCCAACAGCCAAGATTAAAAATGTAATAATTCGTTATTTAGAACACAAATTACAGAAAATTTAAAATTAATTTGAGTTATTTTTAGTAATAAAGCTGGATTTACCATTTATTGAAATAAATATGTACATACTGTTATTTTTCGCATAAATACTGTTTGTTGTGTAAGTTATAACCCGACTAAATTATATCGCTTCATCTTCTTACTTACTACTTGGTACTAGGGTACAAATGTAAACGTATGTAAATGTACGGGTTAATAAACAAAAGGCAATAATGCAATAATATACAGAGAAAGCACGCGTGTTTAATATCTATGATAATGTGCCAAAAATCGGTGGAATAAAAACGTCATTTTGAGCAAGTGTGTTAAAAAAAAATGAATGTACGATTGTTTATCCGAATAATAACGCAATGTAGCCATGTTATGTGTGTGTGCGTTATAAATAGAACGATGTTGTACGTTCTATAGGTCACTAATGCCTTACTACCTTAAGGGCCATTATTGACCCTTATGGTGTAGTGGTCGAGAAATCGCCTACTACGCAGCGGGTGCGGGTTCGATCCCCGCACAATACAAACATTTGTGTGCATGAACATGTCTGTTTGTATTGGTCTGGGTGTTTTCTATGTATATCATGTATGTATTTACAAAAAAAAATAGTATTTAAGTATTATATCCGTTGTCTGGCACCCATAACACAAGCTTTGAGTAGCTTACTTTGGGGCTAGATGGCGATGTGTGGGAATGTCAAAAGGATATTTATTATTATTTATATTATTTTTATTTATTTTTAAACTTCATGCACACAACATAAAATTGTAGGTACATATGGCGGACTTAATGCCAAAAGCAATTTCTGCCAGTTAACCATAGATCAGGACAGAGAAAAATATATATACAGGCGGTGCAAGTAAAGTTATAGAGGCAATAAAAGAGAAGAGAATAGCGATAGGGATAACTATAATACGATGATAAACATACATACTGCCTATTACTTATATACGATTATATAAAAATAATGAAATAATATATTTATTATATAAACATACACATCATTTAAATATACATAGGTAATGAGTGCATGAGTGTCCTATCGCTGGTCATTGGGCGGCCCTTTTGATCGGAGCAAAGAATCAATAAAAAATATAATTTGACATGTTCCTGCATTTTATTGGATTGACATTGTTTTTTTTTCTCCTGAATAATTGACGTGTGTCTTTTAATTATTACTTGAAATTGTTTTTATCTATTTATTATTTTTTATTTATTTTAATGCTACCAACGTAACCGTAAGAAGTACTAACTATTTATATGGAATTTTATTCTGAAATAAAATATTTGAATTGAATTGAATTGAATGAAACCTTCATTCTAGACCTCGGCTACCACCGCGACCTACAAACGCGTGCGGCGTTCATGGAAGTGCTGACAAAGATACTGCAGCAGGGGACAGAGTTCGACACCCTGGCCGAGACAGTGCTGGCTGATAGATTCGAACAGCTGGTCCAGTTGGTCACTATGATTTCTGATAAGGTGAGAAATCATTATCATATTCAGTGGAGTCATTTCCTCTCTTCTCTGCCTTTCGCCCATCACTTTACCCTAATAAGGCATAACATTTGAAGCTGAGAGATAAGAAATTAACCAGGGGCGTAGCGTGCTTTAGTGGGGCCCTGTATAAAAACCTGTTTAGGGCCCTTATATATATTTTCTTAAATATATTTATCCAGATTTTTTACGCTAGATTTACATTCGCGAGCAGTGGCGCGGCTCGATACGACGTGCGTAATAGGTTCTTTATCTTATTTAGTTAAGCGCCCACTTTAAAAATCTATTTTCCCAAATGGTTTGACCTTCAAAATCTCAATAGCATTATAATTAAAAAAATATATGAAAAAACAAGAAAATCACAAACGTTGATGGTGATGTTATTGTTGACGGCATTTATGATTGTTGGTGTGCCATGGTGTCCCATCGCAGTTCTTATTTTTTATCTCCTTATTTTCTATTAATTATTGTTTACGCACTTTGGGGGCCCCTATAATTTATACGGCAGATACGGCGCTAGCTACGCCCCTGAAATGAACCTAGTACGTTTTATGACATAGTCTATTGTAACCTCTACAATATTATCTTGGAAAGCATTCTCTCCCTAAGTTTAATGCTTAAGTATAGTTGAATTTGCCTAAATGATGATAATGATGAGACGTTGTCATTTCGTCAGTTTTAGTGATGCTACCCAATAAAATTTAATTGATGTTTTTAGTACAAAGTAATTGACGACCTCCGTGGTCGAGTGGCTAGCACGCTGGTTTCAAGCGTCGCCATCTCGTGAGGTTCCGGGTTCGATTCCCGGTCGGTTCAATATAGAAAACGATCTTTTCTATATTGTCTCGGGTCTGGGTGTTGTGGTACCACCGTTGTGTCTGATTTCCATAACACAAGTGCATTGGCTACTTACTTTGAAATCAGAGCAATGTATGTGATTGTTGTCCAATATATATTTTTTAATCGATTAGTGAGTGTTAAATTTGCGTTGCACTGATTTAATAAAAATCCAGTTATTGATGTTTTTTTTGAAAAAAAGCTGTTGTCTGCCAAATCGTAAATAAGAAAATGTAATTAAATCATTGTTTCTGGAGGCAAAAAGTTTCCACTAAAAAAGGTTTTCCCATGGAGAAGAAAAAGAATATCTAAGTTTTTATCAATAAACTTGTGGTTGATTATTACGGCCAAAGCGATTATTTTGACGTACACGATTGTAGGCCGATTAGGTGTTTTCAATCTTTTTAGTTCAAGTTCTGATTCATGCATAATTTTAGTTTATTTTATAAGAAAAGAAAGTTACAAATCATTCACGATGCATCAAAATAAATGATCATATTCAGTAAGGCTTTGTTTTGTCAATTTTAGCAATAGTATCAAAATTTTATTCTATTTACTTAAAATAACAAGAGTTTCGTTCTTGGAATGTAGTGCGTACGCGTAAAACGGAATAATGTCATGTCAAGAAATGTATCAGCGATCATCAAAAAATGGACTTTAGTAACATTATTTTAAAAGTTAGCAAGTCATACAATTTTACATGGATCTTATAGTAAGAACTGGAGATGCGCCGAGCAGCACTTTTACCGAGTAACGAGCACCGAGTTTTACTCGTTTTTTTTTCCAACCGACTACTCGGCCGAGTTGGGTGTGTAAACAAGTACAAACAGGTTCGCGCGGAATTAGCTTTCATGTAGCCACTAGAGCGCGATGATATTAAAAGCCCCATTACTTTAGAATAAGCTGATAAAAGACAAGAGTCCTTTCGAGTGGTGGGCACCGAACAAGGTATCTGGCATGTTTAGTAGGAGTGTTACTATGCGTACCTGCAAGCACCACGCATAGCGAGTGGTAACTTTCGGAGGCTCGTTACATCTACGAAAAAAACGAATAGGCTGTTACCAGAATGTACAGAGGGCTTTGTGTTACTGCATCAGAATTTTACTTTATAAAATTTCACATATTGTTATTTCGTTAACTAGTTCATCTCAGTTTGTCTCCTTACTACTCGTTTAGTATCATAATTGAGATTGTGAAAGATCTTCCCTGTTGTGTATATGATATCTACCGCAATATATTGCTATACTTGAATCGAGTATACTCGGCATTAAAATCGAGTTACTCGGCCGAGTACGAGTATCAAAAACCCGCCGAGTACCTAGAGTACCGTGTATTAACTGATTACTCGGTCCATCTCTAGTAAGAACCGTTATAAATAGCTCTTTTTTGTGCAGGGTGAACTACCAATCGCAATGGCTCTAGCGAACGTGGTTTCTTCATCACAAATGGATGAACTGGCGCGCGTCTTCGTGACTCTCTTCGACGCTAAACACCTGCTCGCTCCGTTACTGTGGAACATATTCTATAGAGAAGTTGAGGTGAGTATTATTAACAAGCACAGTTTTTTTTATCTTTAGGAACTTATTTTTTTATCAACTTGCCTACTCGGGTGCTCGTAGCGCAGCGGTAGCAGCGCTTTGGTAGTGATACCGAAGTGAAGCAACCTACGGCGCGCGAGTGTTTGGATGGGTGACCATTCCGACCGTATAAGTGACGAACATCACGAGCATCTCCGTGCTTCGGAAGGCACGTTAAGCCGTTGGTCCCGGTAGTCGTTAAGCCTAGTCAGAGGCCTTATGGGCGGCTTGATAACATCTGCCAGCAGGGTTAGTCGCTTGCCTTGCAAACACCCCTCCACCAATCCGCACTGAGCCCGCGTGGTATAGTATGGCTCAAACTACCTCATAGTTGAAGTAAGGCCTTTGCCCAGCAGTGGGACGTTACAGGCTAACTTTACTTTTACTTTGCTACCCTCTTCTTCTCCCTCCTGTAAGACGGATAACCGATTATGACATTGCTATTGTAGACAACACTAGCGTATAGACAGCACTAGAGCTGTCAGATAGATCATGTTTGACATGAGATTGATCGTTTTGTATGTATTGTCTCCCGCTTATATTGTTTACCTCTTGAGATTTACTCTACCAATACGTTACCTTTGTTATGAAATAAGAATATTCATTAAGAAACTAAATTATCCATATCACTCCTTATCTACCTCCTTTCCTCCCCTCCCCCTTTTATATATCCTTTCTGCTCCTCACTTTCTCCCTTCCTACCAACCTATCTAAATATCTCCTGTAAGGAATTTTTAAAAGTAGGTCCTTTGCTAGCTAGGCAGGCTAGTATGACATGCATCTTCTGTCTCTCTCTCTGGCGCTGTTAAAATGGTGTCACGTGTTGCATTCTAAAAAATAAATAATTTTTAAAAGTAAACCGTGTTAAACTTCTTTACACTTACTAACTTATGATCTAAACTGACTCTTTTGAAACCCGCTTGAGCAAATCATTAGCTTATATCTGGATTAGATCATAGTTCTGTCTCTATTCCTTTGATATAAACAGAGAGATAGAGAGAGTGATGGTTTAATTAAGTACTCCTGATTGTTGTACCTAATCGGTAACCTCATTGAAATAACTTTACTTCTTCAAAATATTTAATAGAAGTTTTAACCTAAATTAAAAGATACGAATAAGATGGCTTCACAAGCGGCTTAGCGTTTAGATACTGTAATGAAATTAATGTGTTCGTCATAGTAGAATGTATCTTTTTGGACGCACAATTGTTTCGGTTCTTGGTGTTGTGGTAACACCCTTGTTTCTGATTTCCATAACACAAATGCAATCACATAGGGACATTGTTTTTATGTACCTATGTGATTGTTTTTTTATTTTATATTAGTTCTCTTTATAATTAACCTATTCATTCCACAGGTATCGGACAGCATGCAAACACTGTTCCGTGGGAATTCCTTAGGCAGCAAGATAATGGCGTTCTGTTTCAAGATATATGGCCATGGATATCTTCAGGCTTTATTAGAGCCTTTGATTGCCGCTTTATTAGATCAGTTTGAAGGACAGACCGATCTTAGCTTTGAAGTTGACCCTGCCAGGTATTTATTACTAATCTGGTTACATTCCCAACTAGCACATTAGCAGGTTAACGGGATGATATAAGTCGCATTACCGCCTAAAGTTCAATTAGGGCTTGATAAAAGATTTCGCGTCGTGTTCTATCTGGTCTACAGAATTTATTAGATTTATAAAGGCCGTTAGCTATACTTCAGTCTTGACGTAAATAATACCAAGCTATAAACCCTATAAAAGTTTTAGTTAAATTAAATCTACAGATGAAGTCTGTATTTTATATAGCAACTTACTTTTCTCTAGTGTTTTGGTTTAATAGTGTTCTTAAATAAGGTTAAAGATATAAAAGAGAATCGATTCTGTACGTTCTACAACTCTAAGCTTGATAAAAGTCTGTCAACAGATAATAATCTGTTAAGTGGAATATTTTAAAACCTTCATAAGTACAGCTAAATAAGACGCTAGATCAAAACTTTACAACAGCTTTTTCCTATAAAGTAAGACACCGAAGAGCGTTATTAAGATTATGGCTGTAAATGTGGTGAATTGTAAATCCTGATACAGAATTTATGTACTTTACACTAAAACACAAACACTATCAGACTTAAAATGTAATCTTGAAAGATCTTCATACAGTCAAAACCTTACTGAAATCACTTTTACAGACCTACACCAAACACAACCCTAATATAATATAGTTTAAGATTTTAACAAGCTTGTGATTTCAAAACACCTGTTTTTAAGTATAATGGTTTTTTAAATTTTGTGCCATTTTTTGTTGTCATGGATATTTACAAATCCTATTTTTACGAAAATTATTACAAGAACAGCTATGAATACTACTAAAAACTATCCTGCCAATTATTTTATATAGCTAATCCCTTCTAAATACCCTAATTTTGGCTAAATAATCGGAGAGCCACCCATTTCTTTTCTTATTTTTATTTTTTTCTTCAAATGAACTCCATTTGCGAGCGCTTGAAAATTTTAGCTATAATACATATATAGTTTCACAGTAAATTTATCGCTGCATCCGTATCACTGCTTATAATACATGAAAAAACACAAAACTTCACAAGTTTTGTTACACGTTTTTATTTGAAGTTATACGAGGTGTACTGCAGCACAAATTTAGCGTTTAGATTAAAAATAAGTCATTAACCAGCCTAAGTACAGCTAATAATTAGCCTTCATAATTACTTAAACCAGCCTTTATAAAGAATAATGCTGTTTAATATGGTCCTCTTTCACACTTAAAACAGCTGCATAAGCGCTTGGCCAGCACTTTAAACAGCATCCGAAACCAGCCTTAAGAGTCGGAAAATCTATTTATCAGCTATTTTACAGCAATTTTGTGCTAGTAGTTAACAATCGAATTTCAACCTTTTGTTGATGAATTAGAGTTTCAAATCATTTGGATAGGTTAATGTGTAATATTTATATTTAAATACGGTCCAAGAATAAACTAAAGAAGACAAGTGGTGTTTAAATTCGTAATGTATAATATTTTAATATTTCGTTTTTATTGCCGTACATAGCAATAACAAGCCAAGACAATACAAAAACAATAAAAGATAAAATAAGAAGAAACATTCCTAATGAAATAAAGACTACAGCCCAAGACTCCAAGTGAACCAAAGTCATCATGCCGTTATTTTTTTCAGACTGGACCCGAACCAAGACATCGAACTGAATAGGACGAATCTAATCGATTTAACGAAGGAGGTATTCGATCGGATCGTCAACTCCGCTGATAAGTTCCCGCCGCAGCTACGAAGCATGTGCCATTGTCTTTATCAGGTATGTATAACCATACAAAATTCCTACAAAACTCATAATTTCTTTACCCAGAGGTTGTCTGGAAGAGATCGCTTATAGCGATAGAAACGCCTAAATTGTACATTTCCTTGAACGAATTTGTAAATCAATGTATGTTATGTGCAATAAAGAGTTATCTAGATAGATAATAAAGAGTATTGCACATAACATACATTGATACATTGACACGACCACCTAACGCTTTGTCCCGGGCGTTGCAAACGTTATGTGGAATAAAACACTCTCAACGCAACACCTCTGGTGATAGACTATCAGCTTCGCGTGACCTTTTAATTATGACGAAATCAATGAGATTTTCTCCGTGAACATAGCAATGGCGGGAGTTAAGAGGAACGGTCAAAAGGGGCGATTTGCTCGTTGCGAGTCTTTAGTGGAGCGAACTCTACTTCGTCGTCTCGTTTTGGGTACAGATAAGAAGCAAAAAAGGATAGATAGATATCTATCTATCTATCCTTTTTGCTTCAGTGTTTAAACTGTACCCGGAACAAGACATCGAACTAGGATTGCGTTCCACTAGACGATTGCAATGACCGAGACACCCCTTTGCCGTTTCACTTGAGCGATCGTCGTAGTCCCGGCGAGAACGTCATTGATGACTCATAACGAACTGCCACGCCAAGTTTTCACCGGTCCATCTCCAAATGTTTTTTTTTTAATTTACAAGTTTAACGTCCTCGGACAGAGCCATACGGACAATCCTTCATTAATAAATTCAATATTTACACTTAAAACTACAAAACTAAAAATAACCCTAGCCTAGCCTAACCTAACTCATTGAAATGCGGGGCTGGCGTTCGCATTTCAATGCTCAAGAAGGAAGTTTAGCACGAGAATAACGATCCGAATCAGAGGGCGCGATCTGCGATCAGAGCACGATTTACTTTGTTTCCTCCTTTGTCTTCATTGTTTTCTTCAATAGCACACATTATTATGATGATTCCAACACAAAATAACAATAAATTACTTAAAAAAACAATAACTAAAATGAAGAAACAAATCCAACTTCCTCGTTTCGTTTCCCGCGCTAAACTTCCATCTCCAAATGTAAGCCACTCGAGGATTTAGTTGCATAAGTGTTGGTTCGATTAAACAATATTGTCAACGATTATCGTTATATTTGTCTTTTTTTTTAAAGGTACTCAGCAAGAGATACGCCCAGTTTCCTCAAACGAGCGTTGGTGCTGTAGGGACCGTCTTGTTTTTGAGGTTCATCAATCCAGCTATAGGTGAGTAGCATTTTCACTTCACTCAGAAAATCTCGGCATAGAGAAATTTAGTCCTAAGTGCTCTTTGGCAACTTATTTAATTATTAGAGCGTAGGCTATTCATTCTCAAGGCTATGTCCGTTACTTTAGTTCTTCTTCGAATCTCCTCATTTCTGATTCGATCCCGTAGAGAAACACCCAGCATAGCCCTTCTCATCGCTCGTTGTGTGATTTTGAGCTTCTTTATGAGGTCCATAGTTAGAGACCATGTTTCGGATCCGTATGTCATCACTGGTAACACACACTGGTTCAAGACTTTCGTCTCAAGTGACAATGGGCAGGGCACATAGCGCGAAGAACTGATGGCCGTTGAGGCAGGAAAGTTCTTGATTGGAGCTTCTTCGACCAAAGACGCAGCGTAGGACGTCCACCGACAAGATGGACAGACGACCTTAGCAAGATCGTAGGATCAAACTGGATGCAGACCGCTAGTGATCGGTCGCTGTGGAAAGCCGTGGAGGAGGCCTATGTTCAGCAGTGGACGTCCTTTGGCTGATAATGATGATGATGATAATGATGAGGTTACCCATAGCCTAATTTTACTAAGTATACTTGGTGCTTTGCGTACTCTGCTATGATAATATTATTCAAACAAAAGACTACGGATTGACCAAAGAAGATGGTTGGTAAGTTCCACCAGCAAGGGATCCTATTCTTTTGAAGACCTGAGCAACATCACATACTGCAAGATCTCAAGACACGCTCTTTCGGCGTGGTTAGAAACGACAATTAAAATTAATGTGAGATGCTAGTTTTCGTTTTCTAAACTATGTAATGACAAATAACACCATGGTCTTGCCTGTGACCACGGATGCTTTAAAGCATTCGACACGTCAGGCATACAGTTTTATAAAATGTGCGCGAAATAAATATTTTATTTATTTATTTATCCATCGTTACAGTTACAATTGACAACATTTCAAAATTTTTATATGCACATTTTTATTTTTTTCCTGAAAGAACTTCAAAAATGAAGGTACCCATATTTTTTCATTTTCATTTCTTTTCAGTATTTTCTCTAAAAATAATTGTTTAAAAACTCTCCATTCTAAAAGAGCGTAAGTACAGGAAGTTGGATGTTTCGAGGTCACGTCTTTGCTATATTCGATAAAAAATATCTGACGTTTATAGTGTTGTGGTCTGTAGAGTTAAGATGTCGATATCAATGGTATATCTGTTACAGCCAAATGTAGGTGTGAACATAAACTTAAGATTAGCCGGCTAAACTTAGGTTTATCGTCGAGAAGCAGCTCAAGTTCGATAACATGTAAGTTAACGTCGTGATATTCCATCTTTAGCCGGTTAATGTGAAACGAAACGGATAAAAATGAATTCGATGTGCGCGCCGGGCTGGCGGAGGGTTTGAGGGGGCGGTAGGGAGACAACGCGCGCACACGTGGCAATGTTTTGGTTTAGTATTGCGTCATCTTTGTAATTAGTGTAATGAAAGTGGTTATTTTTATTATATTTTTCGTGTCAAAATAGTAAACATAATTACTCGTTTCCTTTTCCATTTCCTTCTACATTTTTAGCCAGGGGCCTGCAGTAACACTTAAGTTTAGCCAGCTAAAGATAGTAGAAACTAACATTAACACCTTGTCGAAGATAAACCTAGGTTTAGCCGGCTAATCTTAAGTTTATGTTCACACCTACCTTTTGCCGTAACATATCCATTGAGTATTTAATGTTACTTAATTATGTAACATTACCTAATTTAAGTTATGTTAAAAGTAACCAAACAAAACAACGCAGCAATCTTTCTTATTTTATATTATTATGATGTCTGAAAATTACTCCAATATTTTCTCATAACTACAAATATCAATCATATTTCGAATGAGGAATCATGATGATTATTTCGTATCTGAACTAAAATTCTGTTTCTTCTGTGTAATCTTCAATTTACCTCACCCTAATTTATCGATAATGTCCAATACAATACCGGAAACAACAACAACACTAAACGTCAAAGTTAACTGACAGCAAGCTTAAAGTTTTTTTTTTTTCTGCATGAAATGTCATTGCTAAGGCGTAACCTGTGAAATGCCAACTTCCATGTTCTTTTCAGTCGTTTTTATTTAACTTAAAAAAAAAGCGTTAAAAATCTGAAAAAATGTTTAACGTGTTTAGAAATGCAAAATCATGAAATAGTTTTCGAATTTTCATACCTTTACAAAAATGAAATGTTGTCAATTAAATTATGCCTTACCAAATTGTTTATTCGGGACAAGCTTATCGTAATTGGCAGTCAAATTGAATTAGATTTGTGTTTTTATGTAAAGTAGAAAAGTAAAGTTAGCCTGTAACGTCACACTGCTGGGCAAAGGCCTTACCTTAATTATGAGGTGGTTCGAGCCATACTCTACCACGCCGGCTCAGTGCGGGTTGGTGGAGGGGTGTTTGCAAGCGACTAACCTGCTGCAGATGTTATCAAGCCGCCCATAAGGCCTCGTGTTTTTATGTGGCAGATAAAAACTTAATTAATCTATTTCGTAGTGTCACCTCAAGAAATGGGCATAGTCAGCCGGCCGGTACCAGCTCAGCTCAAGCGAGGTCTGATGCTCATGTCGAAGATCTTGCAAAACATTGCGAACCACGTTGAGTTCTCAAAAGAACAGCATATGTTGCCTTTCAATGACTTCTTGAGAGCGCATTTTGAGGCTGGCAGGAAGTGAGTAAACATTATTTCATGTACGGACAATAGCACGTCAAGATAAACACTCCAGTAGCTTATTCAGTTGTTATAAGGGCTAGTTTGTGGTTTGCAATAAATGTGGGTAACCTGATGTGCTGACCGCTGTACTATGTATGTCCTCCTGTTTTAGGTTAAAAATGACCCTTATAATGAAGATACCAAAGTGTTTAGCTTATTACGTTCTTGGGTTATGCTATTTTACTGATACAGATGATTTGGGTGTCTCTAAATAAATGAATTCCTTCTTCACTTAAAAGTAGAAGTGTTATCTGTCAATAGAAATAAAAACGCTCATAAATAACTACACATGTACTACCTAAATATTATTTGACTTAATATCTGACAGCCTATTAACACAGGCCCTCCATATCTTTATAGAGATTAAATTTTAGATTGTTTCCTTATTAAAGAGACATAAAATCGATCTTATAAAATCGGCCTCCTCTTGTATCAATGTATCCATCTGACACAAAACCTTAACATTGCAATTTTTCAACAGATTCTTCATCCAAATAGCGTCAGACTGTGAGAGCGTAGATCAAACGTCCCACAATTTATCATTCATCAGTGACGCGAATGTGGTCGCCCTACACAGATTATTATGGAACCATCAAGAGAGAATAGGCGACTATTTATCTTGCAGTAGAGATCACAAGGCCGTGGGAAGGAGGCCTTTTGATAAGGTAAGTCAGACGTAAATAAGCCATGCGTATACAGTATGTTTTGGGTCGGTCTTCCGATACTTTAACCACGTATTCTACGGCAAATTTCATTGATAACATGGTAAAAAATAAATGGTGTGGTATGCGCCAGACAACACACTAATTGTCGTGGTTTCGAGGTAAGGAATTTTCTTCCTTGTGTTACGAATACCAGACAACGATTATGACGCCCGTCATAATCGTTGTCTGTCGTCTCCCATAAATACTTAAATACATATTAAAATCCATGACTCAGGTACAAATGTTCGTGTTCATCACACAAACATTTGCCCTTGCGGGATTCGAACCCGCGACGGAGGAGGAGCAGGAGCTTTAACCAATAGACCAAACGCGTCGTCGAAATATTAATGATTTGGAATGTTTTTTTTCACACTCAGTGTTATTTTGTATTCTTGATTCGATGAAATAACATGTTGTAATACAGTCGAGTAGATGGCGTCACGCTTAATAACGTATCCATCAGAGACCAGACATTTTGTGCAGTCGAATTGATGGCACGGTGCGCAATTTTTGGTGTCTTATTTCATCTTATAAGGAAAAAATACTACGAACAGGAGTGACGCATTCCTCAACCTACTGAGTGAGATGCATTTTAAAAAAATCACTTTGCAAAGCTTTGGATGCTTATTAAAATTCGTTTATTGTCATTGTCTGTATGTAGCCCACACACACAAAAGTGAAAATTAAAAAAATATGCTATCATTAGATACCATAACTGAACTGAACTGACTAGACTGATAAAACAAAAACAAGGAAAAATCGGTGATTTGTTTAAACATTTTTCTTTATTAGGAGGCCTCTTGATAAGGTGAAACAAATTTAAGCCTAAAGTGGCTAAGTCTGGTGATATACGCACGTTTCTGGTCACCCTACACATTGCGAGATATACAGTAAACTAAGCGATTTATTTATTACAGATGGCAACACTTTTAGCGTATTTGGGACCACCAGAACATAAACCAGTGGAATCGTAAGTCACAGCATCTATTTTGTCATGCATCTATTTTTCTCATATTTTTGTAGTGTATGCATCTTAATTTTTCATATCAGGTAATAAAATACGAACCTATAATTATATTCTGCTATCAAATTAATATCGGAAAAAATATTTTATTACACTTTTGTGCGGATTCTATAAACAACGTATCAGAAGAATGCCCTATTTTCTTTACTACGGCAAAAAAAAACCTGAACAAAAATCAAAATAATATCGTTTTCAACAGCACTTCAGGCCTCCTGTTTTCTTCATACGCCCGTTGGTCATCCATCGACATGTCTTCAACGAACTTCGAAGAGTTCATAGTGAAACATAACATGCACGAAAAAGAAGAGTTTAAAAGCATCAAGAGTCTGAATATATTCTACCAAGCGGGCACGAGCAAACTGGGCAACCCGGTGTTCTATTTCATATCTAGGAGATATAAGTAAGTGGATATTATAGTACTAGCGGTCATCGCGACTTTGTCCGCACGTTTTGAGCTTGTCCTCCCATCGCAGCGTGATGTACTATAGCCTAAAGCTTTCCTCGATAAATAAGCTATCCAACACAAAAATATTTTTTCAAATCGGTCCAGTAGTTCCTGAGATTAGCGCGTTCAAATAAACAAACTCTTCAGCTTTATAATATTAGTTTAGAAAAGCTCAGGTTATACTGGTTTTTATTGTGACATATCCATCTTAAAAGTGTTTTAACTATTGATTAATTTAAAGACCAAGTTTCACTTATGGCAGACACTTATTTGACTATGGGAGCTCAATCTTTCCTGAATATTTAATCATCTATTTACAACTTAGATCAAGAATGAGACCAAGAACTTGTACTTTTGATAGAAATAATTCATTTTAAAAGATAAATACACAACTCACCACCTACAAATGTAATTAATTCATCGTTCAGCACTGAGATCTTTTTAAATCAAATAGTAAACGAATTTTATTTACTGAATTTATGCGCTAACATTTTTGCTTAAAATCTGACATCTGATGGCCATATCTTACCCCCCCCCCCCCTCTTTTTTCAGAATCGGCGAGGTAAACGCGGACCTGCTCATCTATCACGTGATCTTAACCCTTAAACCGTTCTGCCAGCAACCCTTCGAGCTGATCGTGGACTTCACTCACACCAACTCGGATAACAGGTTCAGGTATACCGGGTGTCTATGTCGTGGTCGCGCGCTGGCTGCCAAGGTGTTAAATGCTTAATGCGTCATTTATATGTTGACCCCTCGTGTGAAGGAGATTGTTTGGAAGCTGGGAATCAAAATATACTGGATATTCTTCACCAATGTCCGTTATAGGAAGACCCCTAGTGTCTCGAAGATTCTGAAGTTACCAAGGCTCTTATAAGGTTAGTTCCTTTTAGCATCTGTCTATTGTGAGTTGACCCCTGATTGATAGCTGATTTTGTAGCACCTAGGGCTCATAAAAAATTGGACAGTTCTAGCTACATTGTGTATTATAAGATGACCGCTCATTTATTAAAAGTTGCTAGGATTTTATACATCTAGCTATATGTCCATTATAAGTTGACCCCTGATTCTTAGTGTTTTTAAGAAGCTAAGGTTCGTCTCATGCTGAATGTTAAGCAAGCGTTCTAGCTGATTGAGCTAAATGATCAAAATTTACTGGATATTCTTCAGCAATGACCATTATAGGTAGATCCCTAGAGTGTCGGAGATTTTGCATTTACTAAGGCTATTTGTGTACTCTTATAAGGCTAGTTGTGTTTAACATCAGTCTATTATGAGTTGACCCCTGATTGATAGCTGATTTTGTAGCACCTAGGGCTCATATGACATTGGATACTTCTTGCTAAAATGTTCTTTATAAGATAACTTATCATTTGATAGTAACTTAAAAGTTGCTAGGGATTTCCACATCTAGTTATATGTCCATTACAAGTTGACCCCTGATTCTTAGTGTCTTTAAAGTAGCTAAGGTTCTTCCCATGCTGGATTTTAAGCAACCGTTCTAGCTGATTGTGGACACATACCAACTCGGATAACAGGTTCAGGTATACCGGGTGTCTATGTCGTGGTGGCGCGCTGGCTGCTAAGGTATTAAATGCTTACTGCGTCATTTACCTAGTCTTGCCATAAATATTGTCACACAGAAAAACATTTTCTTTAATGCAAATAATATTTATTTCTTTTACAGTGTGTTAGTTTTATAAATAAGTAATATAAAACAATTTAATATATAAAGCTTATTCGAAGTGGTCTCCATTGGCTGCAATACAGTCTCTTAAACGTTGAGGCCAGTTATCAACACGCACTCTTTCCATGGGAAAATTCTTCACTGTCAATCGTATGGATTGTTTTAGGGACTCCAAATTATCATGGCGTTTAGAGCAAGCCGTACTCTCTAAAACTGACCATAAATCATGATCCAGCGGATTAAGATCGGGCCTAGACGACGGCCAGTCTTCAGCTCTGATGAAGTCCGAAACGTTCGCTTCAAACCAAGACTGCGTGGACTCTTCGAACGACGAAGTCTTGTTGGAAAGACCATGCTTGGTTATTGAACATGGTATTGTTAAGGGGCTTAACTACTTTCTCAAGAATGGTATCTTGATACACTTGTGCCGATGTTTTGATACCTTTTTCACAAAAATATGGCTCAGTCACTTCTTCATAGCTAACACCCCACCAAACCATCACTGAAGTCGGGTAATGCCCACGTTGCACTCTGCCGACTAATTGGGAAGCTTTCTTAGAGGTTTGAGCATAAATACGGTCATTTTGTTTGTTAAAATGTTGCTCAATTGTAAAGATTTTCTCATCCGTAAACAAAATTTTTCTGTGACCTCCCTTTGCCCGCTTCAGTAGTTTTTTCGATTTTACCACCCTATTCTTTTTTAAATTATCAATTAAAAAATGACCAGTGCGTCTCTTATATGCTGCAAATCCTAAGTCATCTTTTAAAATACGCGACATGGTTCTGGGTGCTATCTTCATCTCCCGAGATAAAATCTTTTGCTTTCGGACAGGATTTCTGCGAATTCTTTTCCTTACTGCTTTGACTAACTTTTTCGTACGAGCACTACGTGGACGGCCAGATCTTTTTCTGTCACAAACAGAGGAGGTCTCATTGTACCTATTGATAGCTCGGTACACAAACATTTGACTAATACCAAGCATACCATTTGACTAATCACAAACATTTGACTAATACAAAAGTTCAATTGGCGCGCGGTCAAAATGTATCGAACAGCTGATTTTTTTTCTCGATTTCACTATTGCCCCCATAGTAAAAGTTGTTCATATTCATCTGTGGAGTCTTTACACAAAATTTCGGTACTGATAACAAAGTCAGCCTGTATGTTGACTTCTCGTGCGTAATTTATTATATTTTGATCTCTAACTTCCAAACAATCTCCGTTTGGAAGTTAGAGATCAATATATAATCAATATTCTTCACCCATGTCCTTTATAGGAAGACTCCTGTCTCGGTGATTCTGAAGTAACAGGGATTTTATAAGGCCAGTCACTTCTACCATCTCTCTTTGCTGATCCCTGTTTGAAAGCTGATTGTAGCATATACGGCTTTTATAAAATTAAATACTTCTAGCTGCAGTTCTATTATAAAGAATCTCATTTATTCTGATTGCTCACGCTGAACAATGTCTGCTGATTCAGCTAGTAATATAATTATGTTATCCATAAACTTTCTCGTTAGTTTAGTAATTAGTAAGATTGAAAATTTACCGCTAGCACTCTGCAAAACAATGTAGTCTCTTCGATTTAACACCTATTTCTAGTAAGTTGTGGTAAACGGTGCCAGTAGCAAATTAATACAATTTATTTTTTGATAAATATTTCTTTTAATTTGTAAGTTTGCTATTGTTTGTTTACCCAAATAAATAGAAAAAAAAACCCTAGTGTCTCGGAGATTCTGTAGTAACAGGGATTTTATAAAGCCAGTAACTTCTAGCATCTGTCTATGCTGATCTCTGATTGGAAGCTGATTGTAACATATATTATATTAAATTAAACACTTCTAGCTACAGTTCTATTACAAAAAGGTACCCTCATGTATGAGAAAGTGACTTTAAAGAAGCTAGGGTTCTTTTCACACTGGACATTCTCCAGAACCCCTTCAAGCTGATCGTTGACTTCACGCACACCAACTTGGACGACAGGTTCAGTTATACCGGGTGTCTCTGTCGTGGTCGCGCTGTACGGGTTAATAGGTGATTCTTAAGTTTCTCGGGCTCAAATCAAGTTATTTTTCTTCTCCGCTGAATCGTAGAGTTTTTACATACAATTCGTAATTAATTTTGAGACAAGATTGATTATCGATTTTATAATATTCGAGGTTGACTTACTTTTGAATAAAAAATAATGTCTTCTCTCAGCAAGTTATCCAATCAACAATATTTAAGGTACATTTGCCTTCTTGTCGCATAGCTTTAAACAAAACGCCCTGTATTTTACTGTGTTCGTCTATGGGTTTATATTTGATAGTACTTTTTTTCTTTACGCTCAGTAGTAATTTCGATAATATGATGTGTAGTTTATTTATGGCTTCGTTTAATAGTAAATGTATTATGTTATTGTTTAATTTAAAACATTTATCATTTCACTTACATGAATGATCATTCTTTATTTCAAAATCAATTTCAAAACAATACGAATAAGTGTTGACTTTATATTTTTCTGAAATGTGCTTTGAAATGTTAATTGCTTACAAAAGTAATATTTCCCATCTAAAAAATACCAATTTTGGCAAAAAACTTAGATCCAAAATTTAATAAAAATTGTGGGTAGTTTTTAAAACGTAACTCACAATTCCATCTTCGTTCCACCAGGACTGACTTCCTGCAGAAATGGTTCACCGTGTTGCCAGAAGTCGCGTATATAAACATACACGCGTGCTATATATACAACTGTAATAGCTGGGTGCGAGAGTATACCAAGTTTCACGAGGCTATTCTGGCGCCGCTTAGGGTAAGTGTTACTTTAATTTTGTTAGACAATGTTTATTCATTCATTCATTCATTCATTACATAGTGTTGAATAAATAAATGAATATATGTGTTTGTAATACATAGTAGAGTATCAATTTACATAATAAATGTCATATATTATGCCCACCCTGTAGAGTTCAGCAAATAATGGTACTTTAGGTAAATAATATCTTTAGATACATTTAACAACTACTGTTAAATTCAATGGATAAATTACAGTTTAAAAAGCTTACAACTGTAAGGAACAGTGATTTAAATAACAATTAAAAAAGGTTACAATTATAAGGAACAATATTTTATTACTATGAATCACTTACATGAGTGATTCATAGGCAATTGCTGTCTGTATTTAATGGAAAGTAGCCCTAGTAAGCACTTACAACCAAAATGGCGGTCACTAACAGTGTTTTAGTCAAGAGGGCATGTTTGCTAACATCAGTAGTCCTGTGTCAATCCGACATTTTGCTTATAAGCGCTTACTAGCTCTTTATTCTGCTAAACAGCAATTTTCATGCTAAATCTGTTTGTGTGTGTCTATATGTCTACACAAGTACACGCTTGGGTAAGAAAGTAGAGATGCATATTATAACATGCGTTGCCAGTTCTATCGTGAAATGATGTCAATTTCCAATTTCTAACGTCAATTCTCGCCAGCGAGAGTCACTTGTTTTTTTGTACATATATTTTTATTATTAGTAGTAGTTTTTGTTTGGATGTTATGGTAATTAAGATAAGGTTACGATGGGACTGACATACACTGTAAAAGGCCCCGAAATTAAAAAATAGAAAAAAAAAAACAACAAATCACCCGCAAAAGCTCAATTGCCATTACAAATGATAATCTTTCTCTCCACAGGGAAACCGGAAGCTGGTTTTCATAGACAACCACAGTCGTCTCAGCGAGTATGTTGACGTGGAACAGCAGAAGTTGCCTGGTGCGACATTGGCTTTGGAGGAAGATCTAAAAGTCTTTAGTAATGCGCTGAAACTCTCGCATAAAGATACCAAAGTAGCCATCAAGGTACGTACTATAGAGTTCACTGCTGCCTTACCACCTTAAGAGCCACAATCGCTTGCACATCACGTCGTTTTTTGTTTGTTATTTGACGCCCATTCTTGTGTCGTGTGTGCAAGTGATTTTCGTTTCAAAGTTGTCAGGCAGGAGAGATTTCGACCGTACCATAGGACATTCTATGGTACGGTTGTGCGAGTTAAAAATTATTTACTGATACTAAGAATTGTTTACTTGCAGGTTGGACCAACAGCGCTGCAAATAACATCTGTGGAGAAAACCAAAGTTTTAGGCTTGCCAGTACTCTTGAATGATGTGTACTATGCTTCGGAAATCGATGAGGTAACGTTTTAACACCGTCAAATTCTAGTATTTGTATCTATACTCCGTGTTTTAATTAGATAGACCAGAATGACAGCTCCAAACGAACTTTTCATTTTTCAATGTTGCAAGCGTATTACAAATTAATTGAACTAGTGATATGAATTTCTATTAATTAGGATAAATAATACATGTAAAACGTTACATAATGTTATAAATAAACGTAATAAAATCAGTTTTTGTAACTAGTCAGAAAATCTTGCAATAGCATGCATCTATAGTCAGCGCATAAAAAACAGTTTGAGGGCATAATCTCAATAATATAAGTCCAAGCGAGATAAATTTGACACTGACACGACTCAGCTAAAAACGCGTCACGTCAGTTCACTTCTAATGTGTAAAAGTATAGTCGTACTTTCACGCATTAGAAGTGACTAGTCAATATTACCTATTATTTACTTATTTCAGGTCTGCCTAGTAGATGACAACCAATTCTCTCTGTCCATAATAAACGAGGCAACCCCATTGAGCTTCATTCACAACGATTGCGATAATATAGTTCAGTCTATCATACACATACGGAATAGATGGGAACTCAGTCAACCGGTAAGTTATCAATCAAAACTTCCCTAATAAGTAAAAAACGCAACCAAAATGTTCAGGCATAATGTATTATCGAGGTCACCGCCGCCTTACCACTTAAGAGCCAAAATAGCTTTCACTACGTGTCGCGGCGTCCAGCCTCCATGGTGCAGAGACACACAGATACTAAAGGCCGTTGTTTTATATTTTGATGGGGCCTAGCATAAACAATGGTATAATAAATATCCTAAGATTTGTGTGTTGGATTTTAAATAGGAATAAACGGACGAGACAAGATTATAACAAGATTATACAGTCTTTCTTTATAAAGACCGTATACTACGTATTTTGTTTGAAGTGGTGCCCTTTTTCGTGTCGTGTGAGTAAGCGACTTAAATTTGAAAATGTTGAGGCGGTAAAGCCTCGATCGTATTTGACTTTAGCTATGCAGTTTTGTGGATGTTAATGGCGTGTTTGTATTCATGAAAAATTATCTGTGTCTTAAAGTGGTTTACAGAATATGATCTGAATGGTTAACCACGTTAAGGGCCGAGCCATTGTTGCGTAATCAAAATTATCGATTTTCTTTTACTTTTAAATCATTTTTTAATATACTTAATATTATACCTTTTTTTCCACAGGATTCAGTAACAGTCCACCAAAAGATCAGACCTAAAGACGTACCCGGAACACTTCTAAACATGGCTCTACTTAACCTGGGGTCTTGCGACCCTAACCTAAGAACGGCGGCGTACAATCAACTGTGTGCTTTGACGGCCACCTTCCACTTGAAGATTGAGGGTCAACTGCTGGAGACTTCTGGTAAGTCTTTGTTATACAGGGTGTCTTTGAATGTTCTGTGTAATTTCAAGACTAAATCTCAGAAAAAAATTGACAGTTTCCTCTTGGATGAAAGCTATAGCGAACTGTCGCCATACTTAGCGGAGGGTCGGTATTATAGAAAGTGCTATACACTAAAGCGCGCGCAAAAATTTGACCTAAAATTTGCGTTTTGCCAATATTTGATGATATAATAATGAATATAATTAAAAAATATTTAATATTTTCATATTTGCCACATTTGGGCTCTATGGAAGTACCAGTCTACGTTAAAGCAATTCTTTTTCACTTCTTCGTTTAGGAGCTATGCTTTTATTGGTAGAAATTTCTCAATCAATTTCTGTCTATTCGAAGCTATATCTATGATATGATAAAGGTCGCCGCTCCGAGGTCCCGGGTTCGATTCCCGGTCGAGTCACTGTAGAAATCATAATATTCTATATTGTCTCGGGTCTGGGTGTTGTGGCACCACCGTTGTGTCTGATTTCCATAACACAAGTGCATTGGCTACTTACTTTGGGATCAGAGCAATGTGTGTGATTGGTGTCCATAATTTATTTATGACCTCATAGTACGACTCGACATCGTACTTTTCTTTTATTTGGGTGCAGCATATATGTTTTTTTTAGATTAATTTTAAAGAATATTCAGACGTCTTTTTGTTAGTCTAACGCTATTCAAATTAGATTTTATTTATCAATATCTTGTGTCTTATTGAATCTGTAAGTTTACATAATTTTATTAATAATCTATACACAGGTCTCTGCATTCCATCAAACAACACGATATTTATCAAGTCAGTCAGCGAGAAGTTAGCTCACAACGAACCCCATTTGACGCTAGAGTTCTTGGAGGAATGCATACAGGTAAGCCTTGATTACTACTAGATTAAGTACTTGGCGAAAGCCAGAGATAAGTGGTTCTTTGACAAGAAAGACATATTTTTTATTAATTTAAGAACTTTAATACTAAAATAAAAGTATAATAGGTAGACTTAATGTTAGCAGCATTCTCTCCCAGTCATACCTTTAGGTTATGCAGAGAGATTGTTATGGGTGCAGAAGAATGTTGTAAATAGATATTAAATTGTAACAAAACACTAGTATTCTACACTAGGTTGTTAGTTTTCTGGTTATCTTATTTTATTATGAACTATGTCGTAAAAAATGATTGTAAATTTGTTTACAATATTCGACTAGGAAATTAAAACAGACTTTATTACCTATGTCATAAGAATGGACCTGTGATGCATGTCCCGCCCCTCCCGCTGCCCCGCTCACTCACCCGCGTTCGTCCGTTTCGTGTTGACACATGAGACCTACTACGAAAAACGTAATACGTCAATACGATTATCGTTTTGCGAATCCGAAGCATTTCGTACTAAGGATTGCATATTTTTTTGTGCTCCGATCCGCGAAATGATGACTTTATTGACGGATTTTGTTTTATGGTTGCTGTAGCCGACTGGCAAAAAACGGAACCCTTATAGGTGAAGTCTGTCTGTCTGTCTATCTTTTGTCTGTCTGTCAGTCCGTCCGTATGTCACAGCCACTTTATTCTGTATCTAAGCTAAGCATCACACTGTTGAAATTTGGTAGGAAGATGTATCTTGTTAACCGCATTACGATTTTTATTTTATTTAGTCAAACCTATGCGTACGGGTGTCTATGGATAGATCTTTTAAAATAAAATAGAGGTTCGTAAAGCCATTTTTTCAAAGTCTAACGTTTGATAGATAGACGCTTCTAAAGAGGTAAAAAAATATAAAATCAATATAACTTTTATTTTCCGTAATTTAATTTAGCACTGCCTCAACTATTACAATTCCAACACTATGGGTTGGCTGGAAGAGATCTCTTTTAGAGATAAGCCCACCTTTGTTCACATTGTGACTTCATGTATTTCTATACAACTTTTCAGTGCAATAAAGAATATATAAAAAAGGCCACCACTCTAACTTCTAAACGAAACACCCGTCCGGCGTAGTGGTCGAGAAATCGCCTACTACGCAGCGGGTGCGGGTTCGATCCCCGCACAATACAAACATTTGTGTGCATGAACACGTCTGTTTGTATTGGTCTGGGTGTTTTCTATGTATATCATGTATGTATTTACAAAAAAAAAGTATTTAAGTATTATATCCGTTGTCTGGCACCCATAACACAAGCTTTGAGTAGCTTACTTTGGGGCTAGATGGCGATGTGTGGGAATGTCCAAAGGATATTTATTTATTATTATTATTATTAAACAATTGTAAATTTTGAAAAAAATATATAATGTTGATCTTAACAAATACTTTCAACGAAAATTAGGTTTTGAAGGAATTAGAGTTTGGAAGGGATCGAACTAGTAGTTTTTGAGATATAGTACATTTTCAACAACCGCTAACAACTTTGTTCTTCATACTAAGACTATGAAAAACAAAGTCATCAAATCAAAAAAAATATGGTATTTAAGCCAAGTGGAAGTAAGTGGATTCCCTGATTCATTTAAAATTGACACGGAACCCTCAGTGCAAGAGTCTGGCCGGCCGGTGACTCGCACTTGGCCGGTTTTATTGTTGCACAATCGTCACCACGCAGTGACGGATTCATTATTCCGATAATTAGCTTGTATAATAAGTAGCGAAGGTGACAAAATAAGTAATCCGCAAATAAGGCAGTAAAATTAAAGGTCTCTAAAACTTACAATTCATAAAAGATATTTAATTTCAGGGTTTCCGAGGATCGACAATAGAGCTGAAACATTTGTGCTTGGAATATATGACTCCATGGCTGGCTAATTTAGTCAGGTAAGTGACAATTTAATTATGACCTCGGAATTGTTTCCAAAGAATTTATATTTACGAAAAAGCCTGCTACTCGTATAATAATTATTGACACCTCTGCTTTTTTCATTAACAATCACACACTCATACGATTCCTAAAAATAAAAAATGCTTTCAAAGTTACCTTAAATGCTTTTTGCTATAATCTGTGGTGTGTGTGTGACCCATTACTCATACGTAAAGTGACCTTTAATAAAAAATATTGTTTTATCATCTTGTAAAATATTCCTAGATAAGTGAAAGGTAATAGGTTAAAGAAATGTCATGTGACGTATAATTAAGTAGGAAAAGCGTGTATATAAACCTCTGGAAAATTTACAGTAAAGAAAGTTCAGTTCTATCACCCAACAAAGCAATTTTCTCACTCTAACGCTTCCGTCGCTCTCGTCGTATTCCATAGCGACCCTGCCAGGATTCACATTGATTCGGAATACAAAAAATACCTTTTATAATCATAAAGATGAAATAAGAAACCAAAAATTTGCGCACGGGCGGGATTTGAATCAGCTACCTCTAATAAAAACTTCTAAAGAATAACTACTTGGGCCCACTGTTTCATAAACAGACGGCTAGATGGCGGTAAGCGTCACGCAATGACGTATCCATAAGAGATCACAAATTTCGCAAGGTCGGACTGACGGCACGGTAGCTCAATTGGTAAGAGCGTTTGGCCCGGTCAGCCAAGAGGTTGCTGGATCAAATCCCGCCCGTGCGCAAATTTTTGGTTTCTTATTTCATCTTTATGATTATAAAATATGACACTGAGTGTTAAAAACTTTCTAAACCACAAAAAATACTCCTAAGTGTTTTTTGCTACAATAATTCACCCTGTATTCTTTCAGATTCTGCAAGCCATCAGACGAGTCCCGGCGCCAGAAGCAAGTGGCCCAAATCCTTGAGAAATTGATAACGCTTACCATTGAAGAGACAGAAATGTACCCTTCAGTGCAGGCCAAAATATGGGGCTCTATCGGACAGGTCCCTGAATTGATCGATATGGTGCTGGACAGCTTTATACAGCGGAGTGTTAATTCTGGTAAGTATTTAATACTATAATGAAAGTGCTTTCCTTAACGCCTAGTCTGCGTCTACTCATCAATGTTGCGAGATCGCTCTCTCAACTTTTTACAAGTGCAATATAAAACAAATTTAAAAGAAACATAGTTATAAGTATTTGTAATGTTGGATAATATCCTTTGTTTGTAACAATCTCTATTGTAGAGTTGAATGATATATTGCTGGATAGTTTTAACAAGCGAAGTATCAATTCAAGTAAATATCCCTTAAATGAGGGCTTTTAAGGTCAGATATTTAAGATAGAGATCGAATGATATGAATATCTGCTACTGAGTTGCTCAAAGCTGAATAACTTCGAATGTTAATATAGTACAGATAAGATCCATAAATATACACTTTAGTTCTAGCTATAACTCAAAAATGATTTTTTCCCAGGACTCGGCTCCCCAATGGTAGAAATAATGGCGGACACAGCAGTGGCCCTTGCATCCGCGAACGTGCAGCTAGTCAGCAAGAAGATCATTGGGCGCATGTGCCGGGTGAGTTGTCATCATATTTGTCAACTTCAGGACGTCCACTGCTGAACATAGGTCTCCCCCACGGGCTTCCTAAGGAGGGAGGGATGAGAAGAGAGAGAGAAGAAGAGTTGGGATTAATGACTAGTGTCGAATAATCGGTTGCATATTTACCTAAAGTTGAAGTGTTGGCTATTGTTAACAATTAGATTAATTACGGTAGTCACAGAACAATATCGATTCTGACTAAGACTACGGACATCACTACGGTGGTCCGCCATCTTGGACGGGCCTATTTTCGCTGCGATTGTCGAGCCGTCAACATCTCCTTTCCGCTGCTTGTCCTGTTGCCGGTAAATTCAAATAAATAGTAAATAAGGATCGTCTGGTGTTTTACTTCTGAGCTTTTAAAACTATTATGGAAAGCACTTTTGAATCGTTAACATCTTGGGATTGCGTTTTGTTTTTATACCATAGAATAAAATCGGGAATAGGTACTTAAAGTGTGAGATAATGTGGAATGCACTTTTATATCGAGAAAAAACACGGGATTTCTGAATCAACAAATCTAGTGCTTTTATTATGGAACCAAATCGGTTGTACTACTGGGTGTGTAATTGTGTATAATACTGTCACTGCTCTTATGACACTCATCATACTTTTAAACTGAGAGCTTAAAATAAACTTCGAAGTACATACACATTAATATTATGCAATCCCGGAAACCTGTTTCTTCATAAAATACCACATGCGATAGACGTCGTTTCCTCAGCATGTTACAGACTAATTTCACATTTCCGAAGTTTTTGAAATCTCGAAATTTATATTAAAGAATATTTTTTTAAGAAGCCGCCTCCATCATATCCATGATATAAAACTTAACTTTAGGTAAATAAGATTCGATTATTCGATCACTGTAAATGACAATGGCCTTTTTCGCTCACGGAGTAATTAAATAGTCTACAATCAAACGCCCACTTACACTTCATATTTAAAGTCATGGTAACCTTAACATATTATTTCAACATAATTAAAGTAATGCGATACCAAATTCCGAACCGATAGGATATGGAACGCAGTCAGATCCCCTCGTCAATAATTAAAGAACTGATGATATTGGGACGGCTGATCGGGCCATTCATACCTTATCTATCACATACTTTTAATATCATTGAGGTTACACGATCGGACTACTAGAAACTACAAAAGAACTGATGATCTTCAAACGACGACTTCACAGAAAAAAAAAGCGAAAATAGGTTCATCCTTTTGGGAGGTCATACACAGCCATCTCTTCGTCGGGGGTAAAAAGAAAGAAAAAAGTGTTTGTAAGTGGTTTTATTTTTAGAAGCTCCGTGTGCGATGGGGGTTATCATTGGGCTTGGTTGATAAGCTGTTTTCTTTCTCGCTGAAATATACAGGGTGTTGTTTTGGTCAGCGACGAGCGATTCAGGGGTGTCTGTACAAACTAACTGATGCCAAAAAAATATTAAATTTTTTTTGAAAGGGAAAAAACCCACAAAATCATTTTTTTATGCGGTACAGCAATCGAGTTAAAACTAACAACCCCAGGTAGCCTCTTCGTAGCTTACTAGCTACGGCGTAGTATTTCGTAGATAAGCGCTAGCTACGCGCTAGGGTGCGAATATTCCCATTAGTTTTGTATTTTTTTTTAATGTTGTGAAGAGGTCTTCTTGTGTAAGACCTGCTTATAATTAAAATGAATCATTTTTTTAGAATAAGCATAACTCATATTATCATCCCTGAGTTGGATGTCACTGACCAAAACAACACCCTGTATAGGTTATTCAAATGTAATTAGTTATTGAGAAACGCCATCGTTTATGAAAACTGCACTATACATTTCTTTTAGTTATAAAATATATTGAAAAATACATTATTTAAAATAAATAGTTACTACAAAAATGACAAAATAATCGATCGATTAATTTTGTTTACAAATTAACATACTTTAATTTTTAATGGATATTCTATTCGACTGCTATTGCGCAATGCAATATAAATTATAGCAAGCATTACTTTTTTCACTTATTTTTCAATCAACTTTCATCTTTATGCCATACGCAATAGAGTTCACGCAACGTCTTTTACACTTAATGTTTTTGAAAGGGGCTAACACAAAAATTTACGCCCGCAGGCCTTAACAAAACTGCCCAATAATATCCTGAGTCCTGTTACCCCGGCCACTGTGAGTTTGTTTATTGTTTTATTTTAGTTTTTATATTTATTTTTAGTTACATAGATAGTTTCATTTATTTTTTGGTTTAATTCATTGGCCATTCCTATATTCCAAATTGTTGATAGCTGGGTTTGTTAAGACGATGCTTACACGGGCAATTTTTAAAGGATATTTTTCTTGTATTTTTTTTATAGCCAAGTCAACGTGGTTAAATCTATATAATTCTGCAGAAATTAACTTGATCTGTTGTAGTTTAAACTAGAGGCATCAACGGCGTTAAAATTGTATCTCATTTAAAATGATTTTAAATTATTGAATTCATGTATACATGATCTATATTATTGTAAAGTTTCATCAAAATCCATTCAGTAGTTTTCACGTGAAGAAGTAACAAATATAAGATGGATTGTGAGAAATTTTCCCAGTTTATCGTGGGAAAACTTAGTTCAACAGGCTTGCCAATGGTTTAGATTTTTTTAACACTCACAGTGTCATATTTTATACTCATACAGATGTTGCTGGTTCAAGTCCCGCCCGTGCGCAAATTTTTGGTTTCTTATTTCATCTTTATGAGTATAAAATATGACACTGAGTGTTAAAAAAAATCTAAACCATTAGATAGCGAAGCGTCATCATTTTCCAAGTTGAATTTATTCTGTAAAGAATAACTGCTTGGGCCATCTGTTTCATTATGACGGCTAGATGGCGCTAAGCGTCACGCAATGCATAAGAGACCACTTTCGCAAGGTCAGACTGACAGCACGGTAGCTCAATTGATAAGAGCGTTTGGCCCGGTCAGCCAAGAGGTTGCTGGTTCAAGTCCCGCCCGTGTGCAAATTTCTGGTTTCTTATTTCATCTTTATGAGGCTTGCCAATGTATCTGTGGTCGAGTAGAATAGACATGCACCTGGGATTGAATTAGACATAGGGCTCGATTCCTTGTGACACTATTGCTTGTTATAAGTGCAATATTCTAAATAAACCGAAGTAAATTTACACCGTTAAAAGTATAGTTATCTTGATTTTTAGGGTTCTGTCACGTACTCTGGCGGATTCAATGGGGACGGATTCAATCACATTTCTCTAGTGAATCCCATTAAACATTATAAGTAGAGACACGTACAAATCGTTTCGTTTCAAAAAGGTCTAACTAGCACATAACTATATCCGTATTTACTCAATCTGTTTCACACGTTGATTTGTGCAATAAATAGTTAATAAATTGCCCGTGTAAGCCCGCCTTTAGCGTAGCGTGCCTCTACAAAAGTTCAAAGGATGAGTGGCAGATATAAAGTCATTTTCAGGTCGTAGACAAGACATGCCACGCGCCGACAGCGATGCTCGAACAGCACATGATGTGGGATGATATAGCTATACTGGCTAGATATTTGGTAAGTGTGAATCATTTCTACTCAGCCCAAAGGTATATAAGGTAGGTAGATATTGCCATATGGCGTTGAGTCCACCTTTTGTACAAAATTTGGTTATGCAATAAAGTATTATTAAATAAATCTAAACTTAATATTGTAAAGCTGAAGAGTTTGTTTGTTTAAACGGACTAATCTTAGGAATAACTGAGACCGATTTGAAATAATACTTTTGTGTTGGATAGCTTATTTATAGAGGAAGGATATAGGCTTTCGGCTATAGTACATTACGCTGCGATGGGACATGGAGCAAACTCAAAACACGTGGACGAATTAGCGGGCAGTAAAATATAAATAAAAAACATTTTCTAAGAAGGGACTAAGAGTTACAAGTCCACGTGAAAGAAATGTTGAGTTTCCTTGTCATTTTGAATGTTTGAGATAGCGTGTCCAAAAAATGCGATAGGACAATATACATGGCTTAATAGCTGAATTACAACCCCAGATACTGGATAACTTACTTCCCTAAGTAACAGTTGTTAAGTCGTAGTTAAAGCAATTGATCATACATTAAAAACTTGTACTTTATTGTGGTATCCTTTTGATTTCAACGCTATGTGAGATGAATTCACAAAATATCACAGACACTCGCCCTTTTCGGGATTCAAATCCGCAACTGCTAGCAATACGGAGCGTTGAAATCAAAATGATGCAATTCTATGTATAGGTTTTGTGCCTCAGTCTTGGATGATACAGAAAGATATCAGTTAATTTAAATATAATAGACATAATATAAATATGCGCCAGACAACACACCAATTGTCGTGGTTTCGAAATAAGGAATTTTCTTCCTTGAGTTACGAATACCAGGCAACGATTATGACGGGGGGGTCTCCCATAAATACATATTAAACATCCATGACTCAGGTACAAATATTCGTGCTCATCACACAAACATTTGCCCCTTGCGGGATTCCAACCCGCGACGGCCGCCGTAATAGTCAGGAACCCTAATTAATACACCAAACGCGTCGTCAAGTTATTTAGGGTAAGCGTTTAAAACCACTTGAACACTGCGACTTTTAGCATCGATGCAGTCGCCAAAATACAGTTAATAATCTGTCAATTTCCAGCTTCTGCATCGCGACTGCATCGATGTTAACGCGCGTCGCAGTGTGTATAGGTTGACAGTTTGCGACTGCATCGCGAAGTTAAAAGTTGCAGTCTTAGCTGGGGCCAAGGAACTATCACGCCTAGCTAGGTAGCCTAGTTTTAATAATGAAACCCAGCCAGGCGCGGATACACCGTTGTGGGCACTGTGGGCATGCCTACTACCTTAATCAGAATTTAGAAAGGGCATGGTAGGATTTTTTATGTCATTTAACTACATTATGAAGCGTCTTAGACAAATATCTTGTTCTCAATTCGCGCGCACATTAATTCTTATCATTTTCTTGCGTTTAAAAGCGTCGCGTCGTGATCCAAATCAAAGCGCGCTCGCTTCGCACGCGCTTTAATTTATAACATGTTGTGGAATTACGCGGGGCGCGGCGGTGGTGTTGAAGTAAAACAAGGTAGTTGTTGGGGTGTTGTAACTGAACTCCCTTTATTGTACATTTTCCAGAGGTTTATATACACGATTTTCCTACCTAATTATACGTCACATGACATTTCCTTAACCTGTGACCTTTCACTTATCTAGGAATATTTTACAAGATAATAAAACAATGTTATTTACTAAAGGTCAGTTGACGTATGAGTGATGATGTGTGTCGTCACACACCACAATGTTCTTGGTTTGATTTACGTCGAAAACCAACCCTTATCAGTATTTATTTTTATTTTTTCTTTTAACTATACATTATGAAGCGCCCTAACCAAATATCTTGTTCACACTTCGCTAGCCTATGTTGTGACCCAATTTTGGCGTGCTCCCTTCACTCGCGCTTTCATTTTTATTAAACGTTTGTGACTTAATTCGTTATTCCTGTCACCAATTATTTTAAAAAAATGCGTGCTCACAACATTTTTGGTGAGTTGGATCCGCGCCTGAACCCAGCCTAGATTTAACCAATCGATCTTTTTTCCAGCTCATGCTCTCGTTCAACAACTGTCTCGACGTGGCCCGCCACCTGCCATACTTGTTCCACACAGTGACGTTTCTAGTATGCTCCGGCACCGTGTCTATGAGAGCGGCCACACACGGACTTGTGATCAATATCATACACTCGCTGTGTACTTGTAACACGCCTAGCTTTTCAGGTAAATGAATTCACTACATCGTAACAAATTTTCAGTTCTATGTGTGACGGTTTTAACATTTCGTATAACATTCTGGGATAGGTTTTGTTTAATTTAGACATTAAATGTCTCTTTCGCTTCTAAATAAATAAAAAGAGACAAACTAGAATGATTTACAGACGACAAACTGAATAGCTGTCAGTTAACAAACTTTAGACATCAATAGACAACATGAGGAAAATAGGTCGCCACTAAGTTGTTTACGGACTACACTAAATTACGCCAAAAAAAAAACTGTTGACAGTTATTTAGTTGACGTGTCTAAAGCATTGAAGACTGTCTTGTTTTATTTATTTAGAAGAGAAAGGGGCATTCGCTTAAGACATAAACTGTTGAATTATGAAAATATAATAATGTGCAATTTTTGATATAATCGTGCTTGTTGTTTTCTTCTTTTCTCTTCTGGAAATCTTTAATCTTTTGGAGCTAACAGATAATTGTAACTGCCAAATAATAAACAAATAATTTGCTATAAAATAATATTGCGACTTTAAATTGAGATGTAAGCTATCCTATCTTTCAAGTGGGATCAAATTGCACACGTTGTGCAAAATTTGATTAAAATCGGTTAAGTAGTTTAGGAGTCCATCGCGGACAAATGTGACGACATAATTATGACGACCCGTCATGGTGTAGTGTAGTGGTCGAGAAATCGCCTACTACGCAGCGGGTTGCGGGTTCAATCCCCGCACGATACAAACATTTGTGTGCATGAACATGTCTGTTTGTATTGGTCTGGGTGTTTTCTATGTATATCATGTATGTATTTATTTACAAACAAAAAGTATTTAAGTATTATATCCGTTGTCTGGCACCCATAACACAAGCTTTGAGTAGCTTACTTTGGGACTAGATGGCGATGTGTGGGAATGTCCAAAGGATTATTTATTTAATTTTAATTTTTATATAATGATTTAGTTGTCCCCTTTTACAGTCCTTGAAGGTTATTACTATCACACAATAATCTACGTTTAAAATTTTCAGAGGAGACGCAACGCGTACTAATGTTGTCGCTCGACGAGTTCGCCTTGCCGAAGTTCTACCAAATGTTCGGCATTTCGAAAGTCAAGTCAGCAGCGGTCACAGCGTTTAGGAGCCCGTACAACAGACACACTAGTGATTGGTGAGTAGTTGAATAAAGTACCTGATTTAGGGTGAATTAAAACAAATGAGAATAAATGTTAAGAACAAATTGCTAGTTATCCGATAGTAAATCGATTTTCCATTTGAGCATCTACTGGTCTAGAATACCACGTTTATATGGGAGTAATTCATATCGCACCCCGATATGAAAACCCTACCAAATCAAAATAATCCATTTAGAGTTAGTAGCGTTTTCGAATACCTTACTCTAATTCCTACACAAAGATATAACTCATGAAACGGTAAACGTATCGTTACGTGAGTTATATTCCTGTGCTGAAAACGCTTTTAACTCTAAATGGATTATTTTGGTTTAGTGGGCTTTCGTCTAGGTATATAACTGCCGTGTTTGCCGTGAAATAATATCTAATCCAAGTATTATGTAATATATAATTTATTTGTGGTAATGATGTCCTCTTGCCATATAGTACATCACGCCACGACGGAAGGGGAAGGAGCAAACTCAAACGGCGCGGATGAATTCGCGGGGTACCGCTAGTTAAAATATGTGAACCATGAATTACTCGTATACAGGGTTAGTGTGTTAATTAAAAAAAGCACAATGATAATTTACCCGGTCTGCTATTTTGATGTTTTAATTTTAGTACAAAATTAATGGGAAAAAATGACAAACTTCCTGACTTTGACATTTTTACTACAGGTTTTCTGTCAAAATTGAAAACGTAATGATAGCTTTCTTTGTGTGGCTAAACTATCATGACTAAATATGTATATTGCACACTCAATAACACCACAATATTATAGAAGAAACTGCATTTATGTTTTTTTTTATTCAACACATATTTTTGTTTGCCATATTGTTCCTTCATTTTTTATGACAATTATTCTTAGAGTACGCAGGTAGAGTTTTCTTTGTTTAACGCACCCTAAATTATATGAAAACTGTCTATACAATATTACGATGACAATTTTGTAAATCGGAACTTGGTTACAATATTTTCAATGATGTATAGTCGCTAACACATAAGGCTATTCACTTTTGTTGCAAACTAGCCCTTATTACAACGGAATAAGACACCGCAGTGTATATCTCGACGTGCTGTCGTCCTTACGTTTGGCTATTCCCTCATAACGTACGTATACATCCACAGCCGTTTCAGCGAGCCGTCTCACTCTCTCTGCACGGAGTCCACCTCCTCATCATCAGGAGTGACCCCCGCCCCGCTCAGCACCCACACAGACCGGGAGCGGCTCCCGCTGCAGTCCCTGGAGACTATTGCCGATGCGCTGTTGGAGATCATGGAGGCGTGCATGCGCGACGTGCCGCACTGCGACTGGCTGCAGACCTGGTACACACACACACACACACACACACACACACACACACACACACACACACACACACGGCGGTCGGCGCCTATAGACAATTTTTGTTGGCGCACAGACACGCACAACTTACAGACATTTGGACGAACTCGTACATTAAGACCGTTTTTCTTTGCTAGTCGTATATTGAACAATTTAAATATATATTATGACTGAATTAAAATATTTATTTCTGTAATTTAACAAGATCTCTGGATGTTTAGAGTTTTGTATTTATCTTATTTTAAACTGCCTCGGTGGAGCAGCAGTAAGAAGGTCGCACTTTAAAGTGAAGGCTGCGCCAGAGGTCCCAGGTTTGATCCCCTGGTCGGGTCAAAAATACATACCTGTGTTTTTCTGTTAAAAAGTTCTAAAGGTAGTCTCTATGAGAGTGAAAAGAATATAGAGTGCCCTGTGATTGCGCAATCACTTTTGAACTATAATATGTCTCGCGCAGTCGGTTAGTCGTTGTGACTAGCCACCCTAGTTGAAATCGGCTAAGGTGACTATTATTATATTTTAAAATGAATAATTTTGTTAAAGAAAAATCTCAAGATTGTTCACAATATTCGACAAGCACAGAAAACTGAACTTTAAATACACTCTCTCATACATTTTTTGAATTACTTTATGGGAATGGTGATCTCTTAGACAGGATAAAATTTGAGTAGTGATTTAGACAGCTGTAATTTTGAGACATTCATGTTTACCCTTTTTATTGCAGGACATCGCTGGCGAAGAGTTTCGCTTTCTGCTTCAATCCAGCACTACAACCTAGAGCTCTTATCGTGTTCGGATGTATAAGTGAGTAAAACTATGTCGTACAACAACAAATATACTCCACTCTGTTTCTTTAAATAAAGTCTAAAGTATACAACTGTGAAATGTTAAATGCGCAAAACCTTGGACAGTCCAAATGATTTTTCTTATTTAATTGACCGAATTCTGAAAGGAAAAATAAAATGTTGACAAACTCCGTGGTGAAGTGGCTAAGCACGCTGGGTTTCAAGGCGTCGCCGCTCCGAGGTTCCGGGTTCGATTTCCGGTCGGGTCAATGTTGAAATCAAAATTTTCGATATTGTCTCGGGTCTGGGTGTTGTGGTATCATCGTTGTGTCTGATTTTCATAATACAAGTGCATGAGCTACTTACTTTGGAATCAGAGCAATGTACGTGATTGGTGTCCAATATTTATATATTAAAAAAAAGGTATATGTGGTATTTTAGATTGACTGGCACTTCTGATCATTTCTAGCTCTGCCTCCAACCTCTGTCGAGAGAGGAATCTCTGTAGTCACCGGACCGCTTTGTCATTGTTAACATTACTATCTACTAATTAATTCTAATAATTTTTCGATTTATTACAGGTAAAAACGTGACAGACGATGATATGAAACAGCTGTTACGAATACTGGTCAAAGCGCTAGAGTCATTCAACGATCTAGCGTTGTTAGAAGCGTTGATAATGTGTTTGACTAGACTACAACCTTTGTTGCATCCGGTAAGTTTAGATACCTTTCACAGCCATGATTTGGATACATTTTTTTTTGTGTGATATCAGACAACATTAATTTGCCCTTTGCGGAATTCGAACCCAGGACTGCGGCCATCGTAGTCAGAAACGTTACGTCTGTAATAAATGTTGGATACCACATGTATTAAATTAGATTATGTCCAGTCATATATAAAAGCGATTTAATTGTTGGTTAAATATTTACTTGTTTTCTTTCAAAATAGTTATGATGTCGAATTTTTACACATATGTTCTTTAGACGAATCTCAAAGGAATTGGTTTAATTACGAAGTCGAAAGCGTAGATACATGAACGCTGAATAAATACCGAGCGCCCTTACTAACTGTTACACGCATCAGATTTTCATTAAATGCCTGAAACATTAAGCGCTAGTAGGGCTTAAAAGATAAGGAGACATGTTCTAGTCCCATATGAGCCATAATTGATTTATAACTATCAACTTATTATTGACGTTCATAAGTGGCATTTTGTGTCCTAAATTGAATAAAATATTTTTGGCTTTGACTTTGACATTTACTTTGAAACTTGCAATTTAGTGACGAATCACAATACATAAAAGGATCGCGACATGTCGGTAACCTTAAATATTCATACATTTATATGTAACCATTATTAAAATAAAAAAATATACCGTTGACAGGAATCTCCAATCCACAAAGCACTGTTCTGGGTGGCATTGTCAGTGTTACAACTAGACGACCCCACTTTGTACGCGGCAGGTTTAGCTCTGATGGAGCAAAATCTTCACACACTGGACTCACAGGGACAATTTGATAATAAGGTACACATCAAGCTAATGATAACTATAAAGTGACTGCCGAAGTCATTACTAACTTATTCTGATAGACAACAGGTAAAAATATATTTTTAAAAGGTTCAATTGTGTCAAGCAATCGTATTTATTTGGACAGTTCAAAACGTGCGGTATGATCTGTTAAACGACAGAACGGAAGACGTTTGACAGATCATACTGTACGTTTTGAAGTGTCAAATGAATACGATTGCTTTACACACACACACACCTCAGGTTATTTTTGTGTTATTTTGCTTTATTGAATAACGATTTCTGTTTGAAACTTCGTTTTTGATGACTTAATGTTGCTTTCAGACATTGGAACAAGTGATGATGGAAACCAGAGAACCGTTAGAATGGCATTTTAAGCAATTAGACCATGCTGTGGGATTGAGGCAAGTTATCTTTTTATAATACTTATAAATAAAAAAGGCGTGTGGCACTCGGAGACTGCCGCAGTAAAGCTATAGCATAGCATTTTTTATAAATTTCTATTTACCTGCAATTATTAATTTACTAACTACTATTACAACCAATGCCACCTAAAGGCGGTTGCTGAACTAAAGAGACAAGCGTGATATTTCAAAAAGTCATTAAAAGTTTTGCTATTCATCGATATATTGAAAAACTAAAAAAAGTATCACCACTGTGCCGGTCGGAGTGGGCGGTGTTAGGTTATTTTCATAACGGAATTTCTGGATTCGGTCTCCACGCTCAAGGCCCGCGTTAGAAGCTATGCATTAGCTTAATAACTATTTATGATTTGTATAATTGTATTAGTATTTTTTGATTTGATTAGCTGGAAAGGTTCTGCGGTCAGGGCCATAAAAATTATACGATGCGAAGTACGTTATTGATTTGACCGCAACAAAAAGCATTCGGATCCTAGTGTGTCAAAGCTTTTGATATTAATTTTGTTAAACTTATGTTTTTATTTGTCCAGTATAAAAATAATCACCGGAGTTCAACACCCATCTCACTCGCTTGATTTTCTTTATCTTATTATGTTTTTGTCCGCAGCTTCCGCTCAAACTTCCACTTTGCTCTCGTGGGGCACCTAATCAAAGGCTACCGTCACCCCACAGCGGGCACGGTCTCGCGGACGTGCCGCGTGCTAGCCGCGCTATTAGCCATCGCGGCTAGGCCACACGCCGACAAGTTCCACGTGGCCGCTGACACCGTGGCTTACCTCACAGGTCAGTTGATACAACTTTGCCGGCCTAACAGCCATTCCATATATCCATTATGTGGTTTGGCCCGATCAAAGGTACAATGGTAATCTATATTTAGGCTTAATTCATCAGGCACCAAGTATATTAATCCTTCAGGCACCAAGCGTCTTAATCCGTCAGACTCCAAGTGTCTTAAACCGTCAGGCACCAAGTGTCTTAATCCATCAGGAACCAAGTGTCTTAATCCGTCAGGCACCAAGTGTCTTAATCCGTCAGGAACCAAGTGTCGTAATCCGTCAGGAACCAAGTGTCTTAATCCGTCAGGAACCAAGTGTTGTAATCCGTCAGGAACCAAGTGTCTTAATCCGTCAGGAACCAAGTGTCGTAATCCGTCAGGAACCAAGTGTCTTAATCCGTCAGGCACCAAGTGTCTTAAGTCCGTCAGGTACCAAGTGTCTTAATCCGTCAGCCGATATAGCACATTTTCAACAACCGCAAACATAACTTTGTACTTCATGCAAACACTATGAAGAACAAAGTTATATTTGCTGTTAACAAAATAATGTGGATTTTACTAAGTGGAAGTAAGTGGATTCCCAAATTCAGTTAAAGTTGGCACGGAACCCTCAGTGCGCGAGTCCGACTCGCACTTGGCCGGTTTTTTTACATGGTAGTTGACAAAACATGAACAAAAAAATATTATGTTTTTTTTTGGAACATTGTTTTTTTGAAGCATTTCGTGATTTGCTAGGTCAATTTTAACTATTGTTATTGATACTGAACTATTATTTTAGAAATTAAAAAAAAATGATTTAGAAACATCCATAATTTTAAAAAAGGGCACATTAAAAACCAACCGAACGTGGCATTTAAAAAAACATAAACTATCAAATATATTGAAAACCGAGATATTTTTACTAAAGTCAAAATTTGAGATTAGAGAGGTCTTATCGAAACCTATCGACAGTTAAAGGTTTATCCATTGTTTCTGAGACACCCTGTGTATCCCGCGCAGTCGGTTAGTCGTTGTGACTGGCCACTTATTTGATTTACATTACACAAGTGCATTACGCACTTACTTTAGACTCAGGCCAATATATGTAAATGGTGGCTAATATAATTTACTTCTATTACGCACAACAATTATTTGTTTACGTTCAAATCACTCCTCTCCTGCAGCGTTGGTGTGTGTGAGCGAGGAAGTGCGATCGCGGTGTCACGTCAAGCATTCCTTACCAAAATGGCTGCCGGACAACTGTGATCACTACTGCCCCACCTCTGATCATCATCAGGTAAGAATTAATATTTAATTGCGTATAGCGATGGCGATTTTACGTTATTTTTATTCAAAACATCAAATATCAAATCAACCGGTTTATTATTAATGGTCTGGTCCATACAGAATAGGCTAGTTACCACTAAGAACAAATCACAATGTTGGTATTTTCTAGTGGTTATTATGTTATGGAGATACAGAAAAAAAAATGTTTTTAGCCATGTGACCGTAAACGCTTATCAAAGGATGTGGGCTTTTTTGCGGTCATGACATCTCTTCACAACAGCAGTCAGTCACAACTTCTCTTAAGCAGTGACGTCATTTAGTACGCTATGACAGATCGAGCATTTTAGAGGCCCACTCAAATAGAATACTTGAAATTATAATTATGATTTTAAATACGTAAAATCATTTTAGTTTTTGATTAATATTTTTGTGGAATTTTGGTCAACTAGCCTATTTTCCGCATGTATAGTCGAGCGAGACGCCCCGAGAATGCTATTTAGAAGTTTCAATTTATAGGAACAAGATCGAACTTTCTGACTGTCAATTTTGTTATACAGGGTGATTTTGAAAATATTGGCAATATTTTTAATCAAGAACCCACTCATGATTCAGAGTCCCTTTGACTTATTAAAATGAAAATCAATTGTTAAAAAATTATTATTAGATGAAACCGAGAAATATCATATATAAACGTAAGAATTTATTATTGCTTCAAATTAAACTTATAAATTACATTTTATGATTTTCTATAGTTGACAAATAATATAGAGTCACCTCGTTTTAAGTGATAATATTTAAAGGGCCGATACAGAATGATAAAAGTAACATTTTTTGTAGAAAACACTTTGGGTTTTCATACGCTAGTTTTTGAGAAAATTTGGAGTGAAGTTAATATCTTTTTTTCAGATTTTTATTTTTTAATAATTAAGGTATATTTTTTAATAATTAGACAAAAATAGGGAATAGGCATTGAATTGAGAGAGGCGATGCCAATGACGTAGATAACTTTTAAAATCTACAGGATGCTGTTTTAATATATTTTCCTTGTTAGCGTTTTTTTTTAAACTCGATTTTCCCAAAAATTATGAGAGTATCGTGTTGCTATGATGTTAACAAAGACACAATTAAAATATAATCACTTAAAATGGTTTGATCTTATATTAAAGTATCAATAAATTACTCCGTCTAATAGGATTTTGAAAATCGAAGTGATACTTTTTAACTTTTCTAGGTTTCATCAAATCATTTGACTTTCGTTTAAATGTGTGGTCTACAAATCATGAGTAGGTTTTCGTTTAAAATATTGCCAATGTTTAAAAAGTCAGCCTGTACATTCCTGTCAAAATTCAATTCGTCAAAACGGCATTCTCTATTGCCGCAAAATTACAGTATTTCATGGCCCAGACAGCGGACCGCACTCAGTGTATTTGTTCTTTTCCCAGTATTTCTCCCAGTCAGTGTTGCCGCACAGCGCGCCCTCGCACTCGGCTTGCAGCCGCCGGCAAAAGTCCTGGGACGTGCTCGATCAAGCTGCCGTGGCCGCTGCCAGCGGAGGTACGTTGTATCCATCTGTAGGCGAACACAGATACATGGATCTAAAGATCGATTTACTAGAGTCTAGTGATTTTGAATTTATAATTTTATTTGTAATTACTAATAAAAAAAAATGTTGATGCCTTTTAGTCGTAGTAATTGTCGTTTTTACTTTTTTGATATTATCTTTATGTATGTATATATTGTTCTTATTATTATATCTTATTATCTATATATAAAGTAAAGTTAACCTGTAACATCCCACTGCTGAGCAAAGGCCTTACCTCAACTATGAGGTAGTTCGAGCCATACTCCACCACGCGGACTCAGTGCGGATTGGTGGAGGGGTGTTTGCAAGGCAAGCGACTAACCTGCTGTCAGATGTTATCAAGCCGCCCATAAGGCCTCTGACAAGACTTAACGACTAATATCAACCGATATTAGCCGGTACCAACGGCTTAACGTGCCTTCCGAAGCACGGAGATGCTCGTGATGTACGTCACTTATATGATCGGAATGGTCACCCATCCAAACACGACCGCGCCGTAGGTTGCTTTACTTTGGTATCACTACCAAAGCGCTGCTACTACTGCGCTACGAGCGATTGTCTTCATATGCATTTATTTATTTATTTGGTTTATTGTTATTGTTTGCACAGTGAATTGTCGATCCTGTTGTAAATGTTAATATTTCTACCCTCACTTTTTACTTTTATTCTTGTGTTGTTCAATATTATTGTGCTTTGTCTGCCACGCTCGCTGGCTAAACAACGTAACATTATGATATGCTTGTGCTTTAATGTATTTCTCCTTTACGTGATTTTTTGTAAATTCTTATGAGAATAAATGTCTAAATCCTTAATCTGTAGTGTATGTGTAAAAGCCAAGGACGTATTCTGTCGTCTCCTGCGCACACTGGTTTCCCGACGAGGCCAAAGCGGGGTGGTGGAGGGGATGCTTTACTCGCCATCACGGTGAAGGACGGACGTTTTATACAGTGTGACGGAAGGAGCCGATACCCGGGACGCAGGGATAATACACAATCAATCAATTATTTTAGTCAATCATTTATTTGTCAGAATACACAAAAAAAAGACAATTCATTCTACATACATGCGTGCAAATATTAGTAATCATTTTTACAAATTAATAACAAAAGTATTTTTAATGAATAGTTAAATAATGTCAAAACTGACAAAAATGACATTAAATCAAGGTCACAAATTTGAAGTCACTAGAAGTTTTAATTAAATTCAAATATCAAACAATTTTTAACACTTTATTTCTTTAATTTAAAATAATCTTGTACACTATAAACAATCACTTTAACAACCACCTTTCTCTTAAATACGTTTCCCTACATTACAATACATGTATATAATAATATAATATAATAAATAATAATAATACACATTACAATACAATACGTGTACATTACAATACACATATTATAAATATTTTTTGCTTTTTTTGATTGGGGTTGATAAAGTGTATAAAATAATTAAAGTGTAACTCTATTTATTCACTTTATTTCATTTTATTTGTATATCAAGACCCACGTGTCCTTGAAACTGCCTCGACTTAGAATTGACTGAGGAACCCTCATGGAAAGTTTCGAGGATAGTATTCTTTAATGTACAGTGCTACAAGTATCTTCTGGCCGATAGATGCCATTAACCAGGGGGCCTAAGATGCGGGCCTATTTATCATTTATCGAGGCAATCGATACATTTCAAACTTCATTTTTATCATATTTAAAATGGTTATACTAACATTTTGGATTCATTTGTTTTTAAAAGCAATCAGGATTGATTTACAAGTAGAAAATATTTGGCAAAACAGGTTGGTAAGGAATGATTTTTTTTATCGACGCGATAAACGGTATCGACTTACTGGGCTGCGAATTAAAAAAAAAACCTCCCTTTATTCAGGGAGTTTAGGAAAGTTTAGCCAATATTTTTTTTATATAAAGAGAAGGGTACTAATTAATAGGAATTAACGAATGTATTTTTGTATCATACATGTTCCACTGATTCTAAGCGAAAAATATTTGTGTAAAAATTTTAACTTTATTTTAGGAGTTAAGCTTTAAGGTATTTAAAAATTGGGGAGATTTATACTAAGTATAAATGTCTCCTGTAATTGGGGAGATTTATACTACGTATATAATTATAAATACGCTAAATCTGACAACCTATTTTTTTTTTTCAAAATGACAGCTTTCTCATTTTCGCCGACGGCCGAAAGATCCATATCGCACTGTAGCCTGCGAGGTACCTAGAGTTTGAAAATCGTTCCCTCAAATCCTACTCTACTCGTCTGAGCAAAACAAATACAAAATAAAAAACATCGGTCCAGTAGTTCCTGAGATTTGCACGTCCAAAAAAAACTCTTCAGCTTTATATTAGTATAGAAAATATTGAATAACAAACAAATACGCATGTTCCGCACCACCTCTCGCAAACCGGGTCGATGCTCTTACCAACCGAGTCACTGCGCAGTTAAACATAATAAGTTTTTATTCCGCAGGCAAATCCCCAACTCTAGCCAGTGGGAGCAGCGGCAGCCACTCGCCACACCTCAGCGCTGTAGGACACCAGGTCAGGCGCACACCAACTTACTATACTGTCTGTGTTAGCGCTCGCATATTGTTGTCTGTGAGGGATAGAGTAGGGGATAGGTTGATATTTTGAAGTCTGTTTGATGTAGACGTTGACAATGTCGTACAAGTACGTTTTGGTACGAAACTCGTACGGTTCGTTACAAAATTTGTGTGTTTTTATAATGTACAAAATTATTAACAAAAATTGTTTGTTTGGTAATGTTACAACAGTGGAGTCGATAAATAACAATAGAACAGTATTTTTTATACACATAACAAATTAATGATTGAACTCACTAAGACCTGATTTTTCAAACGTATGCTAAGGAATTTTCGTCGGTAAAACACAATACCTACGCCTAATTTGAAAGCGTCACCTATTTGTCAGCTAACATTTATGTAAATGACATTTTAAGATCAGTCTTTTTACACTTATCCAGCCTGATAAATCTTATCTGACTTTAGAAAAACCGGCCCTAAGGTGGACTTGCGCATGATGGTTTAACCCAGGATTACGCTAATCCTAGATTGAACCTTCATTCTGTCTCTGTCAACGTCGAATGAACTGACCGAGACAGAATGGTAATATAATCAGGGATTAGCGTTATCCTAGATTAAATCATCATGCGCGAGTAGGCCTAACAATAAAATAATTATTTAGTATTGAGTTTTGGTCTGTTACAAAAAGTAATAATACATAAAACCTAAATACATCAAGTCTTGAATTATTCCTTCGAAAGGTATTGTAAAATTTTAACAACATGGTTCACATAAATCAACTATCTTCTAAAGTATTCAAAATTATGTTTATATCTTTCCCTCGCAGACGTGAATTGGCTTACTAGAAGTTGGAGAGAGCTTGTGGTATTAAATAGTCGATCTATTTTCATTCTTTCTTTACGGTAGATGGAAGATTTATTTATTTGTTGCGGAATTCACTTTAAAGCGAACACTTCTGTTATTGCTGTGAAATATAAAAGTTCAACTTAATTATATAGAAAAAAACACAAGGGAAAAACTCCAGCGGCAAATTCGGGTTCAGACAAATGCAAAAGTAGTCAGTTTCGAACTTTTAAAGAGTAAAAAAGTATAGCCTCCATTATTTTGACGATACTTAAGATAGAGGTCGCAATCAATGATTCTTGTGTGGTGCTATTTTAATCATAAATAATTTACATTGAGTTTATGTTTTACTTAAATCTTCCAACTATCCCTCATAACTGACTATTAACAAACTCTTACTTTTACAGTATCTAAGGCCACCATGTTACGACCATACTACTATATCACATTGTGTTCTTTCATGCAACTGTATGGATTGGTTATTGATATCGTTTGTATGCATTCGTATTGGTATATCACAACCTTGCCGCTTTTGTAACGGTATTCGTTATTTTACCGGTATTTATTTGGTAACGGTATCTTAATAATTTGAGCAAATTAATTCGTTATTCGTTGTTTTATCAATAACGTTGTCGTTATTTGTAACGACGGATATCATAAACCTTTTTAATTATCTCTTCAAAATTATAACGAATATCGTTTAATCCTACATCTCAACTTCGATAATGGTATAACGTTAACGTGTTATAACCGTTATCGGTATCGCATACCATTTGGCGTGTTTCTGGGTAGTGCTTTGTGCTTTTTTGTCTGTAGGCGTCTGCAAGAATGCTTTTCAAAACGCAAAGATCATTTTCAGTGCCTACGTCGAAAGATTCCATTGGGCCTCCAAGGGTAAATTATTACGATAAACGTTCACATAGATATACTTTTGTAATCTCTAATAAAAAATAAAGATAAAGTTGAAAAAGTAACTTTACTGAAAGCGGTATTTTAATACACGGGACTCATCCAGTCTTTTTATTATTATACCCTTTACTGTTCCAAGGATATGAAAGTGATACACCCGGTTTCTGAAACGCATGTTATCGTAAAAATTACGTAACAAGGAGTTAATCTCTATTTAAACGCAGTTCGGGTTTCTGAACCTGCCAATTGACAGGTTGTCATTGCAAATGTCACATCTCTCATTAATCGCCAATTATGGAAGATTTGGGTTTCCGAAAAAGTTTTTTGCATGTCAACTTCTTGTTAATACTAAATTAGCTAATTAATGAAAATCGATCACTTAGCGGAGTGTCAAAAGACTTTTGCATACTTCTTTTTTATGAACTGAATTGAAAAAATACATCATTATCAGCCAAAGGACGTCCACTGCTGAACATAGGCCTCCCCCACGGCTTTCCACAGCGACCGATCACTAGCGGTCTGCATCCAGTTTGATCCTGCGATCTTTATAATGTCGTCTGTCCATCTTGTTGGTGGACGTCCCACGCTGCGTCTCTGGTCGAAGGGTCTCTAATCTAGAACTTTCCTGCCCCAACGGCCATCAGTTCTTCGCGCTATGTGCCCTGCCCATTGCCACTTGAGCTTACTGATTCTCAAGGCTATGTCCGTTACCTTAGTTCTTCTACGTATCTCCTCATTTCTGATTCGATCCCGTAGAGAAACATCCAGCATAGCCCTTTCTATCGCTCGTTGTGTGATTTTGAGCTTCATTATAAGATACAATGAGATGATTCATTATAAGAAATAATACAATGTCATCTGATTTATCTGCTGATGATATATCCATAACAAGCGACGAGGAAGATCTGATGTAAACTCGCTTGTTTAGAGAGCGAATGCATCCAATAGATCACTATAACGATTTGGAATTTAGGGCCCGCTACAGAATTTCAAAAACCGTTTTATTTTCCCTCCCATCCATTCATCCCATTAGTTAATGGGATTACTGTCACATCTGGAACCCATGACCCAACGTAACCATGCCATCAGCGCTGCGGAGCAAGTGCTGCTGGCCATAAGTTTGAAAATTCTGTGATCTGTATAATTTCATGACACCACAGATTACACGTTGATGTCAAAAAATAGAGACAAAGGTATACGTTAAACAGAAACAAAATATGAGTGATTGAATGAAGGTGACTGATTTAAGCAAGGGTGGTCAGACCAAAAAAAATATCACCTGTTAACAATCGATTCGCTAATTTTAGGATGAATTGCTTTTCAGCAACCCACAGTTGCTTAACAGATTGTCAATTATGACTGACTGTTAACAAATTCATTATTTGACAAGCTTTTCAGAAACCGGCCGATAGTATTTTAAATGATGAATGATTCAAAAGTGAACGCTTATCAAATCTAATGAAATTGTTATTGAATTTTATTATCTCCAATTGGTATTTTTATATATTTTTGTGTATAAAATGTTGTCTTCATTGTGTGTTTTAAAATCAAGTCCTATCGGACATAATATGGTAGTCTAAGCACGACATGTTAAAATTTTTAAGAAAATCATGAAAGTAATTCGTCATCTGTTGTAACAAATTTCTATAAATCTTCCGGGTGGTAAGTGCCTAAAGAAAAGGAAATTGACATCTTGTCAAAAAGGCTATTATAAAAATTCACCTGAAACGACACAGAGTGGATGAGGTTTTTTTATTGCTTGAGTCTAGAAGTAACCTAGTTTATCCCTAATTTTCTGAAATTGTAAACAATTTGCTGGTTATATGTTTTGACCAAGTTACTCGTTGAGCGTAATTGTTTACAATATTCGATTTAATGAAAAAAAAACTTAGTTTCAAACCCCATAGAGTTGCGCCCAAAATAGACCCTGACCCTCAAAACCCGCATGGTTCTTAGTTTAGATTTCAAGACGCCTTAACCGAATACACACTAAAACCACAATATATAACACAGCTTGCTTTAGTGCAGAAAACAAGTAACCTCAGGCCTTAATTAACACAAAAGTCATACTTACGGAAATATCGAATAGTTTTACAAATGCTGTGTTTTTCACGAGGATCGGTACGAAATTTTTGTTGCACTCACTAGCCAGCTTAACTATTGCGCCCAATAACTACATAATTATAACATAAAAAAACACTGTTATTAAGTAGATCAAGTACTGTTATTGCAGATAAAAATTTGCGTCGGTGTGGAACTCCGTATGCCCTGATTTTTCAATGGGGTCACTTGCGCACTGGGCTAGCCAATAAACTTAAACATACACCAATAGATGCACTTACAACACTGTATAAAACTACACAAAACGTACCAACAAATGCTTCAAGCTTGAAACATCCCAAATTATAAAGAAAGCATCGCTTTCAAATAAAATCGGAAAATACGTAGATGCTTCAAAACATTTTTTATATCTTATCTGTTTTACCCCCTGAGTAAATCCTTACTCCGTTTGTTGTGCGTATTATCTTGGAAGGTGTTTTACAGAAATATCCTACTTTTTACCGACTTAAAAAATGAGGTCATCATTTCATTGTGTATGTATGTGACATCTTTGGAATTTGATAATATTTGAGTATGTTGATCTATTAGGGAATCCAAACACGTGAGCTTAATTTTGTTAGTGTATCCTACAGTCGTAGTCATCTTAATAAGGACTCTTTAAAAAAATAGTCAAGTTAACGGCTTCCCGCAACACCGATAAATGAATCACAACGCTTTAATTTTTTTTTCTTTATGAACAAGAAAATGGAAATGACCGATAAATATTTAAACATCTATGTAAAATATTTATCGGTTCAAAAAAAGAAATTCTTTCTATTGCTATTTCTCAAACTTTTTGCTACAAGTTTCGATTCAAGCTTGCCTCTTGAATTCAGCCATAATCACAACAAAACCTCTAAAAGGTTTTTTTGTGAAAATAACCATAGTGGACGAAATCAAGTCGCAAATAGACTAGAATTAAGCCCTGTTCAGCAATTGACAACATTTCATTTTTGTAAAGATATGAAAATTCGAAAACCATTTCGATACTTGTCGATTCTAAACAGCACAAAATAAATTGAATCAATTTATGCAATCTATTTTTAAAGTCAAATAAAACTGACTGAAAAGAACATGGAAGTTTAAATCTCACAAATTACGCCTTTGCTATGACATCATTCATTATGCAGAAAAACACCTAAACGAGCTTGCTGTCAGCTGGCACTTTGAGACTAAGTGTTTTTGTTGTTGCCGGTGTGGTATTGGACATTGACACTATCGATAATTTGCAATACGGTAAATTAAAGATTATTAAAAATAGTACATTATGCATACAAATATTTCTCTAGTTCAGCTTCTTTTTTTTTCTTAGCCATTTTTTATTCCACTGCTGGGCAAAGGCCTCCCCTAAAATAATCATTATAATCGCTCTTTCGAAATATGTTTGATATTTGTACTTATTAGAAACGTTTTAAGTAATTTTCAGACATTTTCAGTGACTTAAAAACGAAAATATACTTTTTTATTAATACATCTTATTAAGTACCTATTAAATACTATGTACGAGTACCTATTACACAATTTTAATTTTATAAAAGCTTGTCGCTGCGACAACGAAGCGATATTTTGTGTGTATTTTCTGAGAGACATTTTATTTCTTATTATATCAAGTCACTTAATATTGTGTCATTACAAGTCGCGTTCGCCATCTTGGATAATCCGCCATATTGGGTTTAATGTGCCGTAGTAATAATTTTCGTGTTATCCCTAAGTGTTTTTATTTGATACCACCACTATTGTGATAATGCTAAAAAAATACTAGTCCACCATCTTGGATTATCCGCCATGTTGGGTTTGAAATGACATCATATAGCTTACCGTGCATTGTAAACAAAACTAAGCGTGTATACAACATTTTAGCTCAATCTGTTAAAGTTAACTGATTTAAAATTAAATTGCAAAATTTCACCCGGAAAAACATACATTGCAAGTTTATATAAAGACTTGTAATAGGGAAGTACCGAATGGTTAAGCATTACCATCTTTCTTCTACAATTGCCACAGACAACAGCATATAGACGTCAAAGGTTTAACAAAAAATCGAATATAGCAAATTCGTGATCTCCTAACATTCAAACCCTTGTACTTACGCTCTTTTTGAATGGGGAATGGGGAGATAGCATTATGATTAAGGAAATTACAGAAAAAAAATGAAAAAAATAATATACGTGGCTTCATTTTTTAAGTTCTTTCAGAAAAAAATAATATGTAAATGAAAATTTTAAAATGTTTTCAATTATGATTCGAAATAAAGGAGAAAGTTACAACTAAACGAACCGTCGCTCAATCTCAACCTCTTCGTGAGTTTAGTAGTGGTGTAGAATACTATTTAATGATGAACATGCAATTATTATATTACATTAATGCATCGCCGTTGTCAAATGGTTTAACCCACTCACACCCAAAAATGTGTTATTAATGCTTTATTATTTATAGTTGGAAAACACTTGTATACTGTATGCCTTTCAAAGCCCCTAAAAAACCTTCCAAGATACCTCGATGTACCCCCTCCTCTGTGTTACACCCACCACTCTGTACCTCTTACTGACACACTAAACCCCACAGGACAGCGAAGGGCGAGCTCACAGCATGCAGCACGGAGCTACCGGCGACGCGGCGCGCTCCGAGCAGACAGGCGACACTGACAGCGGACTTGACGTGAGTTTGAACTAGCGCCATCTATTGAATTTTTAGGAAACGTTAAATAGTTCACTTGGGCATGGTCGATACAAAGAGGAGCACTAGTTTTACGTTTTTTTGAGACTTAAGGTCTTTGCCCAGTGTACGGGAGCATACCATGATAAATATAAATATCCTTTGGACATTCCCACACATCGCCATCTAGTCCAAAAGTTAGCTACTCAAAGCTTGTGTTATGTGTGCCAGACAACGGATATAATACTTAAATACTTTTTGTTTGTAAATACATACATGATATACATAAAAAAACAACCAGACCAATACAAACAGACATGTTCATGCATACAAATGTTTGTATTGCGCGGGGATCGAACCCGCAACCCGCTGCGTAGTAGGCGATTTCTCGACCACTACACCAGACGGGTCGTCAAAACCATGATGATGATAAATTAATTTCTAGCACGGGCTGGAGACGTATCTAGCAAAAAATATTTGTATTAAAAACTATGACACCTTGCCCAATTGACTGTTAGCGCACGAGCGGCGAGACCCTCGGGCGTCATCGGAGATCTTCGGTTTCGATGCGGACATTCCACTCATTATCATCGTCAGAGACGCTCGCACACCATCTTGCATTGCTTTATTGCCAAATTTGTACTCACCGTTGTTGGATTAAATAAATATAAATAACCATAATGACGTTCCAACACCGAAAAACACCGTAGCGTACCTTTCATGGAGCGTGTCAGCACCAGCAAAATACTTCCTTGCTCACTCTCGCTCCATACAACGGTGAGACAGAACGCTGTCAATCCGTTTAGTGGGCAAGTTAGAGCGTATCGTGTTGCTTTTCGTGCCTGATACTTTCCTAGCACAGTCATTGTATGGCAGGTGCATTGGGAAAACGGCTTTAACCTATGGTTACACGTTCAGTCTGATACACTAGATTGATGGTCAAATTGCACGGCTTTATTTCCATCAGTCTAATTCTGAATAGAACTATGGTCCAGACTGACACCAGACTCTTGCTGTAGGAGCCGTTGCCATAGTTTGTTAGTTTGATGTGGCTCGCTGTATATAAATTCGTCTATTTAGTATACTAATTAAACAAAATTTGGAGCCTAGCTGATAAGTTTATTGTGGTCTATTTTTCTTTGTTAGTCGTATATTGTAACAATCTTCACATTCCTCTACATACTCTTTAGGACATAGCCTAGACAGGAAAGTTCTAGATTGGAGACCCTTCGACCAAAGATGCAGCGTAGGACGTCCACCGACAAGATGGACAGATGACCTTATAAAGATCGCGGGATCAAACTGGATGCAGACAGCTAGTGATAGGTCGCTGTAGAAAGCTATGGGGAAGGCCTATATTCAGCAGTGGACGTCCTTTGGCTGATAATGTTGACATTCCTTTTAAACGAAACGATTCATTCTAAAATAAGATAAACACAAAACTCAAAACCTACATAGACAGTCAGTCATTGGACGCTAAGATCTTTTTAATTAAACAGTCAACTAGTTTAATTTGCTGACATTATTTAAAGAGTTATGAAATTATCGTTCACTATATTGAACAAGCAAAGAGTAACAAACTTTAGAATATTTTTTCTTGGAATAAACTGGGACTGGGAAATAAATGCACAAAATCTTGGAAAGTGGAGAGAGGGTAGGGAGGGTAGGGAGCGAGATATATACAGGGTGGCCAAAATAGTGACGTCCAAAATTTTTTTTTTTACTTCAAATCCAGGGCTATCCAAATATACCATATTTATGTAAGCCATTTTTTAAAAGTTTTCGAGGTTTTTAATATATTTTTTTAAACGTATGTTAGTCTTAGTTTCAGCTACCTCATAATTTTTATCTACATAAACTTAATTTATAAGAATCATATTGCAAAAAAAAAGAAATAACACCATAAAAAGTGGAGGAATAATTGTTTGAAAATTCTAAAAGTTAGCGAATAAAATTATCTCGTAAACTACGAAAATTCGGCTCACATACATAGGGTATATTTGGTTAGCCCTGGCTATAAAAAAAAGACGTCACTGTTTTGTCCACCTTATTTTTACTCTGGGATTAATCCTATATCATCCTTCCTAATCTGTCACTAATAAATTTATTTATTATATCAGGTGGTGGAAGACGACGGACGGATGTCACCGGGCAGCACAGACGACGCCACTGACCGGCCTTCGTCCACGAAATCAGGAGATAGCGACTATCCTGACCCATGCACTAAGGTTTGTATTTGTATGCCACGACTAAAACTTTAATACCGTGGTTTGAGTTCAATACTGTGGATATAGCGCCATCTAGGCTTTAGGGGCTAAGTCAACTTTTATATATGTTGTGGAGTGTGAAAGTATTTTATGGGTTGGGACGATTTTGATTTGAGGTTACTATTTAAATTAAACTCCATTACATTAGTAAGATAATCGGTGAGTCAATGTGTATTTATTTATAATTGGAACACAAACAGAATTACAATCGATGCATATATAATTAAATCACTAAGTTAAGTAAAGACTGGACTATAACCTAATCACAGTGTTTACAGCTTGATTATTTACAAAAGATATACTAACTGAATACGGGTATCAAATAAATTTCATCAGAATTAAATAAAAATGAAATCACAACAAAAGACATTTCAAATAATAATAATACAAAATTAAATTGTAAATTAAGTGATGTAATTCATATTAATTAAACAATTAAGTTCATGTGTTTATAATGAAAATACGATAGGTTTTAGTTTTTGTCAGCTAGTATCAGCATCAAAATATATTTGGTAGACGAGATGATCAAAGATAGTGGCTATAAAGAAAGCATTGCATCATTGGAGGTGTTTAGCAAATAACACTTTCATTAATCTTAGCGATGTTTCAACCAGACTACCCTGACTATCCTAAGTCTCAAACTAAAACTCAATACAAAAGTTGTCTCGACAGCTAAAAAGCTTATACCTACATTAATGTTAACGCTTAAGTAAGCTGTTTTCTTCTGAAATCACCATGACAATCTATATTAGGCCGAAGATGATTTCTTGAACTAAGTGACCAATATTCATTTTTCTTACAGCAAGCGTCAACAGACAAAGACACGACGAGCCCAGAGAGCAACAGTCTACTAGACCCGTCAGTGCTGTGCGACTTCACTACGCAGGCGCTGGTGCTGACCGTACTTGCCACTCTAGTCAAATATACCACTGGTAAGCATACATAATGTCCGAATAATTACAGATCATTTATTTATTAAATATGGCTAACTAGTAGTACATTATGATAATAATAATAAATAATAATAGTCCCCCCAGCCGATTTCGACTACGGTGGCCAGTCACAACGACTAGCCGACTGCGCGGGACATATTATAGTGCACAAGTGTGTGCGCAAACACAGGTGCACTCTCTATTCCTTTCACTCTCGGCGCCCTTAGGGACAGCAATCTGACACGACCGGAGAGAGTTCAGGCGCAGGACAAACGGCTTTACGTGCTTTTCCGAGGCACGGGGGTGAAACACCGCCAACTTCCAAACTCCGGGCTACCCTAAGTATTTCTGAACTGAAAAACTCAGGTATATATTTTTGGCCCGACCCGGGGACCGAACCCGGGACCTCTGGCGCAGCCGTCGCTTTACAGTGCGACCCTCCTACCGCTGCACCACCGAGGCAGTTGACATTATGATACAAGTGTGTTAAGTTGACCATTATATACAAGGCGATATTGTGTGCGCCATAAGTAAGCCGCGTATATTATGGTCACAGGCACACGAGTTTCAAACGACGATTTTAACACACTTGCAAGAAAAAACAAATTGCAGAACATTTTAAATGAATTTGAGTTATTTTTTAGTAATAAAGCTGGATTTACCATTTATTGAAATAAATACGTAGATACTGTTATTTTTCGAATAAATACTGTTTGTTGCTAAAATAAAAGTTATAACCCGTCTAAATTATATCTCTTCTTCTTCTTACTTACGACTTGGTACTAGGGTACAAATGTAAATTGGTCGGGTTAATAAACTAAAGGCACTCGTTTAATAATATACTGAAAAAGCACGCGTGTTTAATGTCTAGGATTATGAGCCAAAAAACGGTGGATTAAAATGTCATTTTTAGCAAGTGTGTTGAAAAGTACAGTTAAAGTAGTTCTAGCAATATTAGAGCAAAATATATTTTAAATAAATCAAAACATTATTTTCTCTTTCAGATGAAGACGAGATCAGAATATTATACCAGTATCTGGCAGAAGGATCTGTGGTGTTTCCAAAAGTATTCCCAGTAATGTAAGTTTATTTCATCCTTCTTACCTTTGAAAAAGAAATACATGTAAATATAATTTCGTTCCTAAGATAAACAGATAATATAGCGGTGTATAAATATATTTTTTTGTTCCCAACAGACATAGCTTACTGGATATGAAAATAAATCATGTACTAATGCATTGCAACGATCAAGACATCTTGAGCGCAGTACAAAGTATCATTCAGGTAATTTGAGGTCTTAAATAGAATAACAAATTCTAGGTTGTTTTGTTTATCGAAAATACTTTAATTATATTTTTAACTAACAACTGTTAAATTGAAATATTTTTGTCTGATTGCCATTGTTGTCAATTATAGTTATACAGGTTGTTGTTCTGGTCAGCGACGATAGACTCAGGGCTATACAAACGATACTGATGCCAAAAATTTTTTTTTTTGAAATGGGAAAAACCCACAAAAACAATTTTTTTATCCGGTACAGCGATCGAGTCAAAACCACCAACACCAGGTAGCCTCTTCGTAGCTTACTAGCTACGGCGTAGTATTTCGTAGATAAGCGCTAGCTACGCGCTAGGGTGCGTGTTTTCCAATTCGTTTTGTAATTTTTTTGAATGTTGTGAAGACGTTTTCTTGTATAAAACTTGCTCAGACTTTAAAGAAATCATTTTTTTCAGAATACGCATAACTCATATTATCATCCCTGAGTTGGATGTCACTGACCAAAACAACACCCTGTACACTTATTAAAAAAATATTATATTTATCAGAACATGAAAATGATTATTACAGAATATGATAGCATCAGAAGACGCCAGCCAACAGCAACTTCATTACATGCAGAGTTGCGGGTTCGGAGGGCTATGGCGATTTGCTGGACCTTTTACTAAGGTAAGGCTTGATGGTGACCAACATACCAGTATCATGATGAAAGAGATAAACTCGGTGTGTTAATGTATATTCTAATTTCATATCCAAGTTATTAATTATACAATAATAAATGCAGTAAGTAAAATACGTGGGAGGATTCCACAACAATCAAACTAATGTCAAACACAATATAATATGACAGGTCTAGTGCTGTTCATGAGTAATGGTGTCGTCTACCATAGTAATGCCATAATCGAATATCTGTCTAATAGTATAACTTTTTTTTAGGCTTTTCCATTTCAAAATTTTTGTATTTTTTTATGGTTTAGAATGTTTTTAACATTTACAGTGTTATTTTTGTATTCTTATAAGATAAAAAAAGAAACCGAAAATTTCGCGACTCGACTCTAACTTGCATATTTCTGCAGCAATTTTAGGTTTCTTATGTCATCTTTTAAATATTTTTCTCATTTGTTACAAATATAAAGAGTAAAAGTTTGACTAAAAGAGAAATCAATTTATATTGCCAAATATCATGTTTCCTTTTTATTGCTTGCCTTTTTATCTTTAGATTTTCTGTCAAGTATCTTTACCAAAATCTCTATGAACTGTGTAATCGTCTAACTGGAAAAACAACGTCGAACAAATATCTTAAGCAAACGCCAATATGAAGTGCCAATCTTTGTCCTAAACCAGAAATAAAATGATATCTAAAATATTTATACCACCTTTTTATTGAAACGAAATAAACAAGCTCTCTGTGTATCTACATCTTTAATTATCTTTATTGAAATTCCAAATTTACATAGTTACAGGGTTTTGTACAGCTTCTTTTAGGTTTAAAAAAACCTATGTTTGAAGAGTACCCCCTTCTCTGTGGTATTATGAAAGTAATTGTCTGTGTAGCTACCGAATAGCCTGTGTTCAACAAAACCATTCGATCAGCAGAACCAATGCACAGCAGAGAGCAGCGAGCTGTTTGTGAACTGCTTAGAAGCGATGGTGGAAACTTGCCTGCCGGGAGACGAGCCGCTGGTCAGGCCGCCCCCGCCCGACCCTGACGCGTGCCCGGACGACCACAGATACGCTGGTAAGTGATTGAAATGAAATGAAAGTGTTTATTTGCAAGAATACAACATATGCAGATATACAATGCAGATCTTAAAAGAAAATTAGTCCGTGTATACAGCCTGCGTGCAGGCATGCAAATATTAATATTAAAAGTACATAATTTTATAACACATAACATTATGCTTAGTCACATTATTATATTCGTAAATGTCTATTTATTGATTAAATTAGTCATTATAATTAAAATATTCTCTTAAGCTATAAAAACAGTTAATTAACAGCCAATCATTCAACTTTTTCTTGAATGTATTACCTTCGAGTATTTTTAGTCTTTCCGGCAATTTATTATATACTAGCGGTCCCCCGCGACTTCGTCCGCGCGTTTTGAGTTTGCTCCCTCCCCTCCCGTCGCAGCGTGATGTTTTATATCCTAAAGCCTTTCTCAATAAATAAGCTATCTAACACAGAAATATTTTTCAAATCGGTTCAGCAGTTCCTGAGATAAGCGCGTTCAAACCAACATACTCTTCAGCTTTATAATATAACTAGCGGTCCCCCGCGACTTCGTCCGCGCGTTTTGAGTTTGCTCCCTCCCCTCCCGTCGCAGCGTGATGTTTTATACCCTAAAGCCTTTCTCGATAAATAAGCTATCCAAAACAGAAATATTTTTTCAAATCGGTCCAGCAGTTCCTGAGATAAGCGCGTTCAAACAAACAAACTCTTCAGCTTTATAATATTATAGCGGTCCCCCGCGACTTCGTCCGCGCGTTTTGAGTTTGCTCCCTCCCCTCCCGTCGCAGCGTCATGTTTTATATCCTAAAGCCTTTCTCAATAAATAAGCTATCCAACACAGAAATATTTTTTCAAATCGGTCCAGCAGTTCCTGAGATAAGCGCGTTCAAACAAACAAACTCTTCAGCTTTATAATATATTAGCGCAAGCGCACGTTGTACTTAAGCTGCGAACATTATTTTGGTGCGGAGTTATGTTAAAACTGTGGTAGCTCCTAAGATATTTATTGAAATCAAATGATATAAAGGGCAACTTGGTTCTAAATGAAATGAAATGATGATGAATGTATTTATTTTGATAAGAATAAATACCTGTGTGTAAAATACACCTCTAAAAATAATGCATTATTTTTTTACAAATTTATTAATATAAAAAAGGTTGTAGTAAGTCAACCATAAAAGGTAGACATATGCTGTCGCGGACTTTATTATAGAACTGTTAATGCTGAACAATCCTGTCATACATGATTTTTGTGTAACTTAAGCGGTTTCCGCAGCGTATGCAGCGGAAGCTCTCAAAAGGAATATCTTTCTCCCGTTTTCGCAACATTTTTCATTTCTGCTGTGGTCTTATGAGTCGTATCTTTATGTTATGTAGCCTAAAGCCTTCCTCGATAAATGGACTATCTCACGTAAAAATATTTTTTCAAATCGGGCCAGTAGTTTTTGAGATTAGCGCGTTCAAACAAACAAACAAACAAACAAACTCTTCAGCTTTATAATATTAGTATAGACTAGCAGTCCCCCGCGACTTCGTCCGCGCGTTTTGAGTTTGCTCCCTCTCCTCCCGTGGCAGCGTGATGTTTTACAGCCTAAAGCCTTTCTCAATAAATAAGGTATCTAACACAGAAATATTTTTTCAAATCGGTTCAGCAGTTCCTGCGATAAGCGCGTTCAAACCAACAAACTCTTAAGCTTTATAATATAATTAGAGCAAGCGCACGTTGTACTTAAGCTGCGAACATTATTTTGGTGCGGAGTTATGTTAAAACTGTGATAGCTCCTAAGATATTCATTGGAATCAAATGATATAAAGGGCAACTTTGTTCTAAATGAAATGCTCGTGATGATGAATGTATTTATTTTGATAAGAATAAATACATGTGTGTATAATACACCTCTAAAAATGATGTATTATTTTTTTACAAATTTATTAACATAAAAAAGGTTGTAGTAAGTCAACCATACAAGATAGACTTATGCTGTCGCGAACTTTATTATAGAACTCTTAATGTTGAAAAATCTTGTCATACATGTTTTTTGTGTAACTTTAGCGGATTCCGCAGCGTACGCAGCGGAAGCTCTCAAAAGATATATCTTTCTCCCGTTTTCGCAACATTTTTCGTTGCTGCTGTGGTCTTGTGAGTCGTATCTTTATGTTATATAGCTTAAAGCCTTCCTCGATAAATGGACTATCCAACATAAAAATATTTTTTCAAATCGGGCCAGTAGTTTCTGAGATTAGCGCTTTCAAACAAACAAACAAACAAACTCTTCAGCTTTATAATATTAGTATAGATATAGATTGACATATTATAAACATTCTTCTTATCTTCTTATCTTCTTATATCTTACTAGATTATCTTCTTATATCTAACTAGCGGACCCAGCGAACTTTGCTTCGCCCCTAGCACCGTCCCGCCGCCCAGCCTCGTAATTTTAAAAGTTAAGAAAACGCTGAAATTTGATCAGTCATCGAGTGGGATGAAAAATGATCAAATTACAAAAATGGCTATAAAAATAGGGATTGGTGAAAAAAAATTTTGGGTTGTATGTATTTTTAATGCCACATTAAAAAAAATAAAAACAAAAAATTTCGTGCAAAAATTAAAAAAAATAAGGGTAAACAACCCTTATCATTTAGGGGTATGAAAAATAGATAGTAACCGATTCTCAGACCTACTGAATACGCATATAAAATTTGGTAAGAATCGGTAAAGCCGTTTCGGAGGAGTACGGGAATGAACATTGTGACACGAGAATTTTATATATCTTATATTATATATTATTTTATATATATTATATGTGAAATTCTCGTATCATTCAAATTTGTGGTACCACCGTTGTGTTTGATTTCCATAACGCAAGTGAATTCGCTACATTGGGATCAGATCAATGTATGTTATTGATTATGACGGGGGCGTATTCCACAAACACTTACATACATAAATATCCATGACCAAGGTACAAATGTTCGTCGTCATCACACACATATTTTCAGGATTAGAATCCACGACAGCTGACATAATAGTCCATTAAACACAACACCAAATGCGAGGTCTATTATCATCATTATCAGCCGCAGGACGTTTACAGGCTGACCCCACGGATTTAAACAGCGGCTTCTACCGTTACCATGAGTTTACTCGATAGCGACGACGGTTTTACTTGCTAGCGACGACGTAACTTTTTGTATGGAAAATTTTAGTTCTGTCAGTGACCGCTAGAGGCGCTGTGCAATTTTCCATAGACTTTTTTACGTCGTCGCTGGCGAGTAAAACAGTCGTTAACTCATGGTAACGGTACTGATGTGATCCTGCGATCTTTACAAGGTTGTGTATCTTCATAAAGAAACCAAAATTTGCGCACGGGCGGGACTCGAACCAGCAACTTTCTGGCTAACCGGGCCAAACGCTCTACCGATTGAGCTACCGTACTGTCGGTCCGACCTTGCGAAATTAGTGGTCCTTTATGGATACGTCATTACGCGTGACGCTTAGCGCCATCTACCCGTCAGTTTATGTAACAGTGGGCCTACGAGTTATTCATTACAGAATAACTTCAACTTCGAAATAGATGACGCTTCGCTATCAAATGGTTTAAAAGGTTTTTAACACTCACAGTCACAGTGACATATTTTATATTCATAAAGATGATGATTTTTGGTTTCTTATCTCATCTTTATGAATATAAAATATGACACTGTGAGTGTTAAAATAATTCTAAACCGTTGTGTATTTTGTTGGACGCTGGTCATGTGACGCTTACTTATCAAGATTGATCTTTATCATCATCATATTTCCAACTTACCTGGTCACGAGCCTTAAGCATGACCGCCCCGACCTGACCCTGATGCGTGCCCTGATAACATAGTGAGAGTGCCCTGTTTCTATGATGTATACTAAGACACAGTTAACGTTTAAAGACATCCACCGACAAAATGTACTGACGACCTTGTTAAGATCGCCGGATCAATTTTTACTTCTTTATGTTTAGTCTATCAGTAGAGACACGTAAATGACCTTGTTTCTATTTATAGCTTTTAAGCAATCTTGTTCTATATGTAAAAAATATAAAATAAAATAAGTAAATCACACTGGATGCAGACCGCTTGCGATCGATCCCTGTGGCAAACCGTGGTGGAGGCCTATGTTCAGCAGTGGACGTCCTTTGGCTGATTACTTTCGGGTTACCTGTCCTACGTCTCAAATCCATGAATCCGTGTATAAAGTCGCTCAGACGTTACTAATCAATTCTATTCTGTAAAATATTGCTATGATATTATTTTGGATATTTTCTTTTACAGGTGTCCACCGACAACCGACCTTATATTGCTCGGGTCCGGATACATAGCGAAGAAAATCTGTAAGTAAATATTTTTCGTACGGTCAAAATTAGGTAGAACTCTTTTATAAGTAAATGTGGACAGATTGGAAGAATTTGATAAAGTTTGATGCAAAAAACGTAAAGTAAGCCTGAAGCATGCAACTGGGCAAAGGCCTTACCTGAAGTATGAGGTAGTCCGAGCCATACTCCACCACGCGGGCTCAATGTGGGTGGTGGAGGGGTGTTTGCGCGGCAAGCGACTAACCCTGCTGTCAGATGTTATGAAGCCGCGCATAAGGCCTCTGACTAGGCTGAACGACTAATATCAACCGATAGTAATCAGGACCAACGGCTTAACGTGCTTTCCGAAGCACGGAGATGCTCGTTATACAGGTTGACTTTGAAAACATTGGCAATATTTTAAACCATACAATTATTATCCCTTTGGAATAGAACGACAAAAGCGAGATGTCACTAGCAGCAAACTGTGTGATAAAAAGAGATTGGTAGCAGAACCATTTTTGGCAGATGTCAAACAGTTGACCGCCCCGCAGAAGCTCGCTGAAAATTACGTGCATTTGATTTTTTATATTTAAAAATGAAATTGTGTATATTTTGGAGAAATAATGCGTCTGAAACATGGTGAATTGATCGGTGATTGATTGTTATGCATTACAGCGGCATAACCCCAACAAATAATCATTTAACAGGTAGATTAGTCCAAATCGAAGCCTTTTAATATACGACTTATATTTACCAATGCGCTTCAAATTTAAAGTACGCAGTTTGATTATTCTATGCTACAAACGTTAATTTACGTTAAAAATAAAGACACAATAACACAGGGAATGTATATCGACGAATATTTTGTATAATGAAATAATATTTAGTTTTACACTAGAGCTGCATGTTCAATATTTTGTGTTGACTGTTTATCATTCAGTAAACTACTATATTTAACTTAGGAACATTGTTATAAATCACCTGATCGAAAGGTTATCTCATTTTATCTACTCTCATATCGTTAAATTTAAAATACAAAACTAAAAACGAGTTTATATAGACGTACTTTATAAATAGTATATCGAAATGAAATTAAAAAAAATAATTATGACACTATTTCTCTAACAAAATAATGTTATAATATTTTTTTTTTCATTTCGATACAGATTACAGATCATAGATACATCTATTTAATTTTTTATCTGTGGCTGCGCGCGCTTTGGCGCATGCGCGGTGATAACGGGAATTTTGGCGTCATAGTACGTTTGTGTTTCGCTAGATAATTATTAGTGTTTATTAAAATGTCCGATAGTGAAAGTGCAGAAAATTTGATGCCGCCCGACATTTTAGAGACTGCGACAGCAGTCTGTCTTAATCTACTACCAGTAAAGTCAAGAAAATTATACGATAAATGTTATCAAGACTTTTTAGCATGGAAATCTTTATCTTTTATTTGATATGTTCGTGTTCAATGAGAGTAGATAAAGTAGTGTATGAAACTGCACATAACTAGGTATTATACACTCATGTGATACTTTTAAAAAACTCGCTTCGCTCGTTTTTTAAACTCACACTCGTGTATAATACCTCTCATTATGTACCAGTTTCATAAACTACTATAAAGCTACAAATGTTACTTACTTATTTTAGTTACTGACATCATAAATCGGTTTCGTTTGACAGCTTTTACTTGTCCTTCTATTCCGATAGGAATATTAATTTTATGTTTTAAACTAAGAACCTACTCGTGATGCATAATTCCTTCCACATATTAATATTAATATCAATTGTTATAAAATATAGTTTGATGAAACCGACAGAAATCATACCCGCTACCTCGTTTGCTCCCTTCTCTCTAGTCGCAGCATAATGTTTTATAGCCTTAGCCTTCCTCAATAAGTAATCTATCCAACACTAAGATATTTTTGAAAACTGCTCTAGTAGTTCCTAAGATAAGCGCGTTCAAACAAACAAACAAACTCTACAAGTTTATAATATTTATTAAATATTTTTCAGGACACAAAGGATACAAAACTTTAACCCCAAATGGAACCGATATAAACTTTATTGTATAGCACAAACGCTTATAGATATTTATATTCATGTTGAATTTTTATTTGTATTATATTAAATAGGTTTAGGTATTTAATTTTGTACAAAACAAACTAAGAGCATATTATTAGAATAGTTTCAAGATATAAATTGCACTTGTCAAAAGCAACTTGTTTTTTTCCGATTGTTAAATATCTGTAAAAATATTTACTTCGGATATTGTGAGAGCAACCTCGCAACATTGATGAGGTCACGCAGCCTACGCGTTAAAGTAAGCGCTTGCAAAATTCCACAGGCTTGCTAATGTGACCGGTGGCCGAGTGGTTTAGGCATACGCCCGGATAGCGTAAGACACGGGGTTCGTTTCCTTGTCTGTCACAAAGCCAAAGTTGCTTTTTACAAGTGCAATTTATATTATTAAGTTTGTATAGTGACAAAACACTATAAAAACAAAAATGTATAGTTTCAATTTCAAGATATTTCTTTACGAAACATATGTGAAATCACAAGCAACAGAAAAAAAAACTTCATCATACATATGTACCTTAATTGTAAGAAATAAAACACAATACCACACACACTTACACTATCAGTGTAAATAACGTAGAACACATTTTATTTATGCGTTTAATGTTTGCTACTCCAATTTTAAATGTTCGAATATTTTGCACTTAAATGTTGTACGTAGCTATCGTGTTTACTTATAAATAATTTTATATAGAATTTACAACCAAAATATAAAGCCAATGCGTAGGAATAAGTATTTAATTAATGATGAAAAAAAAAAAGATTTGCATCTTATTTTGGGTGTAACTGTAAAATCGTAGCACAATGTCACAATGGGTTCAAAAAGTTACAAATAGCATAAGATAGGTAAATAAATAAACTTCGCAAAAGTAGTTATAGTAAATATTTAGTGACTAATGCATGTCTACTTTGCATTATTTTGGCCTGTAACCATCCCACTGCTGGGAAAAGGGCTCACCTAAAGTAGGTAGTTTGAGCCATGCGGGTTCAGTGCGGATTGGTGCCTTTTTTGCATTAATACATATTAAGTTTATTCTTACTGGTAACTCTGTATTTTTAAACTGGCGACACTATTTTTTAAATCTATCTTTCATCTATTCAATCAAACGAGTTTTAGTTAAAAAGAAGCTAGTTCTGTACTGAAAATATTTTTTTACCACCCGGTATAGCATTTCTCATTTCCCACTATGACATTGCCTTGTAAAATAATAAGAAAGCAATAATAATGCTTATTACGTAGCTTAATTGTCACGCATATGTTGATCGAGAAACTTAAAGTAAAAAAACTTATATGTTTAATGCTATTAAAACTAAGTTGTTATTAATAGTTATAATATTATCTGGTCAAGAATGGATCTGAATATATTTTTAGCATTTTTTGTTGCAAGAGGATACATTAAGAGGCTTGTGATTTTAACAGTTTAGAAAACAAGAACAAATAGGCGAAAAGTTGTCCAGCTGTAAGACCCTATGCACACTGCAAATTGTAGCAGCGATGTAGTCGCGATGCTATCGCGCGTCAGTATCGATGCAGTATCGATTACAGCGCCGCAGCATCGATGCTGTATCAATGCTAAAAACCTACCAAGTAATCTTAAAAACGACAGAGTCGCGTGACTACGATACTAACGCGCGATAGCATCGATGCAGTCGCACGTTAGTATCGATGCCAAAATTTGTTCAAACTCTTCAGCTTTATAAAATTTGCCTACTGCAAACTTGTTTGGTGCGAAATGCATTTTGATGGTAGATGTATACAAAAATATTTTTATGGTGTTATTTGTTGCGTTATTATTAGATCTGAGTCTTATTTTAGGGCCTAAGATTAAAACCCACTTGTCAAATGCTGCTTTAATAATGTTTGTCTAATTTTTCATCAAAGTTGGTTATATTTAAATAATTAACTAGACTATTCAGTTAACATTAGGAAAGAAAAACAAAAACATCTTTCTAGATTAAACTGCGGTTTTTTTACTTACTTAGTTATTTTAAAAAAAATTGAAATATGCTTTTTGAATTAAAACATTTATTAAATCCATGAAAAAAGGAAATAAAATCCAATTGTACGTGAGAAATGTATATTATTAGCCGAAAGAAACATTAAACTTAAAAAAATATATATTGTAATCGTGACATCCTGTATTTACTAAAATGATCTCAAGCTCGTTTCCGAATATATGCATAAAATTATGTATATTTTATTTTAATAAGAACAAATCAATCTGTGATGCATGTCAAACTAAGTTATACAACAATCAAAATCATGGCTATTGCAATATCAGGATAATTTTTAGTCCATAAAAAAACTACTTCTGTATATCTGTTATTATATTATATTATAACGTGTTGTAATTCGGTGAACTATTTACACAATAGAATTAGGAAAATTTTAAGAAAAAAATATTTAACTATTATAATCACCAATACATAATTCTGTATGCTTAGTATAAATCTAGACGCGATTATTTATATTAGTATTAGAAGAAATTGCACAAAATACGTAACCGTAAATTGTACTATTATAAGTAGTGAGAAAGTGAGCCAAAATTTGAATTGAAAAATTAGTAATAAAATCACAATATTGGTTAATTATTTGTAAATTAGGGCCTCGTAAATTACATTTGTAAATTAGGGTCTTGTTCCGCACAACCTATAATTGGGAAATTATATTTAAGAGCTAAAGATTAGTGAGATAATACATTGTACTTAGTGTAAGAGTCAAATAAGCCGCACTCAGAGCCTTTTATTAAAATTAATATTCAAATGTTGAAAAATATGCATAACGATTTTTTAAACGTAGCATAACAGCTTCATTATTCAAATATACTTTACAAGTAATCTTTTTACAAAAAATGTTAAAATAGGGTTGAGTGAATTGAAAAATCCGTCATAAGCGTCCCAAAAGGGACAGCTACATATACTGTAAATATTGCAAGCGAAAATGATTAAACTTACTTAGTTAAAAAAATGTATTTTTTTGTCTTTTTCATGATGGTTTTTAATGTCCTTTTTGACCGTTGCCCATCACAATCATCATCCAACGTGCCCTGTTGGATGATGATTGTGATGGGCACCGACTCAAAAAAAATAGTCTTTTCTGTTATAGTCAAGAGTTTATTTAAGACTTTTAGTGCATTTTGTTTTAGAAGTAGTTTTTTTTTCATTTTTTTATTTAGGCTATACCATTAGTTGATTGCTGTTTTCTAATTCGTCTTGTTGCCTAATTAAACTATTGAATATAAGCATTTAGTATAGATTTTACCCTCCACGAAGGATTGTCGCGAAATTATTCCAAATCGTTTGTATACTCAGATTTTTTATTAGATAGACCAGAATGACAGCTTCAATCGCACTTTTTATTTTTTAATGTTGCAATCGTAGTTCAGTAGTGTTGTAACAATCAATTGAACGCGATTCATTGAACTTGTGATAAGATTTTTAAATGATACGGTTTTACTAATTAGGAGAAATAATTTATGTAAAACTTTATCAAAGCTATAAATGAAGTTATTGTAAAAGTTATACAAAACAATATTTTTGTATGATATTCCCTATTTTGTCTATGTCTAATACATAAATAAATGTTCATAATGTGATCTTTGTAATATACATGATTTGTATAAACAGAATCTATTTGAATAATTCATAATTGACTAAAAACAACAATTGAAAAAAATAAAAAATCTATTATTTAGAAACTACTTTTAAATTTGGAGAAAGGGGCTTCCCATTTAATTTAGTTAAGGTCTATCCAATAAAAAATCTATAGTACATTACATGTGTGCAAGCTTTTGACTATATTTTATAAAAAAATATTTGACATTGTAATCTTTGTCAAACCCCGCAAGCCACGTTTTCCATAGTTTAAAATGAATGGCGTACTCTTTCGTGGATGGGACTGTCTATAACAATCGAAGATGGTAAACAATTAAACTTAAATATAATTATACAATTAGTTTTACTATTTATTCTGTGCCAGTAAAAGTGAGAATTATACTATAAGTTTAATATTCAATGTATGTTAACAAAAGTGAGAAATATACACACAAGAAAATGCGATCAACATTTGTGATAAAATTCATGTTAAAATTGGTTTCATGTAGTTAAGTGTTTGTCATGTCAACTTTAGTACTATTTACGGACAGGACATTTTGTCATTTGTTATTTATATATCAATTCAATTTTGTAAATTTGCATGTTAAAATTATTAATCAATGACATATTTTATTAGTTTGACATGCAAAACTTCTAGAGGGTACCTAATAAATATATTTTCAGTATTAATTAATATTTTATAAGAGATTTTACTGCTGGATATTAATAGTCAGAATTATATTGGTGTATTTAATATAAAATGTGACTTAAATTTTCAGTGTTTCATTTATAATAAAATCCATTTCTTATTTATTAAAGTTACCGTAAAACCTTTTACGCTGATTACTATCTCTAGTTTCGATAGCTAAAGATTTGTGTCTAACAAACGTTTTTCTTGTGATCTTCAATTTAATTATATACAATTGGACTAATTTTATAATAATTATTAAAACCACAATAAAACATTTACTTTTCTACTTTTCTTTAGATTTTTTTAGATTTGTCTTTTAATGCACCGATTAGTAAGCAGGCGGAAACATATGCGAGTCTACGAGTTTTCTTTGTCTATGAGCGGAGGCGACTCGCCGGAATGCATATTAAAATCTTCTCACTCACTCCCACCTGTAGCTGTCTCTCATAGCGCTATCTCATTGACGAAATTGAATCTGCAATTTGACATAACCTGTGGTAGTTTTTGTGAAAAGGTTAAGATTGCGTTCTTCTACTATTATAGATAGGTATCTGTGAGAAAAAACGATGTTTTTTTTAAAAAGCATTTGACTTATAAGTCATACAACACACAAAAGTGTGTAACGACAGGAAATAAACTGACATGTTGTGCAAATCTTGAGGTTTCATTTATCTCTCGTCGAACTACATAATACCTCTTGAGCACATCTACAATCACACCGATAAATTTAATAATTTGCTCACAATAGAAATGAAAAAAAAGTATGTTTAACTCAGGTAAAAGCACCTATTTCATTCCCAAACTATTGGCCAGAGAAACTCGAGAAACATCTCGAGTAAAATGGGTCACTTTCTCCCTTGGAATAACAATCTACTATTGTATAACAATCTACTATTAACACTACTAATGGTGATGTTTGGAACGACAAAATCCTAGATCCATTCCAAGGCAGACGCGTTGCCATGATAACGGAATATTCACAACAAGCACAGTTTACGAAAACAAATGTATTATTCAATACGAAAATCTTTAAAATAAAAGACGTGCGTAAATCAGTGACCGTGAGTTTTTTTTTCAATATGCAGTTACTGAATTTATGGGTAAGTGTTTTTGCTTTAGTATAATTTGACTTGGTATCAAAAAGTAGTTGCTTAAGAATTTATTGTTCCTGTTCAATTTATTTAATCTTATATATAAAATTCTCGTGTCACAATGTTCGTTCCCGTACCCCTCCGAAACGGCTTGACCGATTCTCATGAGTTTTTGTGAGTATATTGAGTAGGTCTCATCATATAGAATCAGCCAACATCTATTTTTCATACCCCTAAGTTACTCTGAGACCGCTTAAAATTTTTAATTACGGGACGGGGCCGGGGCGAGGTGAGAATGGGGGCGAAACAAAGTTCGCTGGGTCTGCTAGTCATTTAAATAAAAACTTTATGCAAAACATTTCTGGTGATATAATTCAAGAAGAAATAATTATTTATCATCAAAATTTTCAGTTAGTAAATTCTATAAAATACCCTTTTTTTAGCACCGAGAATGTTTAATAATCAATTTAAGTTCTTTAATTGAGTATTGCAATGTTGTGCTTACATAGTTTTTTATGTGTTTCATAATTGTCTTGTGTACATTAAATAAATAAGTAAAATTTGATAATAGACTCAATTTTTTCACTCTGTACATTGGGAAACCTTACGTGGCATATAACTTTGAGTACCTTTGACCTCAATTATCGCGGTATAATTTTGCGATACCATCTTTAAGCACGAGTCCCCAAGTTATTTTTCAGTCCATGTGGAAAACGAGTAAAGTTAGCTTTATTATACTTAGTACTACGGGGAGTTTATCGTGGTAGAGATCGCTTCTATGGCGATAAAATTGCCAAAATTGGGGCGTTCGAAAACCAATCAAAAGGATATCCATGGATAGATATTTGTTGAATTTCATACATAGCGATCCCTTAAGGTGTTGCACGCGTCCATTTCGGATTTCCAGTAAAATGTTTCAACGCAAATACGTTCCTAATTTCATGGTAAGTACGGTCAAAGTTTCTGTCGATTTACTACTTGCACAATGAAAATCGCTTGAACGCACCACACGAAATCGGGCGTCACTTCTTTTGACGACCTCCGTGGTGTAGTGGCTAAGCACGCTGGGTTTCAAGGAGTCGCCGCTCCGAGGTCCCAGGTTCTATTCCCGGTCGGATCAATTTAGAAATCAAAATTTTCTATATTGTCTCGGGTCTGGGTATTGTAGTACTCTGTTGTGTCTGATTTCCATAGCACTAGTGCATTGGCTACTACTTTGGGATCAGAGCAATGTATGTGATTGGTGTCCATATACGGCAAAAGCTGGATTTTGGGAAGGAAGACATCGTTTTGTTGGCCTACCATCGTTCAACATACATAAGTTAAGATCATCCAAGAGCTCAGACAATAATGTACCTGGAGGATCCGTATTGTGGCATCCCCAAGCAATGTGATGGGCATTGAGATCACCCATTAAAAGTACAGGAGCGGGAAGAGACTGAATGATTGTGTGTAGTTTGGAAAGAGAGGAGGAATCTGGGTATGGAATATAGACAGAGAGAAAGGATGTATTGAATGCCCGCACAGCCACAACACATAAGTCCTGGGTGTGCGGGGGGAGGAGGATCTGTGTATAGGGCAGGGAGCGCTTAACGAGTAGAGCGCTTCCTGCATAACCATCATCTCTGTCATCCCGAAGACACGAGTAACCCGTCACACGGAAGTGTGACCCAGGTACCAACCATGTCTCCGAGATAGCAAAGATTGATGGTCTATATTGGTTTATAAAATAAATTATTTCTTGTTTTTTCCGCCTAATGCTTTGGCAGTTCCACTGAACTGCCGTAGGATTCATTATTGAAACTATTTATTGAATTATATTTGGAAAGTTGGGAAAGTTTTTGGGCAACGATGGACGGTAAACGGTCAGCATGACCGGAAACAATACGCATGATCAGGGATAAAAGGAGATCAAGTAGGTTGTTATTTTCTTCTGCGGAAGTGGGGTCAGTTGAATTTGCATTGAGTGCACAACCATTAGAAAGAGAGGAAGCACATTCTCCGACTATAACCTGGTGAGCCTGTCTATCGTAACCCTTACTCAAAGGAGCTCGGGGACGAAGAGGAGTCCGAGAAGCGACTGTTCTATAAGAGGAGGATGGGGATGGCGGGGTACGCTGACTTTGTGGGCGAGGTTGTGACTGAAGAATTGGTTTGGATGTAGGGGTCTTGGTCGTATCGTCATATGATTTGCGGACCACAGGGTAAAGGGCAGAGGCCTGGTCGTAAGGGACATTGTCCTGGGACATAGTCAATTTAATAAGTTTTTGGCTACTACTTTGGGATCAGAGCAATGTATGTGATTGGTGTCCACATTTATATTTATTTATTTAAAAACTTCATTATAAACGACGCGTGGTGCAAGCGATTCTGGATCTTGAGGTGATTGGCAGCGGTGACGTTGAGAGTACAATCGACATCACATCAGGATTACCCACTTTTGTTGCAAACTAGCCCTTATTACAACTGCATAAGATACCGTAGTGTTTACCTTGAGGTGCTGTTGTCCGTACGTCCTCGCAGAGTCCAGTGCAGCGACCATAGCGGCTGGGCCAGCGCGCGTCGTACGTACCTACTTGAGCTATGAGCATTATTTTAAAGTAAATAGTAGAAAAATCGCGGGTCAAAACTGTGATACCTTTGAATTGATTGCAACGGGATTGCTAAGATGTAGGTACCGTATTATTTTAGAGTTCCCGATATTCCGGCAAGTTACGAATGCCATGGTCACGGCGCAACCATGGCACTTGCAACAGTGCCGAAATATCGGAAACTCAAAAATAATAAGGTACATGGTAGCAATCCCGTTACAATCAATTCTAATGTTAATGGCCATGTAAGTTTAAATCAATAAACCTAGTCTTGCCATAAATATTGTCACAAAGAAAAAAAAATATACTTATAATATTTATTACTTTTACAGAGTGTTAGTTTTATACATAAATATATACAATAATACATATAATAAATATATATAATAATACAATTTAAAATATAAAAAGCTTAATCGAAGCGGTCACCATTGGCTGCAACACAGTCCTTTAAACGTTGAAGCCAGTTATCAATAGAAGCACGGACTCTTTCCATGGGAAGATTTCTTCACTGCCAATCGTATGGATTGTTTTAGGAACTCCAAATTATCATGGCGTTAGAACAAGCCGTACTCTCTAAAACTGACCATAAATCATAATCCAGCGGATTAAGATCGGGACTAGACGACGGCCAGTCTTCAGCTCTGATGAAGTCCGAAACGTTCGCTTCTAACCAAGACTGCGTGACCCAGCTTTATGACCCGGCGCCGAGTCTTGTTGGAAAGACCATGCTTGGTTATTGAACATGGTGTTGTTAAGGGGATTAACTACCTTCTCAAGAATGGTATCTTGATACACTTGTGCCGATGTTTTGATACCATTTTCACAAAAATATGGCTCAGTCACTCCTTCACAGCTAACACCCCACCAAACCATCACTAAAGTCGGTTAATGCACGTTGCACTCTGCCGACTAATTGCATAAATACGGTCATTTTGTTGGTTAAAATGTTACTCAATTGTAAAGATTTTCTCATCCGTTTAAACAAATTTTTTCTGTAACCTCCCTTTGCGTACCGCTTCAGTAGTTTTTTCGATTTTACCACTAAATATTTTTTAAATTATCAATTAAAAATGACCAGTGCGTCTCTTATAGGCTGCAAGTCCTAAGTCATCTTTTAAAATACACGACATGGTTCTAGGTGCTATCTTCTTCATGTCCCGAGACAAAATATTTTGCTTTCGGACAGGATTTCTGCGAATTCTTTCCCTTACTGATTTGACCACTTTTTCGTACGAAAACTACGTGGACAACCAGATCTTTTTCTGTCTCAAACAGAGATCTCATTGTACCTATTGATAGCCCGGTACAAAAACATTTGACTAATCCCAAGCGTATGGAGAGTTTTAAAAATTGCATTTGACTCCATACCAACTTTGTGTAATGCAATCACAGCAATTCGGTTCTCTTTATCACCCCACTCCATTTTAATGTCGCAAAATTTATAAAATGTATTGGCGCCAAAATAAGAAAACACAATGAGCAATCGTATAAAAATGTCAGATTCCAAATTCAAATGTAATGTCTTTCTTATTTTTAATTGTAACAGTATTTATGGCCAGACTGTGCTATGTTTTAGCTTCTTGTTGTTCTGAAAATAATATAAAAAACGAAATGAAAAGTAACGTCTTTTTGGCTCATAATTATCCCTTTAACACCAAATAAGTCATCCCAACCCTCATACTTTTATTCTTGTTTAAAAAGTCTTACTGGCTAATAAACTCATACCTCTCTCACCAAATGAATTAGTCCTCCAAAGCTAATAATAATATTGTTATTTCTTCCAGCACATTTCTTCATCGCCACAGGGATAGTTGGATCAATATGGGCTACATCCAGGCGTGGTTGCTGGGCGCGTTGCTAGCTAGTGCTGAGGGGAAGTGGGTGGAAGGACGGATAGATACGAAAGATGTACGTATTTGAGTGAGCTTTATTTGTTAGGTTTAACGGGTCGTAAGAAGGTAACCCTTAAATACACATGTGCGTTCAGCCTTCAGGTCATATTAGAGCTTATGAGCAAAACAAATTGTTTTAAAATCGGTGCGTGATATGCGTAATACTTTTTGTCTACAGCTACAGCTTCCTCATCGGTTAAAAATACTTTTAATTGTTCTCACTAAAAATGTATTTAAAGGCTACTATTGTTAGTCTATTATTTATTGTTATTCTTTTTTATTTTATTGTTATAAACTTTTTTTCAATTTAATTATTTGTAATTGTGATGTAATTATAATGATTTATTAAATAATTGTATTTTTAATAATAATATAATATTATTGTCAATTATAATTATTATTATTTTTTAAATATTTTTGTAATTTTTGATTTTTAACGCTTTTTTAATTCATTGTTTATTTTATCGCCGGCTATATTGCTATACTCGTAGTTGTCCACTCTCCAGACTACAAAGCAGCGGTTGCGGGTTCGAATTCCGTTAATGCACAAAATAGCAAGGGGACAATATTAAAACGAACACAAGCATTTTTACCGCATAGATAAACAGATTAAAACATATATTTCGCAATTGTAAAAAGCAACTGTGTCAGACAGGGAATCGAACCCTGGGTCTTACGCTCTCCGGGCGAATGCCTATACCACTCGGCCACTGATACATTGGCAAGCCTGTTAATTAGATTCCTTCTTCGACACAAATGATTTTTACAAGTTCAATTTATATTAAGTAAGTGAGGATAATGACAAAAGAATAAAAAACAAAAAATATAATTATAGATAAAGAATAGTTATTACGAGGGTCAAACTGAAAGTTCTTAGAAAATCAAAAACTGATTACATTAGCCAGTTATTAGTTTTATTATATCTTTTCAAAATATTGTCCATTGACGTCAATACACCGCTGCATGCGATGGAACCACTGGGAAAAGCACTTTGCCCACTCGTCCTTAGCACGCGATACGCAGCCACCGCTTCTTCAGCATTCATAAACCGCTTTCCTTTAAGTTTTTCTTTAATTTTTGGAAATAAATAAAAATCACAAGGCGCGAGGTCGGGGCTATACGGCGGGTGACCCAGTAATTCAACGTTTGATGTCGCCAAATAGTCGATCGTTCGCTTGGCGGTGTGCGACGAGGCGTTGTCGTGGTGAAGGAGGATCCTACTGCGAGGTCGTTTCTCTCGAACTTTTTTCCAAGACAAGTGGCAAACAATTGGTAGTGTACCATTCTGCAGAAACTGTTTTTTGATCCTCTAACACAATTGTTGCGAAATGACCTATCCTTCCAAAGAATGAGGCCACCATTTTTTTTCCCGCACTTCGATCTCTCTTCACTTTAGTTGGCAACTCCTCGAAAGGAAACACCCACTGAGCAGATTGTCTTTTGGTTTCAGGATCATAACAGTAAATCCAGCTTTCGTCACCTGTTAGTATGTCGAACACAGCATTTGAGTCACCTCCGTTAAATCTTTCAATCATTTTACGGCACCAATCCACACGATGGAGTTTTTGAGCCTTAGTCAAATTATGAGGTATCCACCGGGCGCAAAGCTTCCTGACCGCTAAATGTTCGTGGAGGATTTTGTGCACTTGACTCATACCGATGCCTAAGCTTGTCCGAATCTGCTGATAGGTCACTCTTTTGTCAGTCTCTATCATACGCCGCACAACACAGATGTTATTTTCAGTCGTCGCCGTAGAAGGCCGTCCCTCACGTACATCATCAGTGAGATTAGTGCGACCACGTTTAAACTCATTAAACCAGTTGTAAACAGTCGCACGAGATGGGGCTTCATCGTGAAAGGCCAATCGTAGTCTATCATAACTTTCTTGTTGACTTAAATGACATCGAAAGTCATAAAAAATCATTGCACGAAAATTTTCTCGTGTTAAATTCATGTTGACGTGACACAGACAATTTTCAATTTGCCGCCAAATCGTAAAACAAATGACAAATGAATGAAATATATACTCAGTAATATTGGCAAAGAGTTCTATTTTCAAATTTGAGAATATTTTTTTTATTATATTGTTTATAAGTGGCCAGTTCTAAGAACTTTCAGTTTGACCCTCGTATTACATAGGTACGACATACTTATCAATCGCAGAGCAAGCTAATGTACACTTAGTTTTGGGCTAGGTAGATACTCGAAATAAAAATAAAAACTATTTTTATGAAGTATAATTATGACATTTAATTTAAAATGAAATCATTTGAAATAAATGAGCGTCTGAACAGATTTTATGAAACATGGCTAAAAACACTTGGCACATCCATGGCAAAAAAAAACTAAACGAAATCCGTTTCATTCGTCTGAGAGGTACGAGGTCAAACTTAAAACATCCCTCCCTTTTTACGTCGGGGTTAAAAACAATTTTCGATGTTTACGACTTTGTTTTTCATGGAAATCAAATCATGGACTTACAAGAAATACAAGTCACAAACCACTAACCCATATGCTTTAGAATGTTTTTAACACTCACAGTGTCATATTTTATATTCATAAAGATGAAATAAGAAATCAAAAATTTGCGCACGGGCGGCACTTGAACCAGCAACCTTTTGGCAAACCGGGCCAAACGCTCTTACCAATTGAGCTACCGTGCTGTCAGTCCGATCCGGCGAAATTTGTGGTTTCTTATGAAAACGTCACTTGCGTGACGCTTAGCGCCATCTAGCCGTCTGTTTATGAAACAGATGGCCCAAGCAGTTATTCTTTACAGAATAAATTCAACTTGGAAATTGATGTCACTGCGCTATCTAATGCTTTAGAATGTTTTTAACACTTACAGTGTCATATTTTATGTTCATAAAGATGAAATAAGAAACCAAAAATTTGCGCACGGGCGGGACTTGAACCAGCAACCTTTTGGCAAACCGGGCCAAACGCTCTTACCAATTGAGCTACCGTGCTGTCAGTCCGATCCGGCGCAAATGTTTGATATCTTATTTCATCTTTATGAATACACTAACCCATATTCAAAATCCTTTCTTGTTTAAAATATAATAATTTTCTTATTTCAGAGTTGGGCATTCCTAGCCAGATTTTGCTTCCTGTCTCTAGAAGGGCAGTTTGAGTACTTGATTGAATATGACAAGGATATGGGAACACCGAACCTTCTCTTGTATTACGATGACGATAATCAGTGGCCTGCAGTGTACCATAGCAGTAAGGTAAACATGTTTTTTAACCAGTTAGAGTCCATTTTACCAACGTCCAATAGGACTTATCCTATTAAATACGTACCTATAAAACGACCGATTTTAAATTGACATTTACATAAATGATCACTGTCAATTTGACAGCGATCGGTGACGTTTTAGAATTAGTCGTTGTGTATTGTATTCGACGAATATTCCTTAACTGACGTTGCTTAAGTCGACTCTTGATCATTTTGCTATGCAACATAAAGATGATTTTGGTCCTGAAAAATTCTGCGGCCTTTCTTTCTTTGCTTTTTGAGCGATGACGTGAGCCATACAAACCGGCTTTGGCATGGCAAGCCTGTGTTTTTAGAGTTCCGTACCCCAAGGGTAGAAACTGGAGGCTATTACTAAAACTTCGCTGTCTGTCCGTCCGTCCGTCTGTCACTAGGCTGTATCTTACGAAATTACTAATAATAATTAGTAATTAATTTATAATATAATAATAATTAGCCGCTATTCAACTCTTAATAAAATTTAAGCTTATTTTAAAATATGTTTATACTTTTACACTCTTTTCTGGGGTTTGGTAGCATATCGAAAAGCTGTGCTCCTCAAAAAGTATAGTCTTTTTTCCATAGTTAGTTCAAGGCGATAATAATTGCACTTTATTTTTGATTCGGGGATGTGACTAAAATGCATTTCAATATGATTAAAATATTGCATTTCCTATCCCTAAAACACTATTTATAAGTAAGCTATCAGGTAATTTGCAACAATTCATTTTATTTTCCACCAATTTGTTTCAGACCTGCAAAGAACGCGAGGCAGTGCTAAACAAAGCGGGCCAGAACCAGATAATAAAGCTGTCCCATTGGTATCCAGACACGGAGTACTCTGGCTGTATACTTACTAAGGCGAACAAGGAACTGCCTGCTTCTAAGAGGTTGGTACGGACGGGGTCTCTGCTGCCTTAACACTTTTAAACAACAATCGCTTGCGCACACGCACGTCGCAATACTGGGCGTCACTTCAAGCAAAACAATAATTATCTATACTAATATTATAAAGCTGAAGAGTTTGTTTGTTTGTTTGTTTGAACGCGCTAATCTCAAAAACTACTGGCCCGATTTGAAAAATTATGTTTACGTTGGATAGTCCATTTATCGAGGAAGGCTTTAGGCTATATAACATAAAGATACGACTCATAAGACCACAGCAGAAATAAAAAATGTTGCGAAAACGGGAGAAAGATATTCCTTTTGAGAGCTTCCGCTGCATACGCTGCTGAAACCGCTTAAGTTACACAAAAATCATGTATGACAGGATTGTTCAGCATTAAGAGTTCTATAATAAAGTCCGCGACAGCATATGTCTATCTTTTATGGTTGAGTTACTACAACCTTTTTTATGTTAATAAATTTGTAGAAAAATAATGCATTATTTTTAGAGGTGTAATAAACACACAGGTATTTATTCTTATCAAAATAAATACATTCATCATCACGAACATTTCATTTAGAACCAAGTTGCCCTTTATATCATTTGATTTCAATAAATATCTTAGGAGCTATCACAGTTTTAACATAACTCCGCACCAAAATAATGTTCGCAGCTTAAGTACAACGTGCGCTTGCGCTAATATATTATAATGCTGAAGAGTTTGTTTGTCTGAACGCGCTTATCTCAGGAACTGCTGGACCGATTTGAAAAAATATTTCTGTGTTGGATAGCTTATTTATCGAGAAAGGCTTTAGGATATAAAACATGACGCTGCGACGGGAGGGGAGGGAGCAAACTCAAAACGCGCGGACGAAGTCGCGGGGGACCGCTAGTAAATAATAAATTAGCTTTATTCAGAGAAAGTTTTTTACAAAGGATTACAGTGGAGTCTTCCCATTAAGTATTTAAGAAAAGCTTGTGTTGGGAATGACTGCTACTTCCCGTTGGTTCCATTTAACCTTAACATTTATAAACAAAGTACAAAGTAAACATGTTTAAAAAAAAACAAAGTAACATAATTAGAAGAACTGTGTATATGTGTGTGTGTGTGTGTGTGTGTGTGTGTGTGTGTGTGTGTGTGTGTGTGTGTGTGTGTGTATGTGTGTGTGTGTGTGTGTGTGTGTGTGTGTATGTGTGTGTGTGTGTGTGTGTGTGTGTGTGTGTGTGTGTGTGTGTGTGTGTGTGGTGTGTGAGTGTGTGATGCAATAGCATTCACTGTCCACTAAAGTGTTAATAAAAATAAATACTGCTGCGAGGTGCAAATAATTTTGGCCTTAAAACGAATGCGGCAATATCCTCTATAGTACCTACGTAATATTCGAATTAATAAAATTCAGATGCATCTATGAGCATCACACTGTTGAAATTTGACAAGAAGATGTATTTTGTTAACCGCTTTACGATTCTCATACGAAAAAAAAATGAATTTAAAGGGGGGCTCCCATACATAAAACTAAAACCGTTTTTTTTTTGACAAAGCTATGCATGTGGGGATGGATAGGTCTTTTAAAATAACAGAGGGTTCTAAAAACGTTTTCGTTGAAAGTCTAACGTTTGACAGATAGACGCTTCCAAAGTGGGGAATTGGGGTTCCCCCTTCTCCCATCTAACTTCATATTCCAACGAAAATTGGTTTGGACGGGTTCGAACTAGTAGTTTTTGAGATAAAGCACATTTTCAACAACCGCAAACATAACTTTGTTCTTCATACAAACACTATGAGAAACAAAGATGAGTTTGCTGTCAAGAATATATCGTGGTATTTTGGCTTAGTAGAAGTAACTAATTCAGTTAAAGTTGGCACGGAACCCTCAGTGGGCAAGTCTGACTCGCACTTGGTCGGTTTATTCTTACCTATTTATGCGAATGAAGTGTATAAAGTAATTATAATTTCAAAGTTCACGAACTCATGAAAATTAAAATGTTATGAATTATGAAGAAGTACATGCAGGTCGCAGAATAGTTTAGGTGACTAAGAGATCCTGTAAGTTGGAAAAAAGTGTCTTTATTTCAAAAATTTTCATACCCTAACTAGAATTATAAAATACAATACACAATATTTTAAATCTGATTGTACTGTTATTTTTATTACAGTACAACAACAACAGAAAAACCAACGACAAAGTCAACAAAAAACGTTACAAAACCCCAACTCCCTCTAGACACAACATACTACGACCAGTTCTTAAAAGCTACCACTCCAAGACCGAAAACTACCACTGCCGCAGCAAATTCTACCACTTGGTACGAGTTGTTGCCAACTGATGACTTGAATTTTACTACCATGATACCAGAAGATGATCTGTGGGAGAGTATAGGACCTCAGAAGAATGACAGTCTGTTCCAGAATTTGAAGGATGTGGAGATATTGTTCAGCCATCCTATGAATGGTGGAGTGAGTATAATAATAAAAATACTTTATTGCACACCATAAACATAATAATTACACAGGTTAGTATCTTATATATTCGCTATAAGTACAATTTATAAATACTACTACTAGTATTATAAATCTGATACTTATTTATCGCTACTGATATTTATTTCTACTAGTTAGGGCGTGGACCCATGTCTACGGTGCGTCCCTGTTTATGTGCCAAAGCCCGGCGCCTTTATGTTGCACGGTAGCACCGTAGATATGGTAATGGGTCAACGCCCTTATTAGTCTGATATTTCTATTGGGTTTTTATTTTAGTTTCTTTGTTGATGTTATTTTCTTATATTGCAAGGTGTAAGGCATAGGCAGGCCATTTCTTTGCTACTATCATTTTCATATAAAAATTATAGTTCAGTCACAACAGCGCTACTGATGCATGAAATGACAGTCAGCATCGTTGTGCCCAACGCAAATTCGTACTTTTAGGAATAGGAAAATTAGGAAATATAACCCAAAAACTTTCAAAGGCAGAGTGAACAGGCTTCTTCTGGGTGAGTTCGCTTCATCGTCGACTTTGTCTAAGCCCAATTAGGTCTAAGCTAGAGTCAAGAGCCAACCGATTCGATTAAAAAAAAAAAGATTTTTATGACTTGATATTGACTATGTAAAATAAAATAAATCAGTTGTCACCTTATATACCGTGCCTTATTTCTCTTAGTTTCCCCTCAAAATCTATAGCTATCCTGCACATTTTTGGTCATTCGAGCCGGATAGCTATAGATTTTGAGGGGAAACCAGGGCTAATTAGAGAATTTGTGGAACGGGACAGTAAGGCAGGGTATATAGGGTGATAACTGATTTATTTTGTTGTTATTTTACATAGTCAATATCAAAAGTCATACAAAACCGTAAAGTTTAAAAAAAAGTACGAATGTGAGTTGAGCTCATTACCATGTCTAAAATAACAAGTTTCAGTTACTTATGATGCTTACCGTACCTACATCAAAATACTTACTACACTGATAAATAAAACAACGGTCTGTCTGCATTCCCAACTATTTGCGAACTGTAAAGTTAGCCTGTAACATCCCACTGCTGGACAAAGGCCTAACCTCAACTATGAGGTAGTTAGAGCCATACTCCACCACGCGGGCTCAGTGCGGGTTGGCGGAGGGGTGTTTGCAAGCGACTAACCCTGCTGTCAGATGTTATCAATCCGCTTATAAGGCCTCTGACTAGGCTTAAGCATTTGCGAACTGCTTTACCTCAAATAAAACGTCACTTTTTTACAGAAATAAGGTTACGTTTATTCTTAGATACAGAATTCTACTAACTAACGTCTAATAACAAATAATACCTTCTATATCCACAGCAAAAAATAAAGCGATCAACAAACAAGATATACGAACGCTACCTCCGTCGCCGCCTCAACTCGGAGTCATCATCATCACACAGCCAAAGCAAAAGAAACACCCAAACCGAAAGGCTTGTGGTGTCTTGTCACAACTCGAGGCGGTTCCGCTCCGCTAGAGAGCGCTGGTGGTTCATTGCTGTCAGCAATTGCGATAGCACAAAGGCAAGTGTTTTTATAATCTATCCATCGACAAGTTAATTCGCTTGAACCTGTCAAATTAATAACCTCAAAGCCAAAGAGGCTTTGAGGTTATTAATTTGACAGGTTCAACCACCTATGATAAAAATAACGTTTTAAAGATAATTTTTAATATACGGGTTTATTATTGTCAATAAGATAGAGTTAGGTAACGTACAAAATAAGATATCTAAAGAAATAAAAAAGAAACCAAGTCAAAATGGCCGCCTGGCGTATTAGCAATTTACATGGCTTTTAACCATATCACGTTTTTTTGCACGACCTACTCTATCTCAGTTTAGACCTACGACTGGTATATAATGATCTTGGGAATAATTAATTGTTAACCAAGCATTTAAAGTGCTTCAGGTCATAGTCTTATTCTTCTCTCTCTCTTCTTAGTACCTACATAAAAAAAGTTTGCGTTGACTTTGAAAATTCAATTTTTTTTTGTTACGGTAAATTTTACATTTAATTGTTGTAAATATTATAATAGAATTTTAACTGCCTCGATGGCGCAGCGGTAAAAGGGACGCACTTTAAAGTGAAGGCTGCTCCAGAGGTCCTGGGTTCGATCCCCGGGTCAGGCCAAAAATATATACCTGGGTTTTTCTGTTCAGAAATTCTTGGGGTAGCCCGGATTTTGAAGTTGGTGGTGTTTCACCCCAGTGCCTCGGAAAAGCACGTAAAGCCGTTGACCCTGCGCCTGATATCTCTCCGGTCGTGTCAGTTTGATATTCTAAGAAAACACACAACAAATATTTTTCGTGATACAGTTACATTTATAGAATTAAATCAGCTGATTCTAGTGATCACAAACTTTTTTATGTGTGTACATAGATAGCTGATCTTTCAATTCAAGCATCAAAAATTATGGATAGAGCTAGAGTGCTTGGAATGAGAATGAGCTATCTCTGTCGCTCATTTAGATAGAATGATACACACATCAAAAGTGTCTAGGGATCAACATATATTTTTACAATAACTTTTCTCCTGATTGATATTAATTAAAATTTTCTTTAAGGATTCATCAAATAAAGTGTTTTCGTTTGTCTACAGTAACGATAAACCAAGTCACCTTTGCATTAATAAAGAAATTTGCCATTTTCCTTATAAAGGGATTTTTGACATTTGAACCACTAACATTAAAGCTCGAAAAAAAGACTGAAGTAACAGTTTTCTTCAAAATTTTAAATAATCCGTGTTTCTACCGCGAACACTAACAACACAAGAACATCGGTTTGGCATACTCAAAATGAGTTCATCCAAATCACGCTGTGGAATGGCCGCCCATGTTCGTTGCAACAACAAAAAAAGGTCTTCTTGCGACTGGATACCCTCCATATTCGGCAGAGCTCTTCTCTGTAGCATATCCCATGCATGCTCAATCGGGTTCAAGTCTGGCGACTGAGCAGGCCAGGGCAGGACATTGATGTTAGGTGCGGCGAGATTCTGTCTTACAACTCTTGCGGTGTGCGGTCGTGCATTATCATGCATTAACTGAAATAAAGGACCGATTTACACTTGTAGAGGAACGATGACGTCTGATACAATCGTCTGAGCATAAATTTGAGCGTTGAGGTTGCCTCTGATCCGAATCAAATCAGTTCTTCCGCCGATCCAAATACCCGCCCATACCATGATGGTTCCACCACTATAAGGATGGACTTCCTGGCAGGATTTTAATCGCTGTTGGCGTCCAGGGGTTCTCCAGTGTCGTATACGTCTTATATCCGGTCTCATACCAAAACGAGACTCATCAGAAAAGCACACGAAACGCCATTGTTCTTCTGCCCAATTTCTGTGTTCATGAGCCCATTGATATAGAAGCCTACGATTGTGCATTGCTATAGGTGGTACCCGTAGCGGTCTTCGAGAATGAAGGTTCACTTCATGCAAGCGGTTTCTGACTGTTTGGTCGCTAATTAAGTTCCCTGAAGAGTGATGAAGCCTCACGGCTAACATCATGGCGGTTATTGTTGGAGCTCTTCGAGCTGTGATTTGAATGTATCGGTCTTGTCTCCGTGTGGTGCAGCGATACCGTCCTCCATGGCGCTCAGCCACGGTACCAGTGCTTCGGTAACGTGTCCTAAGTCGACTGATAACACTCTGACTTGTATTCAGAGCTAAAGCCACAGTACGTTGCCGGGAACCAGCTTCTGTCATTCCCACGGCTCTGAGCATTTCTTCCCTGCTTAAATGACGTCGCCGCTCCATAATAACGTTGGTTTTAATCAGTAGTAGGGAAACAGTAGCACTAATAATGTCTTCAATGCGTTGTATGTTTTTATAGGGAAAATATTGACAGCTGATTTTCATCTTTTACTCGAATTTGATTGACAGTTCCTGTTTTAAAGTATGAAATGCACCAAAAAGGATCCATATAAATTTATAAAATCATAAATTTATTACAAAGCCACATCTCAATCTCAAGAAATCCGCATAAAAATGCTTGATCCCTAGACACTTTTGATGTGTGTACTTCATTAATACACCTATTATCTCTTTCACTCATTGTTACATGTGCTAAAGTGAACCTTATTTTTTAGGGATTGGACGTGCGATACAAGTTTCTGATGACTAACGGCCCAGATGGTGATTTTTGGCATGAGCATTTTTCTGCTGATGAGTTTTGTAAGTAATATTTATTATTATTTAAACGACTTTTGAAGATTTACCTCGAATTTTTAAGTAGCTAAATAAAAAGATCGATTGTTATTATTATTATATGAAGACCTAAACTTAGCAGATTTCACAGCATATAAACGCGTTTACTAACTCAACCCGGCGTATACATCATCCAATCAAAATCACCCCTATACCCTAATTTTAAAGTATGTATATTCTTCAACAGATGTACTTCCAGTGCTTCTAGCATACACATTCGCCTACGTCATAGTAATGATAGCCGTAGTGATGTGCAGTGTCGAGCTCAAGTGTCGCCATCTGTTGCACTCGACGTACAAACTCTTCCTCGGCTCGATCGCGGCACAACACTTTGGCGTGTTGCTACAAACGTTAGCGTACATACGGTACGCTGCGAACGGAGTCGGGAACTATAGTTTGAAAACTTGTGGTAAGTTATAAATAAATAAGCGGTAAAAATATCCATTTTATTACACTAAATAAACAAACTCTTTTTAATACAAATATTTTTTCCTAATAGTAGAAAGTTTACATTAATGCTACGATTGTTTACATTACCGCTACGCGTTGGTTGCCTATTTGCAACATTGTTATCTATAATCCTGGCTGCCTTCTAAGACAATATCGAAATCAAGTTTATAAAAAACAAATGGGACTACTTGTTTCTGTTCTTCTTACTTCACTTTACCGTTTTACTATTCCCGTACAATATCCGATACATACTTATGTACACACATCAAAAAAAAAAAGAGATCACTAGCATAAGCTGGTTTATTTTGTTAAAATATAACTGTATCAAGACATGTTTGCGTGTTTGCTTAAAATATAAAATCCTGTGTTAATATTATAAACGTTAAAAAAGTCAAGTTAACCTGTAATTTCCCACTGCTAAGCAAAGGCCTTACCTAAACTAAGAGGTAGTTTGAACCATGCTCCGACACGCGAACTCAGTACGGATTGGCGAAGTGGTGTTTGCAAGGCAAGCAACTAACCCTGCTGTCAGATGTTATCAAGTCGCCCATAAGGCCTCTGACTAGGCTTCCGACTAATATCAAAGTTGCTTAACTTCGGTATCACTACCAAAGCGCTGCTACCACTACACTACGAGCACCTCTTCGTATTATTACTTATTATAGGAATAATTATATGGGGTGTTGTTTTGGTCAGCGGCGATCGATTCAGGGGTGGCTGTACAAACGATACTGATGCCAAAAAAATATTTAAAAAAATATATATTTTTTAAATAGAAAAAACCCACAAAAAAAATATTGATGCGATACTGCGATCGAGTCAAAACTACCAACACCAGGTAGCCGGTAGATACGGCGTAGTTTTTCGTAGATACGCGCGAGGGTGCGAGTTTCCCCATACATTTTGTCATTTATTTGAATGTTGTGAAGAGGTTTTCTTGTATAAAACTTGCTTAGAATTAAAAAAAAAAAACTTTTTTTTAGAATAAGTATAACTCATATTATCATCCCTAAGTTGTATGTCACTGACCAAAACAACATCCTGTATATGCAAGGATATAATTTGCCGTAACTGAGGTGAGCGCAAACTTTGTTTGATGTGTGTACATATTCGATTCGATTTATCGAATGAAAGGCAATATATATAGAAATTGGATAGGGCTAAAGCATCCATACAACTATAAAATTTACCATTAATTCAGTTTTTTGGATGGAATACGTATTAGATTAGAAAAAATGAGATAGCTTACTTTGCTAGCATCCTTCGGGTAAATTTTGATTTCTAAAAAAAATAATAAAAAGATGCCATAATTATAATACCATATTTTTTTCATTTCAGGCCTTTTCTTTACCGGCATATCAGAGACGACATTTCTACTCCTACTTATCCTAATGGCAAAAGGATACACCATAACTCGCGGTCGACTCAAAGTGGGCTTTACAGTCAAATTGACTGTCTTCATGTGCTGCTATATTGTGACTTATATCGTGATCTTTGTTTATCAGGCTAAGGTGAGTGAGGCGTTAACTAATAGTGAATTCAAACTTGTCTTTAGAAGCTATCGATACTATTTTATTAAACAGGGTGTCCCAAAAATTGGATTTCATTTACTTGCTTCAGTTTTAAGTTTCTTTTTTTGACACCCTGGACACATAAAAGTCATGAAAGTCATTTATTTTTGCAAATAGACCCACTAAGGGCACTTTTACACGTCCCAATATAAACTCTACCACAGATTTGGGACAATTGTGGGCTAGTACTGGAAGAAGCTGCGCAGCAAACTCAGTAACTATTTCAATTTTTGTGTTTGTACAAGCTAGACCAAACATTGTTATCGTTCATATAATCGTCTAGTTTATAATATCCTTTACTCATTAAACATTGTTTAACAATCGATTTGAATTTATCTAAGGGTAATTCAATTACATTTTGAGGTCATTTATTAAAGGAAGTAATACATCTTCCAATAATGTTTGTCTTGTAGAAACACTGTAAGAATCTTGACTTCTTTAAACAGTTCCCTTAAAAAATCGTCAGAGTTAAGGATTTAAAAAGCCCGTTATATCTGTGTCCCAATGTCGAGTTATAAAATAAAGAATTACCAAAAGTACAATTAGAAAAATGTGTTACCGGCTAATTGTAAGCCAAAGTGAAATGTCTTACTCTTAGGTACAATATCACACATCTTTGCAAGCGACAGGCCTTTAAATTCAGTGGTTGTCCTGCAACTGATAATGATAGTGAATATAATACGAGCATCTCCACAGGCCTTTGACCCAGGAGAGGTCTTATACCTCTATGAGAGTCCCGCAGGATACGGGCTCATAGTGCTACGGGTGCTGGCGTGGTGTGTCTTCGCTTACTCAACTTTCTTCACCGTCAGAAAATATCCCGAGAAGGTAATCCTTAGCACAGAACAGACAAAATATTAGAAAAACCGTAATATGTCACCCAAATTCTATTCAGTACAAATTGAAACTAAAGTTAAGCGCTAGTACGAAAGACAATCAATCAATCATTCTAATATTTATTTCCATTTTACAGAACACGTTCTACTGTCCATTCTTTATTTGTGGGACGCTGTGGTTTTACGCGGGACCTCTTTTTATACTTACAGCTAACTCTTATATTGGTAAGTCAAATGCAGGGCGTAAATAAGTACAGAAAAGTTTTTAATCGAGTTAAGAATACAGAAAAGATAACTTGATTTTTTTGTATAAAATTTCTATATAATTTTCCTGTATTCTGAACTCGATTGACCACCACCCCCTTGACTTTGTCTCGTAACTTTTTACACGCTGTATTTTAATTCTTCTACAAGAGTACGTTTCTGCCTGAACTTTTGACATCGCAATGTAAATGATTGCTAACGACATCTCTTGCAAGCAAACGACATCTTAAAAAAAATGTGAACGCCATATTGCTTTTTCAGATAAATGGGTACGGGAAAGCGTTGTGATTGCAGTACTATTATTTATTACATTTAGTGGCCATATTATGTTTTTGGTAAGTATTTTCTTTTACATTCATTTACAGACACATTGTGTATTTAACAACCTAGTACCTACCCTATATTGTATTAAATTAATTATTGTTATAATTTTCAGCTATTAACGTTGCCAGTTTTCGCAAATAAGAATTTCCCCTATCACGTTCGGACAACACAGATTGGTGTTATGGAAGTAAGTTATAATATTTATTAGTAAGCAAACCTGAGTACATACTCAATACTTTATTGCTCCTGTACATAATATTGTTCATCTAAGATCTTACACTGCTTTTGAAAACAAAGCTACGGTAATTGACTACGAAGCTACGAAGTTTACTAAGAAGCTACGAACTACGACGGGATTTTACATCTTTGCTACGAAGAGCATGGACTAACGGCCGTTTCTTAAATGTAGATGGCGATAGATAGTTATCCTCGACCGGAGATAGTATTTCCTACTCCCAGAAACTTTATAGGAACCAAACAAAATTTTAATACTAGTTTATTATACAACGCAACTTTGTCAGACAAGGGATCGAACCCTGTGTCTTACGCTATCCGGGGGCATGCCCATACCCGTCGGCCACCGACACATTGGAAAGCCTGTTGAATTTAGCAAGTGTTTTTTTTAACGCGTAGGCTGAGACAGTTGCTTTTTACATTTGCAATTTATGTTATAAGGGAAAAAAAATATAAAGGTAGATAATCATTTCTATCTCTAGTAGGGCAAAACTACAGATTTAAGATTCCAGATTTATTAATTTATACACATAAAATGTATATAGGGAATGGCCGTAAATAGTCACTATAACTTGTTCTAGGTAACAGGCAGTTCAGCCTTAGACAGTTTCGGTCACAACGCGTACCACCCATCGAGTAACGGAGCCGCGCAGACTGTCATCATACCACTAACAAGGTAATAAACTTTCCTCCCGGCACAGTTACAACGCTCAGATATAAATTAATAATAACTACCATCCATCATCTATTTTTTTCTAAAATTTGCTCAAATTAATGCGAGTGTCCATAGATAGATCTTTGAAAATTACATAGAGTTTCCAAAAACATTTTTTTAAAAAAGTCAAACATTTGTAAGATGATGCTTCCCAAGTGGTAAAATGGACGTAAGGGCATTAACTTTGGAACTTAGCAAGTGAAAATTTAATTTAAAAAAATGCACAATGTAGATCTTTACAAATACTTGCAACGAAAATTGGTTTCAACGAAACCGAATTGGTAGTTTTTTTGTTTATAGCACATTTTCAACAACCGCTAATATAATACATGAAAAACAAAGTTATTTTTGTTGTCAACAAAATATTATGGTATTTTGGCTAAGTGGAAGTAAGTGGATCCATAATTTAGCTAAAGTTGGTACGGAACCCTCAGTGTGCGAGTCCGAATCCCACTTGACCGGGCTTTTCTTTATTAAATCTCTTAGAAATATACCGAGCATAGCCCTGTAATTAAAAATTCAAAACTAAAATTTCAGACGAACCGAAGAGCTAATAGGCAACATGTACAGTCAATATATGGCAACGGCCCCACCACTCTCCCTAGAAAGCGGTACGCCCAGACTCAACGGAGTCGCCAGTAACATCGTCTCAATATCCCCCAGAAACGGCATCATTAAACAAGAAAGCACCGAAACCAACTCTTCTGACGATATTAAACCGATTGTTAACGATAAAGATAGAGGAATATTCACTGTGGAGGGGCAAATGTCAAAAATAGAGGCGGTGTTGCCGCAAGAAATAAAAGACAAGCCGGTGTTGCCACACGAGAATATGAGTTTGCCTAAAAATAGGGAGGTTGGAAAAGAGTTTTCTAGGGGTGATTTACCTAATGTTTTGAGGTCTAGAAGGAATATTCTAGAACCTATTAAGAGAGAAGAGGTCCCGGTTCCTTCTTGGTCGCTGGCTAAAGGACCAAGTGTTGTTGGGATGCAGAAAAAAGCAAAACCTGTTAGTGAGGAAGGTAACATAATTTTTTATGTTTTTTTAACTGTACATTTTATGTTAACGCTCGGTTGCACCTACTTTATTAACAATGGCTGTAATTCGCATCTATAGGCACATATTTATTTGATACTAGCAGTCCACCGCGACTGCGTTCGCGTTTTTTTAACTTCCCCTCATGCCGTTGCCAATTTGGGATCTGATGATGGGATCTTGGTGTAATCGAGGGAAACCCTCAAATTTTAAAGTCACGTAGTGTTTTTTACTAGAATCTTAATATTGACGTGTTGTTACGTCTGATAGTCTACATCTTGTGGGGCTGAGCTGATGGAGGACTCCTTAACGCTAAGGAGTTCAGTTATTATAATGACAGAACTTATGATAGGTAGTTTGTAGCTTCTTAAAGAACAGAGTCATAAGGTGCAACTCCCCCCCCCCTCTCCTATAATCCGTAATAATGAAGAAATAGAATTAACTTTAAAAAAGTAAAAACGGACTTCAAAACCATAATGCACTAAAAAGTCATTAGTTTGACCATCGAGCATCAACTGTTACAGCACCGACTCCAAAAAGAAATTGTTTGCCTAAAATGGATTCCTTTCCTTTCAATGGTCAAGAGTTTATTTAAGAATTTTTAGTGCATTTTGGTATTGAAGTCGGTTTTTACTTTATTAAAAGTTAATTAGGTATACCTATTATAGATTTGTTATAAATAGAGGTGGTGCAATCGACCCTATGATTAAAATGCCTGTTTCGCACACTTCTTAGTAAAAGCCTGAAGAATGAAACTTTCCATGATAACCAATCAAGCAGCTCACCGTCACAGCCCACCCTAAACAAATCACGATCGTTCGAGAGAAGCATACCCTTCGCAAATATGTACGTTATAGGCCACTCTCGCCTATCCAAGTTAAGTGCCAAAATCTCTTGCAACTTGCGTCGTCTTTTGTTTGAAGTTACGCCTGTTTTGTGTCGTGTGTGCAAGTGATTTTCTTTTGAAAATTGGATAGGTACGGAAGTCCTCAACCGTACTTCTAAAGACAGTATCTGTCAGATTCTATTTTTTATTTTTTTTATTAAGGAAACTCAACAGCATTTTATACATAGGTACATTTGTGACAATTACAACTTTATTATGGAATCTAGCCAATTAGAGAGAGCCACAGCAAGTATACAGGTCCTGTAGGTATAGCACAGGGATGCACAGACCGCGGCCCGCGGGCCGCTTGCGGCCCGCCGGTCGAATACTGGTGGCCCGCCGACAGCAAAAATAATACTCTCGTACATTCGAAAAATATTGAATTCTATTCCAGAATAAAACCAAAAAAAAATATGTTCGAAAAGTAATTTGAATCTCGCGCGCGCGCTCTTAAGTGCACGAATTCCCGATTGCTCGCGTAGGTAGATACACGAAGCTTCCAGAGTCGGTTTCGAGATTTCTCCAGACAGTTTTCGACTCTATACGCGCGGTATAAAAGCCACGCTAACCGCAGCGACCCATAGTTCGGTTTTAATTTGAGTGAAGTGTCAATAGTTCTAGTGTAGATTTTAACTCGACTAGCCGGTGTCATATATTTTGATCCACATTCAACGTAGATTTCCCGTCAAGTGCCGTGTATAATTGTGTTGTGAAATCGTAAGTAAAACTCTGTTATTAATAAGTGTTTCCCTACCTATTTAAATCAATTATTTTTGCTAATTTAAAAAAGGATGGGTAATTTAAGTAGGTACTGTAATTGTTTTTAGGTGCTGTGTTAATCCTAGCCAGGATTAGAACGCAACATGGACAAGCCAGGACCTAGTAAAAAACGTAAGGTTAAAGATGAAAATCGGCAGTTTCAAGAAATTTGGACTGAGAAATACTTTTTTGTATGGTCGCATAATAAAGTCGTTTGTTTAATTTTCAAGAATTCTGTTGCGATTGCAAAGGAATATAATGTAAAAAGGCACTATGAAACGCAGCATCCTACTTTTACCAAGTTTACAGGCGAATTAAGAAAGCAAAAAATGTTGTCTTTAAAACGGGAGCTTATTGGTCAGCAAGCTATGTTTACAAAACCCATCCAAGATTCAGAAACAGCTACAGAAGTTAGTTATGAAATTTCTCGAATGATAGCAAAGCGCAGTCGCCCCTTCCATGATGGGGATTTTGTAAAAGAATGCATAGAAATTGCCGCTAAGAAAATGTGTCCAGAAGCAGCAAAAAAGTTTGAGAAAATTCAACTGAATCGTATGACTATCCAAAGACGTATTATGTCTTTGTCAGGTAATATTGCGGAACAATTAAATGAAAAAACTAAGATCATTGAATTTTTTTCATTAGCACTCGACGAATCCACTGATATTACTTCCACAGCTCAACTTCTCATATTCATACGAGGTGTTACTCAAGATTTTGAAGTCTTAGAAGAGTTGTTAGGAATGTGTTCATTGAAAGGTCAAACCAGAGGAGTTGATATACTCAATGTACTTTTGGATGAGTGTTCAAAAACTGATTTGGACTTATCAAAATTATCGGGAGTTGCCACTGACGGTGCTCCTTCGATGATTGGTGTCAATTCTGGGCTAGTTACTTTGCTGAAAAAGCATCTGCAAGAAAAAAACATAAACGCTGAAGATCTCATGCAGTTTCACTGCATTATACACCAAGAAGCCCTCTGTTCTAAAAAAATTGAATTTCAAAATGTCATGAAAGTGGTAGTTTCGACTGTAAATTTCATAAAATCACGAGGACTCAATCACAGGCAATTCAAACAATTCCTTGATGACATCGAAAGCGAATATGGAGATTTACTGTATTATACAGAAGTAAGGTGGCTAAGTCGTGGATTGACCCTGGAACGATTTCTAAATTTAATAGAAGAAATTGGAATATTTCTGGCGGAAAAGCAAAAGGATGTCCCGGAACTTAAAAATCCTGATTGGTTGTGTGATTTGGCTTTTTTAGTTGACATTACAAATCATTTGAATGTCTTGAACACACGGCTTCAAGGCAAAAATCAACTGATATCCCAGCTCTACGCTCACGTATCATCCTTTCAATGCAAGCTGACACTTTTCAGATCGCAATTGAATTCTGGAAATTACAATCATTTTCCGAATTATAAGAAAATGGCTGAAAAATTCAACAAAACTGCGATTAATTTCAGTTATGTAGAAAAGCTAGATATTTTGATTCAATCTTTTCAAGAAAGATTTTCGGAGTTTAAAAAAGTGAAACCTCTGTTGGACATATTCAGCAATCCTTTCACGATTTCAGTTGAAAATGCGCCAGAGTCAATGCAGTTAGAAATTATCGACATTCAAAACGACCAAGATTTACGCAACAAATTCAACGAAGGAGACTTGCTGAACTTTTACCGCTGCATTGATAAAAATACGTACAAAGAGTTGCGCATAAACGCTCTGAAATGTGCCAGCTTATTTGGTTCTACCTATATATGTGAACAAACCTTTTCAATACTAAATAATAATAAAACAAAAAATCGAAACCGCCTTGCAAATGAAAGTTTGGAAGCAGTTTTACGTGTTGCTACAAGTAAATTTGAGCCAAATATAAAAAAGATTGTAAGCACTATGCAGTGCCACGCTTCAAATTAATAAATTCTTTTTCAATTTTAATACATAATTATCAATTCTTTATTGTCTTTAATTACCTATACTTCTGGCGGCCCGCCGTCAGTTCATAATTTGTCCGAGTGGCCCCTAGTCTTAATAAGTCTGTGCATCCCTGGTATAGCAGATACAGTAAAAATGGTACTGAGAATATAAAAATTACAAATACAGTTACAAAAACTAAATAAGGCAGTAAGTTACAACTAAGACCTTAAATAAGATAACATCAATTTGTCCTTACATTACTTGGTTGCTTATTTAATTCATGTAAAAGTTCAATCCCTTAGTTACTTAGGTACCTACTAACTCTTCATGTATATTTTTAACTATTATTTTCAGATCCAGAAAGTCCGATATCATCAATAACCCTTCCTAATGGTAAGAAAGTGCCTCCAGTACGAAATGGGCTACCCAGCTCTGGTGAAATATCTACCATTCATGAGGGACACATACAAACTTACCCGAACACCGTTAGTAAGGCTACCATCGATTTGTTTAGTGCTAGCAGTAATAAGGGTTGAGGGAGTGAGATAGCTATAAATGCAGGGTGTTCCTAAAGTCATGGACGTTCATGTATTAAATTATTTATGGGAGACGCTTCCTCCATAATCATCTGGTATTCGTATTTATCTAGTGCAGTTACTTCTTTGAATAAAGCCTTCGATTAAGGGCCGATTTTTCAATGGTCAGATAAAACTTATCAGACTGATAAATTATAAAGCGACAGATTAAAAAAATGACAGGTACCTATGAATGCTGACAATTAGATGACGTTTTCAAATTAGCCATATTGTATTTTGTTCGACGAATATTTCTTATCTGACTATTGAAAAATCAGCCCTAATTCAGTTAAAAAACATAATACATATCAAGTTATTTGTATGCCATTTTAAGAATTTGATGACTGTCATAAATTGAAAACAGATTGAGTTAACTCAATAAATACGTCCTAATTCGAAAACTTGAAAACACGGAACTTGAACCTTCCTTAGGAGGTAGCCCATAAAATTATTATCCCTTTCCCTTTGGAATAGAAAGACAGAAGCGAGATGTCACTAGCAGCAAACTTTTTTGGCGGCTGTCAGTCAGTTTGGAAGCCCGTGAAAGCTCGCTGAAAATTAATTTAATTTGATTTTTAAAATATATCTGTAAAAATTGTGTAGTTTTTGAAGAAATAGTTATCCTGAAACATTATAACTTGATCGGTGATAGAGTGTTGTTCATTACAGTGAAATAAACATTCAACAGGTGAATTAGTCCAAATCGAAGCCTCTAAATATACGACTTATATTTACCAATGCGCTTTAAATTTAAAGTACGCAGTTTGATTATTTTATTGTATAAACATTATTTTACGTAAAAAGTAAAGACAGAATAACACAGGTAATGCTTTTCTACGAATAATTTGTATAAAAAAATATTTAGTTTTACACTTGAGCTGCATGTTCGATGTTTTGTGTAGACTGTTTATCATGCGGTACACTAATATTATTAACTTAGGAAGATTGGTATAAATCACCTGAACGATAGGTAAGATAAGCTCATTTTAAGATACAAATGTTACTTACTTAATTTAATTACTGACATCTTAAATCGGTTTCGTTTGACAGCTTTTACTTGTCCTTCTCTTCCGATAGGAATATTAATTCATGACACCATATTGTGACATCCTGTATGATGAAACCTTATTGATGACTCCATAGAATTATCTTCACTCTTCATATCTCAAATGTTTGTTCAGTAAATAGATTCTTGGAATATTGTACTAGGGATGGCGATTCTTTACGAAAAAGATCGATTTTTAAATCGATTCGAATCGTTGTCTAATGAATCGAATCACGAAAAAATCGAGGCTTACAAAATCGATTCTTAAAAAATCGATCTTTTTTTCAAGTTTGCGTTTACAATGTAAATTTGTATCAATTTTACTAAAAACAAGATTAATATTGCAATTAACGATATCCTATCAATAAAATCAGGGAATTCAAAAATAACAATTATTTTTATTACCGTATCAAACTATAAGATCAACTATAAAAAAAAGTATTTATTTACTGAATGTTTTTATTGATTGCAATAAAGTAAAAAATAAGGTAAGAGTTAAAAGTTTAAATATTAAGCATTGGGAATTATAACTGGGAACTATAGTTCCCAATGCTCAATATCTAAACTTTTTAAAAACAACAGTCTGTCAAGCCTTTTGGGATCCAAGCGGTTACGCTCATCACTTGCGATGTTTCCAGCAATTGAAAACAGGCGCAACGTAACTTTTTTATTAAAGAGAGGCGAGTAAAGGATACTAAACATACAGCCATCTCGCGAGTTTATGAGTAGTTAACTCTTTAACCGGCAGCAATGTTATAATTCAGGCACATTCAACTAAATGCAAAAATTGTATGGTTTATACCAAAACAGAAAAAAATCGAATGTCGATTTTCAAGGGTGATATATCGATTCAGTGAATCGACACAGTACTTCATATCGATTTAAAAAATCGATATTTTCTGCTCGAAAAATCGATTCTTCGATTAATCGATCTCAGATCGCCATCCCTATATTGTACCCATGTGAATATGAAAATTAAAATGTCCTATTAAGTGATGTGATATCATTTCTTAAGAATAAATAAGTAAAATTCTTATTTCATATTAACAATATGATGATAGTCTGATTAATACTCAATATTGATGTGTGTTTTAATTTTAATAATTTAATTTGTAAATAATGTGTGTCCCTAGTCTGAATTTGAAATAAAATAAGTTAAGTAATCACAAATATTTTATTTCATTACTCCATGTAATATTACAGTCTTATAATCGAATAATAACATAATGCAACTTAATATTTAACAAAAAAACAATTCAGTGACAAAGAATCCATAGAAATGAGATAAAAAGTTTGACAAAACTGAGCCAAAAAATTAAGGAAGTTGTTGAAGTTTTTGCTTTAAACTTTGTAAACAATATTTATAGACTCAGTTCAATAACATTCTTTATTTCTCACCAAAGAAACACATCGATAGTTTACCGAGATAACACGGATATTTAGTGACTAGTTTGCAAGAGTTTATCGATTAAATATCGATACAAGATCATCGTTTGCGCAACCATCGACGTGTTTTATTCATCACTTGGTATATTTTCTATTTTATTATTTTTATTTCTTTTTTACAGGTAATATTTTTATTCGATATCATATTAAAACATCGAATTTTCGTGTCTATGAATACGAAATGTTCTCTTTATTTAGAACACTTTTATGCAAACAATAGACTTAAGACACCAGCAAAATTAAGAATTGCTATTTGTGCTTTATAGTGCGTTATCAGCCTCTTTTCGGTTTGAATGAATGATATTGAAAAGATTCGTTCATTGTAGAAAAAGTGTATTTCCAGCGCTTCATTGTACGTATTTAAAGGTAAAAAAAACTTAAATGCCATAGAAAACGGCATGATGAGTCTTTATAAGTCTTAGACTCAAAAGACTTAAGTCTTTTCCAACATTTTGAGTCTACAGCTAATAAATGCAATGTTTTACAATGAAATAGAAAATATACCAAGCTCATTGAAATTTCTTGACAATCCGTTTAGCTCTCCCATTTCTTGAACTCCAAGCCATCAGGCGGCTTGACCTCTACCTTGTCTTTGGCCACTTGGTTCCAGTTTGTGCTGAGTACGGTCCCTCCTGACTCCACCTTTGGGTAAAAATAGTTTTGGGTAAAATTAGAATATACATTGAATGAGATGTTTTGAGATGTTTCTGACTAGAGCTTGTCTACTGGTTTAGAATGTTTTTAACACTCACAGTGTCATATTTTATATTCATAAAGATGAAATAAGAAACCAAGCGAAGCGTCATCAATTTCCAAGTTAAATTTATTCTGTAAAGAATAACTGCTTGAGCCCACTGTTTCATAAAGAGACGGCTAGATGGCGCTAAGCGTCACGCAATGATCTATCCTTAAGAAACCACAAATTTCGCAGGGATAGCAGCACGATAGCTCAATTGGTAGAACGTTTGGTTCGGTCAGCCAAGAGGTTGCTGATTCAAGTCCCGCCCGTGCGCAAATTTAGGTTTCGTATTTCATCTATGAATAGAGCTTTTCTAAGCTGAAATGACGCGCCCATCTACTTAATTAGATGATTTCGATGTGTAAGTGCAAATATTAATTATGACAATCTATCCGTGTGTGAGCGTCGACTGCTCTACGAATTAAGATCTGTATGCCGACGTCACGGTCGACTAGACGCGTGATAAATCCGACAACGCTCTCCTTAGGAGTGACGCTGGCACATTGTATGAAACAAAACGCGTTCTCTCTCTCGCGCGCGCGTTCACGACAATAATGACAAGTTGGACAACAAATCGTTCGAGTGTCACCGTCAATTGAAAGACTAATTATATAGTACATTGTTATACAAGGGGAGAAAGAGACCCATTTCACTCGAGATGTTTTTGGCGCTCGAACGGAGTGAGAGCGGTAATGATTCGAAAGCGAAATGGGTGCTTTCACCCGAGTTGAACATACTATTTTTCATTTCGACTGTGAGGAAAAATAAGTAAATTTAGCTGTGTGATTGTGATGCGATGATGAGTGAGATGTTGTTTGACGAGAGATGAAACCCCAAGTTTTTAGATCACATATCAGTTGGTTTACTGTCGTTATACATAAAACACACGATTAGAAGGATAGTAACGGCACGGAAGAAAACAGAGTACATAAAACGCGGACGATATCAAATATTTCAAATCATTGTTAAAAATATCGATCGTTTTTTTCTCACAGTCAATAATAATAGTAGAAGAACTCAACCTTAACCTTGTCACCAACTACCACAGGTTATGTCAAATTCCAGGTTCAATTTCGCCTCATGAGATAGCGCTATGAATGACAGCTAAAGGTGGGAGTGAGTAAGAAGATTAATGAACATCAAACTCGCGGCAAGTCGCCTCCGCCTGCTTAATAATCTGTGCAATAATCGAGCAAACCAAAAAAAATTGTCAAAGACAAACTAAATGTGGCAATATGAAAAAAACACCCTAGGAATGGAAAAGCTATTTTCCACCCGTCTATCTTCACATGAAAGTTCAATTTTCCGAAAAGAAGAGATGAAATAGTAGATTGTTATACAAGGGGAGAAAGTGACTCATTTCACTCGAGAAGTTTTGCGCGCTCGAACGAAGTGAGAGCGCTAATAATTCGAGGGTGAAATGGGTGCTTTCACCCGAGTTATACATACTATTTTTCATTTCGACTGCGAGGAAAAATAAATAAATTTATTTAGATATTATATTGATTGGCGTTAGATGAAATCTCAAGTTTTTACATCACATATCAGTTTGTTTACTGTCGTTATACACAAAACACAAGATAAGAAGGACAGAAAAGGCACGAAAAACAACAGAGAACTACATAAAACGAGGACGATATCAAATATTTCAAATCATTGTTAAAAATATCGATCGATTTTTTCTCACAGACAATGATAATAGGAGAAGAACGCAACCTTGCGGAAACAAGGTTACTTGTCACCAAAACTACCACAGATTATGTCAAATTCCAGGTTCAATTTTGCCTCATGAGATAGCGCTAAAGGTGGGAGTGAATAAGAAGATTAATGAACAACAAAAATGGCGGCAAGTCGCCTCCGCCTGCTTGATAATCTGTGCAATAATCGACCAAACTAAAAAAATATCGTCAAAGACAAACAAAATGTGACAGTTTAAAAAAAAAATGGCGGGCAGCCGAAATATATTTATAGATTTTAAATTGTAAAAAATCAGACTAATTGTACATTTTTCAAATCAGTCACCATAATAAACACGCTTTTAATGTTTAGCTAATCTTAAAAATATTAAAAGCTTGTTTATTTTAATAATATAATGTGACTCAATTACCTTTAGCTCCATGTCTAATCGTAGCAATTAAAACTAAATTACTTTCCACCCTAGGGATGGAACACCTATTTTCCACCCGGAGGGAATTTGACATGTTTGACAGGTTCATTTTTAATAACCGGGTAGTAGGGTATAGGTAGTATGTATACTCACAAAGCTTTTGTTCATAGCGCGTCTCACTTCGTCGGATCCTTCTCCGTATATCTTCTGGAAGAGAGCGTTGAGTGCGGCGTCGCCTTCGGGCTTTTCCTCTTCTTCCTGCATTTATTAAATTGCTCTGATCTTAATCAGTACATAGTATAAAACAAGCTCGCTATCTGCTGTCTGTATACAATATGTAAAAAAAAAAACCTGCCCGACCCATTAAGGAGTTATTAGCTAAGATTTTTCTAAATTATAGATACGTTGTATAAGCTCGAAAATGGCTACACGAAAGGCAGATAATTGCTCGGAGTGCATTCTGTTGGGCTTTCTCTTTATGGCTATACGTCCCGACAGCGTCTTAAATTATTTATATGATAAGTTTTATCTGACCATTGAGAGATCGGCCCTAAAAGTATTAAAACTTAAAATACGTATTTAGTCTTTACCATAATTTGGTAATGGCTGACATTAGGCTAAAGAGCGAGATGTCACGCGGCCGCGCCAATGAGCGCTCAGTAGCAATCAGTACGAAACGAATGTTATATATTTATCTCTTTCTATCAACAGGCATGCCCCATTATTAGTCTTTATTAGCGCTTAGTGTCGTAATATACAACTATACGTTGGTATATAGAGTAATCCTAGCGCCACTTTAAAGTGCTTTAATGTTGGTGTATAACATGTCTATCCTTTTGAACGTCATTTTTTATTGGGTAACGAAATTAGGATCTATTTGTGTAATCATTTTCATAAAATATTAGAAATTAATAACCCATGAAAAGAAAAACACTCCATTAAAAAAGCTAACATGGCAACCCGAAAGGAAGTGACGGGACGCGCGGGAATTGCGCTGGCACTCGCAAGTATCGCGACGGCAGTGTTAACGCATTTTAAAAATTGCCGAGTTTTAGGGTAAATACGTGCTTAACTTGTCGACTTTAAAAATTGATTAAAAAAAACACGAATTTCGTAATTTTGATACTTGTTATTAAAGCAAAATTATGACCCTTTTGGGTCGGACTGTTTTTTTTAAAACATATTGTATGTGTGTATGCTTAAATATTTAAAACTAAGTAACGGATGTTAAAGCGTTTTTTTAAATAGATAAGAGTGATTCAAGATGAAGGTTTATGAGTAAATACATGCATAATTATTGAAACACTAATAATTTTAGAGGTTTCTATGTAAAGTTGTAAATAAATTAATTTTATTACGATTTCATTGCTAAAGAATGGATCAAACATTGCACCCGTGCGAAGGCGGGGCGGGTCGCTAGTTAATGCTAGCTGCTCGACTATGAAAAGTTCTCGTTAATCTTTGAAGTCACAATATTGGTTTCCTCTTGTCAAAAATCCATATTTTTCTCATCCATTCAAAAACTATTTTTTGAACCAATTATTAAAACTGCTTTTTCAAACTTCATCAATTATTCAGGTAAAACTGTTCGTTGCCATAAAAAAGAAGAAGAAAACTGGAGGCTAAATGCTTATCATGGAATTAATGCACAAGTTACTATAAAGAATTATTATAAAAAAGGCATGTGAAATGTCCCGTTTTTAAAATATTGAAATATTGTAAGCAATCTCGATATATGAAAAAGTTTTTTTTTGACATCTTGACATTCCTTTTTTACGAAATTTAATTTTAAAATACGATGAACACAAAAACTATAACCTACATAGGCAATTCATCGTTGAACACTGTTTTTTTTTTAATTTATATTTTATTCGCTGATATGATATCAGTTTAAAAGTTATAAAAAGATTGTTAACAATATTGGACTAGTAAAGGTAAACAGATTTTTACCATTTTCTTAATTTCTTTCTCAATTTTGTCCCAGTCTTTTCTGAACAGTTTCGGTGGCTGCGGCGGGCCGGATGCGTCTATGACAGCTATAACACAATAAAATAAAAAAATCACAAACAGATAACTAATAATCAGATAATCAAATGCATGTTTACCAAGTGGCATATGACAAACACAGGCATTACTTGCTTAAATTGAGACCCCAACCAACCATGTAAGTTAACTTTAGATTGTTATTGAAAAGAAATGTTTGTTTATTTATTTATTATTTATGTTATGACCATCCTTTAAGTCTATTTTCGTATTTCGTACTTTTTACAGCGTTTTTTTTAAATAAAAAAAAACCACACGCTAAAGACGTCGTTTCCTCTCATAATTTATGACTAGTTCGTATTTACCATTTTTTTTCAGGTTGCCGGGATTTATATTAAAAATATATTATTTAAGACGCTGCTTCAATAGTATCATAGCAAAAAATTAACTTTACGTAAATATGCATCTGATTATCTGATCACTGCACATAACCAATTACATAGTTACAAGTATTGTTCATGTTTTATAATGATATATTTTCTTAAATAAAAGACAAACACATATTGTTTGTCTTTTATTTAAGACAAACAATATGCCTCGCCTACTACGCAGCGGGTGCGGGTTCGATCCCCGCACAATACAAACATTTGTGTGCATGAACATGTCTGTTTGTATTGGTCTGGGTGTTTTCTATGTATATCATGTATGTAAGTATTTACAAACAAAAAGTATTTAAGTATTATATCCGTTGTCTGGCTCCCATAACACAAGCTTTGTGTAGCTTACTTTGGGACTAGATGGCGATGTGTGGGAATGTCCAAAGGATATTTATTATATTTATTATTTATACATACCTTGAGGTATAGCTTTAACTTTCTCCTCCTTCCCCTCTCCTTCCAACACGCTCCATCTCAGTCCCTCCTTCTTGCGCAACTTAACCTCAATCTTGGACGGAGTGACAGTGTACGTACACATTGATGGTACGATCTCATGAGCTAGTTCTAGCTCCAGACTGTATTCTGAGTCGGATGATGGAATTGAACTTGTTACGGATAGCTGGAAGAAAAGCGTATGACAAACATGATTACTATATTCATAAAGATGAAATTAGAAACTTTGCGCAGGGACGGGACTTGAACCAGCAACCTCTTGTCTAACCGGGCCAAACGCTCTTACCAATTGAGCTACCGTGATGTCAGTCCGACCTTGCGAAATTTGTGGTCTCTTATGGATACGTCATTGCGTGACGCTTAGCGTTTGGCCCGTCCAGCCAAGAGGTTGCTGGTTCAAGTCCCGCCGGTGCGCAAAATTTTTTGTTTCTTATTTCATCTTTATGAATATAAAATATGACACTGTGAGTGTAAAAAACATTCTAAAACCAATATGATTACTATAGTTCGTAGCTAGGGTTGCCAGGTCGCCAAACCCAATAGCCGGACAGATCAACCAGTTTGGCTGGTCATTTGGATAGAAACGCCGGACAACTTACATTATTGATAAGATTTGGTCTCAGTGTAAATAGTTACAGTCGTCGTCAGATATATTGGAGCAGACAAAGTGACTAAATACTTCTGAACAGTTTAATATGTCAATAAGTTCCATACATTACAATAACCATTAATGACGCTGGCAGTTTGTGACGCTTTGTAGTTTTTAGTATTGTCATCACTTTCATGAAAGTGACATGCATTAAATAAATAGGCAAGTGAGTGTCAGATATTATTGGTTACTTGTGTGTATAGAAGTTATTGACTAACATCTGCTCAGATATTAATGAAGTAATGAATGTTCTGATATTAATGGTAACTTGCAGTGTATGGAACTTATTGACATTTGAAACTGTAGGATTGCCCGATAGTCGATTCGCTTGCGCTCGGCGCTCGCTTGTTAGCCAAATTAATGTAAAAAGCCTGACAAAAGCCGGACAAGCCGGACACCGTTTATTTCACCCGGACACACAATCAAAAAGCCTTCCTATGGCCGGCTTTATCTGGACCCCTGGCAACCCTATTCGTAGCTAAGTATCTGTATTCTGTTTATATTTCTTTAATAAGCTTGCATTAACCAATTTTGATACTCAATAATGTATAATTTTAAATGTGCAAAACCTCAGAAACCGCGATTTTTAATTCAATTGACCAAATTCTGAAAGAAAAACTTTCATTGAAAAAAAATTAAGGTTTTAAGAGGTATTTTTCTGATCATTTCTTGCTTTGCGGACGACGCTCTGTCAAGAGAGGATTCAGTAGGTATTCAGGCCGCTGCGCCGCGCTGACATTGTTATTATTACCATCTATGCTCTTAAAGAACTATCATTTGCTTGTTTACGTATTTGGTGGGTTTGCGCACGTGATGGCTTGTGTTATTGATTAATAGACAAGGCAACATATTAATTAAGGTTTTTGGAAAAAAGTGACCTGTATTAAAATTAATGCACATTTAATGTTACACATTGTATAGAACATTGTATCTTGATGTAAGTTTTTATGACTAACATGCCTTATGAAATAAATAAACGATGAGAAAAGAAATGCTTTCCATTCTTTAAATTGTTAAGAACTGGCAGGCCTCTGTAACTGAGCATTTTGAGTTTGCTCCCTCTTCTCTACCAAGCCTAAACCCTGCCCTGAGAAATAAGCAATATAACACAAAAAATCTCTCTGTAGTTCTGAGATTAGTGTGTTTAAACAATTGATTAATTCTGATAAAAATATGAACATGTACAACATTCCAAACTTACACTTCTATCTCCATAGTGTACTTTAACCTTATCGCTCGGAGCATTCTTGATTAGGATGGTGACTACAACTTGCGACTCTGTTTGGTACCAATCATGTTTTATCTTTGGTTTTGCCGGCTGAAACAATTTGACAACAATTGTTGAGATACAGCGGTTAAAATAATCATGTTATAGTACACGAAGTAGTACAAGCGCAGTGTCTTCCAATTTGTTGTAAATGTGTTTATGATTGTTTGGGATTTTTGAAATAAATTATTTTGTTTAGAACCTAAATAAATAAAGAATCTCATGCACTACATTTTGTTGCTAAATAATACTAGTACAGCTAAAAATATTGTTTTTCAAAACAACCAGCTCAATGGTTTCCATGATATCTAAATAATAATATTGTTAGTACATTAATCCCTCACAGATGTGTTTATCAACAGTTGTTTGTTATACTTTTGTTTACATGACCAGCAATCTAGATGTGTGACCATTTCATTATCATATTACAATGTCAAAAAAATATGGCTATTGTTGCATCCTTTACCAATCATGCAGTATAATAATATGATGATAATAGGCAGTATGTATGTTTAACATTGTATTATAGTTATCTCTATTGCTATTCTCTTCTCTTTTATTGCCTCTATAACTTTACTTGCACCGCCTGTATATATATTTTTCTCTGTCCTGACCTATGGTTGACTGGTAGAGAATGCTTTTGGCATTAAGTCCGCCATATGTACCTACAATTTTATGTTGTGTGCATGAAGTTTTTTAAATAAATAAATGCCCATGGCTTTAGAAATATTACAAAGTGGATATTGTGGCAGAAAAAAACAGATGACAATCGTTCTGAAATTGGCTATATGCCAGAATGTTCTAAAATGTACATATTCTTAGAAGCTCATAATACTTAAAATTATAAGAAAGCTTCACTATTGGCTCTTGTAAGTCCACCACTGTGAATTATTTTACCTTGAACTTAAAACATATGAGATGAAACTATTGAAATGTAAATGTGTAAGATTGACTAAATGTCTATGAAAGTCATATTTTAGTATAGGTTCAAAATATTTTCCATTTCCTATCAAAAGTACATTTTTTTTGCCTTTCAACGCAAAGAGTGAGGGATTATATTGGTTGCTTAGATACCTTCCCACCGAAAAGTAGTGAAATCAGAACTTATTATAAATGAAATTAGAAGTCCAAATAGCTTACACAACTCAGGAAGAGAAAATAATAATGCAAGTAAGTTTTATTAACATAAAACAAAGTAATCGGAACTTAGACACCAGTTCTAAATATACATTTGAAAGTCTGAAAGTGGTGCTAGAAACATCTAGATATCAACAGTTGAAAACTTACTTCAGTCGGCGAGTTCTCTGATTTCTCGCTCATCTTTGGACGCCGTATAGGATAATGCAAAATAAATCCTTCAATACGCAATTCTTATTTCTTTTCAATTTTTAAACCAACACACAATGAAGTATGAAAATACGAAGGAAGACTAACTAACTGACAGAACTGACAACAAATCAGCGATTTTTCGAGAATTTGACAATGCCAGCATTTGACATTGACAGTGTCAGTCTGTGACATTTTGAGGGATGCCACCTCCAAAAATCGATTAAAATAATAGGAGTGATGATCCGTCAAACGAAGTATGTGTAGGTTACTATGGGTGGTCTGTCTGGTGGTTGTGTGTAAGTAAGCGAAGAATTGGAGATGTGAATTGTAATCGTTTGCTACTTTGAACTTTGCTTTGCTTGGGTAAGTGTTCCAAAAAGCAATACTTATAATTAGTATATAAGGTTACCTCGTTTGAAGTGATAATATTTTAACAGAGCATCAAACAATAACATAGAAAGAGGACCCAATTTTATTTTTTTTGAAAACTGACCCGTTTACGTTTTTATTTTTTCCTATCATTTTTTTTTAAGAGTACCCTGTTCCGCGACATCGCATTTCGTCTCTTACATAAGTACTAGATTGAGCGAAAACTAGACAGACGTATGGGCCTGAGCGTGACAGAAGATGCCTATCTCGTTCATGCGGCTGCCGATGCGCGGTACTCGGGCGGTAGGGGGGCGCCGCTGTGCGCCTATTTATTTGGTCCTAGATAATAATAAAGGTAACTACCTACTGCATTCGATTACCTATTATTACGAAACACTACTATGAAAAAAACATAATCAACGTGTATCAGTACCTAATAAATAAAACATACAGATTAGTTAGATAAACGCTAAACAAACAAAACAGCTGGGTATGAAAACAAAGACAAAAACTTAGGAAGGTATGTGTCCATTTATCTGAGGCCTAAAACAGCTGGTATGATTATCTGAAACAGAAACTCTACTTAGGTAGGTATGTGTTCATTAATCGTAGGCCTAAAACACTAACAGCTGGGTATGTATGATAAACTAAGACAGAAACTCAACTTAGGTACCTGTGTGTTTATCGCAGGTTTAAAATATGAACAGTTGGGCAGGTATGATAAACTAAAACTACCTAATTGTGTTGTGTTCCTTCTGTTTATTTAATAATAATAAGGAGACAAAGCTTATGTGAAAGTAAACTTTAAAAAGAATACCTATTAAAATTTATTACTAACTTTAACAGATGTTGTAGGTAACGATAAACTGAATCTACCTCATTGTGTTGTGTTACCTCTGTTTATTTAATAATTATAAGACAAATCTTGTGAAAGTAAACTTTAAAAAGAATACCTATTAAAACTTCCAATCTTACCAAATCTAACTTTAACAGATGTTGTAGTTACCTACCTACCTACCTAATGAGTACCTATTGATTCCTTTTGATTCAATAGATGGATATGCACAAAAAAATGCGTGAGTAAATTTAACACAGTTTTGTTTCTAAATTTCGTTTATTAGGTACCGTAAATAAACATAACACATAAAACGCGAACACATCTTTGAAAATTACGTACATTTTTATTATTTTTTACTTTTAATTATCGCACTTGCTCAGTTTTTGTACAGATATGTGGATACAAGTCTTATTTCGCAATAAAATAAATTAAAACTAGGATTTCTGCATTGGTTTTCAAGTACATTTTTTTTATCAGCAGCGATAAGTTAACATTTGAAAACAATGACGTCAGAGATTTACAGTAAAACAGGTTACTATTTTTACGGTAACATTTTACAATTGCCAATTGAGGCGATGCCTCCTAACCTTATTATGCAAACTGAAGCGAGCACTAGACAATCTAGCTATCATGAGCACTATTTTTTTTTTCACTGACCATCACGGCATTCACTGTTCATTCACACACGGATGCACTGAACCTTTGCTGGAATTGGTGGCGAATAACTGGAGCATTGTGTTGGTGCATGCACGTTATCCCTGCAACGTGCAATTGCGCAGTAGTCAACGGGAGGACTCGAGCTCGAGCTGCTCGATCTTCGTCGCATAGTCCGCACTAGCAGCAAATCTTGGACCCTCAAGTGATAAAGGCGTAATCCCCGCCAACAGCAAATCTTGAACCCTCGAGGTGATAAAGGTGGAGGGCTTCGTTGTGCAGAAACCGCCATAGCAAGCGTCTGCGGTGTTTGACAGTAGGTGCCGTACCAGGTCAAGGCGCGGCGGGAAACTATGTGATGCTGGTCACCCGGCCCAGGCTACGGAAAACGCACCGCAGGTCCACGACGCGCGCGCACACGACATACAAACGCGAATTTTTTTGGCAGGCAGACTGGCTCGCGTCGCGTCGCGCGGCTATCCGGTTGGGCGGGAGTAGGGACATTCCGATACAAGTAAATACGAGTAGGTATTCGATACTTTTGATTCGATACCAAGTAAAAATAGCATCGCATCAATCTTGCGATACCTACTCGGTATCGAAACAAAAGTACTTGGTATCAAATCGAATCAGCATATCGTCCTTTAAAAAAACCTAAGACAACTAAGTAGCCCTGAGTAAGTCAGAACATGATGTCCCGTCTACTGCAACACCTGCATACGATTTTGGGAAACATCATATGGAGTTAGCACATGGGAACAAGAAGAAAAAGAAATTCATAAAGATGAAATAAGAAACCACAAATTTGCGCACGGGTGGGACTTGAACCAGCAACTTCTGGCTAACCGGGCCAAACGCTCTACCAATTGAGCTACCGTCCTGTCAGTCCGACCTTGCGAAATTTGTGGTCTCTTATGATAAAAGATTGTCTCCAAAATACCTTAAACAGATACTGTTTTTGGGCAATCTTAATGCTCAAGAGTTTTATGTTTAAAGTAAGCATGTGACGCAAAACATTTTAAATTAGTAGATTAATTTTCTTCTCATATTTTAAAAAATATTGTCCTTCAACGTTCATTGTGAGCATCCTCAAAATAAAAAATATATAATAGTTTTTCGTAAAGTATCGATATAAGTAAGTATCGATACTTTAGGAGTATTTGTTTAAGTAGTATCGAAAGAAGATTTGTGTACTATCGAAATGAGTAGGTATCGATACTTTGATGGTATCGAAACATCCCTAGGCGGGAGAGCGGTCGCGAGCGCGACACGTGTCAGGCAGGCAACACGGCGGCGATGGGCGGCGCGACAATACCTACAAAGACCGAGAGCTCCGCTCAGCAACACACGGCACGGGGTGTTTTATTTTACTCTTTTTTCTACATGTTTAGAGGCGATTTTCTCAAAAACCAGCGTATAAAAAATTTTTTTTTCGTACAAAATATGTTTCATTTATTTTCTGAAGCTGCCTTTAAAATATTATCACTTAAAACGAAGTAGCCTTATATTAGTATTTTAATTCCAATTAATCAGAAAAAATGCGACAAAACTTAACGAAAATTTAGAAATGAAAGACTTATTTGACGCAGCTTTACCACGGAACATGCCTCCACCCTACGCGCACACTGGCTAGCCAGCGCTCCAGTCCATCACCCTGCACGTGATTGCAATGCACGCGAAGATTCACCAATTTGTTTTGATTACCTACTGCTTCTACTTATCCTGGCCACTTTTATAATTGTATGTAATACTTTTATACTTTAGTATTATATTATTAAAATCGTAGCTCTTTACTTATTAAATATTAATTTTCTTTTGTGTAAAATACCCAAAAAGATAATACTAGTACTTATTTTTTTATCTTCCACCTTAATTTTATATGTACCTGTAAAATGGGAAAATATTTGATTTATAGCCACTGATTAAAATAAATCTTTCAAAAAATTGATTTGACACAGTCCTGTGGTCCGAAATCGGATTTACGATAATCATCACGTGTAAAATAGACTACATTATAGGCAAATTAAAATAAAACTCTTCGTTAATTGAGGTAAATAAACATATATTTTGTTCGAGATCTACGCCTTGCCATTTACGAATAAGTCATAAATAACTACCTAAGCAAATACTGTTCGGACCACTTTTGATGACAACATCGACTCGACAGTCACCTAAAAAAGGAGTTTTTGCTCGGAAAACGAAAAGGGAAGGACGGATCTTTTTTCTCCGTTTTAGTAATTGTTTTTTTCGGGTCAATTTTATTGTGATTGTGTGGTGGAATTGTCATGATAATTTGTGCTTTTGAAGAAAACAATGCAATTAAAGTGGGGAATTAAGTGAAGCGAGCTCTGATCGCGCCGTCTTACCCGGATCGCTGTTCCTGCGCTGAGATTCCTTGTTGAACATTGAAATGCGAACCACCTCGCATTTCAATGGGTTAGGTTAAGATAGGTTAGGCTAGGATTTAGGTAGGATCTCGTGTGGAGTAGCTGGTCTCCCATCGAGCGCGTCCCCCGGGTTGTGGATAGGGGAACGCCTCCCAGAGGGAGGTACCGGCTTCGGCCGGCGCGAACAGAAACCAGGGCGCGACGGTTCCGTTCCGGCGGGATTGTCGCGTTGGGATATCGGAGTACCTCAGCACCGCTCCTCTCCGGAGGAGCGGACCTGAGGGGCTCTTCGGGGCAAACCGTAATCTGCTCGGGTCGGCCGAGTAGACCGGGGGCTTTTCTGGACTCTGTCCGGGCCGTGAGGAGACAACCTCTATAAAAAAACACAATACCGTAATCCGCCCTTATTAGGGCGGGACGGGGCCGCAGCACAGCACCATCTGGCCGTGGCAAGAGCTATGGGGTCTCTATAAAAACCCATCATATCGTAACCCGTCTTTCTTCGGGAGGGCGGGCCGAGGGCCACCACCTAGCGTGGCCGCGAGGAGAAAACCTCTTGGGAATTTGGGTGTTGGGTTTGTTACGGCGGAGGTGCGGACGGCAAAGTGAGGTCGTGCGGGGCTTCTTTGGTGCTGAAGAGGTGCGGTTCTGACCCGACCTGGACAGCACCACTGCAGCCTCTTAACACCTCGGTTTGTTTGCCGCCTCTGTGCCCTTTCAATCCCAAACCCCAAACATTCCCCAAAAAATCCCTAAAATCCGGGGCCGTTAGCGTGCGGTCCCGGGCCTTCCCTGGTGGAGGGTGGTCGACGGGGGCGGTCGGCCAAACGGTTAGCGCTCTGTCGGGGTAAAGCCTGTAACTCTGACAGTATCGCAGGCAACAAAGATGGGCATGAGCGATGAGGTATCAACTCACCAAGCGGTATCTGGCCGACAGGGTCAGGGAACCCGCTCAGTCGCAGCATCGTCAGATACGTCTGTTGGTGCTGCGACTGGTCACCCGGGAGCGTATTTGGTGCCCGGGAACCCGTCGCGTAGGGGTGTAGGTGAGAGTGAGGCAGTTAGCCAAGACCTCTCCGACCGCGGGAGTTCCGCGAAGGTACCCACGACCTTGGTCAAACAACCGGTCGTGGTGATAAGCAGAGAGGAGGAGGCAAGATGCCGAGACTTCCTTGCAAGGGAGATTGACAGCACGACCGGAACCCACACATCGGATTTCACGATGTCTGACGAATCTGAGTTCCGCGCCCTGATGGACGAATGTGACACACAGGAGCAGCTGTACATAGAATACATGGCGCGAAAATCCACAACAGACGTCCCGTCCGATATTTCCGCCACACCAAAGAAGACAAGTAACGATGCACGCTCAGCAGCAGCAGCCTCTCCTGCAGTCGTCGACCACGCACCGGAGCATCCACGTTCCGTGTCGGCCCTCGACTCGGATGATGACACCACGCGCCACACTGAAGCGTCATCGGAGATGAGCTCATTTGCTGGAGGCCAGAAACGGAGACGCCACCGCAATGAGAGACCTCGTTCTGATGGAACAGCATCTCCGCCGGAACAGAGAAAGAGGACAAATGAAGCCGCAGAGTTTCTCCCTGTGTCTGAGGAGGTACCCCAGGAGCGATCTTGGCACAACGAAATCGAGCTGCCGGAAGACGCGGTACTTACACGTTCCGCCAAAAACGCCCTGAAGAAGGCACAAGAGAGGATTGATGCCCGGACCACCGCCACTACGGCTTGGCGCACTGCAAAAGACTGCCTTGCAGCGGTTTTTCACACCACGCAGCACGCCAACAACTTGAAGGGCACCGACATACGGAAGATTAATGAGGCTGCTGCGACCATCATGCAAGCGGCGGACCTCATGTATCATACAAATGCGACGGAAGAGCACAAAAAGCTCCAGGGAGAATATGCCAAACTGTTGTTGGAAACCGCTGGGCTCCGACAGGCCAACGCACGCATCAACGCGGAGATGGCAGAGCTCAAGCGTGAGATGGAAACTCTTAAAGAGCAGATATTGAGGCCTTCGGAACAAAGATCGGACGTCGCTCGTCTGACGCTCTTCGAGGAAAGGCTCCCTCCTCCAAGAGCAACCCGACAGCCTCCGCGGAAGACGCATAGGCCAGCCCAAACCCAGCCTCCGAAACCGGTTGAAGCAGGGAGGCAGCAGCGGGAACGCGTTCAACCCTCGAAAAAGAAGATAACACCGGCCAGGAAGAATGTGCCTTCGACCACCACGGCACCACGAACTCCTCGCCCACTTCCCCCGGCACCCGCATCAATGGATGCGGGATGGGCGGATGTTGCGCAAGGAAGAAAGAAACGCCGACGCCGGCGAAAGAAGAACGACAGCCGTCAGCAGTCCGCTCAGAGACCTAGCAAGCAGGACCGGCGTACACGGGTCACACAAGCAGCCCCTAGGAAAACGAAGAAGAAGCCATTAGAAAGGCGTATAAAGCCGCAACGAACGTCAGCGGTGGTTGTGACGCTGACGGATAAGGCGGCGCCGATGAAGCTGACTTACCGCTCGTTCCTAAACGAGTCGAAGTTCAGAGTCAATACCGAAGCCTGTGGCATCAAACTTGGCTCTGTAAGAATTCGAGAAGCAGCCACTGGAGCTAGGATCTTCGAGATTGAAGGTGATCAAGATGGAGCAAAAGCTGATGCTCTTGTCGCCGAGTTCAGACGTCTGTACCCGGAAGAGCTGGTAAAGTTCACTAGGCCAGTGAAACTGGCGGAAATCCGCGTAACTGGTCTAGATGATTCAGTCGATGAAGAAGAGGTCGCTACACAGCTCGCCAAGCAGGGTAGCTGTTCCAGGGGACAGGTGACGGTGGGAGAAATCCGCCGTTCTACATCTGGCTCCCTGCAGTGTTGGGCAAAACTGCCCTCAATGAGTGCAAAGAAGCTGGCCCTCGGTCGCTTCTTAATCGGTTGGGTGTCGGCACGAGTCATCTTGCTGGACCCCCGCCCAAGGAGATGTTTCCGCTGTTTGGAGCTTGGCCATGCTCAGCAGCGTTGTGGGTCACAGGTTGACCGCAGTGGTCTTTGCTACCGTTGCGGGAAACCTGGACACAAGTCTGCAGCGTGCAGCGACCCGCCACACTGCGTACTCTGCGCAGCACAGGGCCGCCCGGCAGACCATCGAGTGGGTGCTAAGACATGTGCACCCGCTCCACCCAAAAGAAGACGACCGCTAGTTGCAAGAGCGACAAGAGCGGCTGCTGAGAGCTCCTCGGAGGACGAGGAGTTTGGGGATCGAGCTGGAAGCCCGACTTTCCCTACATTAATCCCTCAGTGCTCGGGTACGGGTGCAACACCCAGCACAGCATACGAGGGAAGAGATGGCGCGCGCAGTGAACCCGCACGCATCACAAAGAGGAGGGGAGGGACTGAGTCCGGGACATAGACTCCCCGCAGCTCCCGAGGTGAGACTCCATGAAGTCCGACGCGGCGTTGCGACGTGCGGATGTTTTGTTATAGTCTCCGATGACTCCGACGTAGACGCGTCAAGAGGTTCCGGTGGAAGGGTTTAGTGGGTATTTCCGTTAAATAGGACGAGTCCCACACACCTCAGCCGCTGCACCCGGCGGCTTGAGACGGTGCGTAAAAGCATTCCAACCACCTTAAAAAAAAAAAAAAAAAAAAGGATTTAGGTAGGCTCCCCCTCGAATGGAGCACGCCTTGTCGTGGCGAGGGGGCTCAGTAGCCTGTCGCAATCCAGCGGCGGGTGAAGCCAAGATGCTCCGTGGAGAGTGCCGCTGCGTCTGTTCCCGTATCGGGCGGCAGTGGCCATAGTGAGTCGCGTCTGTCTCGCATCGAGCGGCGGCTCACTATAAGTCGTTGGACTCCCGGCACCCCTCTGGTTTAGCAGAGGAGGCAGGGGATGTCCTGAGGACTTTGGTCCTCTGGGCGATCTCGGCGTGCATTTGCCGTCGGGCGTGGCTCGCCTCGTCGGGAGGGTCTCGGACAGACGGTGTGGGGACACCTCTGTCCAATCACCAGGGACCCTCCTGAGGCGCCAGTGTGCCGTCGGGAGTGGGATCGCCCCACTCCGTGGAGATCCGCCCTCCTGGTAGAGGGTGGAGGTTGCGCTGGCAAGGGTCGCGGGACTGTTGAGACACCGCGGCCCCAGCTGTCAAAGCCACCAAACGCGGCGGGCGTCGTCAGGTTTTAGTGGGTATACCCGGGGGCGTATCCGGGGGAGTCCCACACACGCCTCTCCGTTCCCCGACGGAGAGGTACGGTGCGTAATTGGCATTTCCTGACGTTAAAAAAAAAAAAAAAAAAAAAAGGATTTAGGTAGGCTAGTTTAGTGTTAGTTTCAGTTTTAAGTGTCAAAAAACTGAAAAATCACTTGAGTGTTGTCTGTATGGCCTAGAGCCGAAGACGTCTGACGTTGAACATGTAAAAAAAAAACACCTAAAAAAATGTAGGTACTATGAAAAGTTGAAAAAGTAGGTATGAAAAATGTTTTTCACATCTTTCGTTACTTACCAAAAAAAATATTCTCTTTCTCTACAAAAGCAAATTTACGATTTTGATTTTATAGCAGAATTGTGTTTGACCTACCCGGTCAAATAACCTACACACCGGTTATTTGTGAATTGAATATGCGCGTAAGTGTACTTTTTTCATTGAACATAATATTGTTATCGCTAATGAAGTCATTGTAAATATTTACAGTTTATCACAAGTAGATCGAGATGAATGTGTATGATTATCTTGTACCATAAATACCTCTTATTCTGTTATATTATTGGTAATAAGTGTGTTTTAACTTTAAATTCCTTCCCTGTTTCCAGCTTTGGAGTCTCACAATATTTGCAAAGATATACAGAAAAGACTTCATAAGGCAAGCAAGTAATAAAGCGAAAATGTCCTCCAAAAAGATAGCAGTCTGCCAAATGACCTCAGTAGCAGATAAGACACAGAACTTGCAAGTTGTTAGCAAATTGGTGGACAATGCATCTAAAGATGGAGCTGGGGTTAGCAGATCATTACATATATATTGAAATCAGCATGAAATCGTAGCAGATGTGTACATTGTTCCTTCCAAAAAAAACATGTTTATTCCTTTTTTTATTTAACTAACATCATCCCACTGCTGGGAAACGGTCTCCCCACATACTTTCCATTTGTCTCCGTCAGTGGCTCCCAATTTATTCCTGCCAATCCCCAATTTATAAATTCAAAATTGCATATATTGAAGGTAGTTTCTTTTAAACAAGAAAATACAAAAGTTGCAAGTTTTTATTTAGTTTAACACTTTATATATAAATCTAAGTCCCAACAGCTTTGCACCCTCTTTGCTACACTCTAACTGATCTCTTATACAATGTTTTACTTTTACACTTCATCAAACTTTTAGGGAGTGCTCTAATGATGGTTTTGAACAACTTTTGCTATGGGACCAACTTCGAAATCGAGAAAAAAATCTGCTGTTCCATACATAAGCTCATTTTATCTCTGAGAAAATGTATGGAACAGCTGATGTTTTGTTCTCAAGTAAAAGTTGTTCAAAACCGTGAGTAAACACTTTCTGAAAGTTTGGTCAAGTGTAAAATTAACACATTGTGTAACCTGTCTAGTTTTCTCCTTATCTATTTTATTACAAATAAATAATACATTCATTTCAATTTCAGATGATATTCTTCCCGGAAGCCTGTGATTATATAAGTGATAATAAAAATGACATAGTAAAGTTTGCAGAACCAATTCTTGGTGGCAATATTGTGGGAAAGTATAGAGAATTAGCTGCTAAACATCAAGTGTGGCTGTCCATGGGTGGTGTCCATGAAAAGGTATGAGATAGCTCTTAATTGGGCAATTCTTTTTACACAGAATCCGGACCTCTTTTAGGAGAAAGAATCAAAACTTTGGTGACTTTTTCTTTACTTAATGCTTCAACACCCGAGCGGTTGTAGGGAACCGCATAACAAAAGAATTTCTATTGTGTCTCGTTCACATACGCTTGAGGGATTAATAGTAGTATTTTAAAAAAATAATAAGACAAGACAAGTTTGTTAAGTATAGAAACTTGAAGCAACATATTTTTGAAAATATTATTTCAGTAAAACTTTTCAGCTTATATGAGAGTAAGAGACGATTTTACCAATGTCAGATAAGGAACATTCATCAAATATGATACAAAACGTCTAATTTGACAACGTCACCTATTTGACATCAATCATTATGAAAATGACATTTTAAAATCGGGCGCTTTATACTTGGTTGGATAAGTCCTATTTGATGATCGTAAAACAGAAATATCTTAAATTATTTTCAGGATGAATCAAACCCTGGCAAAATGTACAACACACACATAATAATAGACAGCAAAGGTGATATAGTACAAACATACAGAAAACTACATCTGTTTGATGTGGAGATACCGGAGAAAAATGTTAGGCTAAAAGAGAGTGATTTCAGTCATCCTGGTGCACATGTGGTTACACCCGTGGAAACGCCTATTGGGAGGGTAGGTAAGTGAGGTTTAAGTAATTTAAATTTTGACCTTTGTGGTGTAGTATCCGAAGTCCCCGGTTTGATTCCCGGTCCGGTCATTGTAGAAATGTCAATTTTCTATATTGTCTCGGGTCTGGGTGTAGCGTTACCACCATTGTGTCTGATTTCCATAACACAAGTGCATTGTCTACTTACTTTGGGATCAGAACAATGTATGTGAATGGTGTCCAATATTAAAAAAGAGATTTAAGAACAGTTCACATATAAATCTGTAAGACTGTGTGACATACAAATAAACAAAACTGAAATTATATTATTTAAAGTAAAATAATTATAAAACTCCTAATAATTTGAATAAAAGACTATAATTATTATTATTCTTAAACTAGGCAGTTGTGGATTGGGAAATACTGAAATAAGGGCCCATTTCACCATTGGAGAATAAATACTAATCAACAAAATATTTAGGTGTAGATTACTTAATTTCATTAGATATATTTGACAGATAACACACACCAGAACTATCATCTGTTACTTTTCTCTATAGGATCTAATGGATATATCCATTTGTTTTCATAAAGATGAAATAAGTACCAAAAAATTGCGCACGTGCGCGACTCGAACCAGCAACTTCTTGGCTAACCAGGCCAAACGCTCTACCAATTGAGCTACCATGCTGTTGGTCTCTTCTCTCGTCTCTTATTCATGGTCCATTTGTTTTGTTATTGAATCTAATGTCGCAGTAGATTAATATTTTCCTAATTATTTGTAAGAAATAATATTGAAATCAATCTTCTTACAGGCATGGCGATATGCTATGACATGCGTTTCCCTGAGCTGAGCACAGCGCTGACATCCATCGGAGCTGAAGTGCTGACTTTCCCTTCGGCTTTCACTAAGGTCACTGGAGCGGCTCACTGGCATATTCTACTCAGGTATCATTGATATCGGTTTAGCCTTTTGATCATATCATTATCAGTCGCAGTCAACGCATCAATAACAGTTTGTGACCACTAACATAAACTGGTTTTATTTTTAGATGTAACTGTTTCCAGTAATATTACTTGCGTTCTTAAAGATAAAATTTTAAACCAAAAATTGCGGGTCTCGAACCCTGCTGCTGTCTGCTGTCTGTCTGACCGTGCAAAATTTCTGGTCTCTTATGGATACGTTATTAGCGTGACGTCAGCGTCATCTACCCGTCTGTCCATGCAACAGTGGGCCAAGTAGTTATTCATTACCAGGCGCGGTCCGAAGGGGGGGGGGGGTCACAGGGGACATGACCCCCCCCAAAATCTAAGGTCAAATGGAAAAATCGCAAAAATTTGCCAAATAACATAATGAAATTTCTAGCTATCTCCGTAATAGTAATAAAGGAGATTGCCCATTTTACTATGGAGCTTGGTTGCGCAACAAATGAATTTTTATAACTACCAAAATTGGTGATATAGGAGAAGTAATGTTATAAAATAAAATGAACTTGATAAAAAACTTATTGTTTGTGGGGTTTTCCTAATAATTAAAAACAAAGTTCAGTTTTGAGGTTAGGTGTGACTAGGTACTATATGAGGTAAATAAGATAGGTGTTAATGAAAAAATGCACATAAACATATTAAAATAATGTTCAACAACTCCAACTGTGAGTAGTCTAAGAAATAAAATCACTCAAAATGAAAGTGTGGAAATACATAGTTTTGCCTTCAATTGTATAATGAACGCTTAAAATAATTGATAGTTTTGTTGCAATACCTGCTGTATCTAGATTATATTACAAGTTAAGTCATTAAAAGAAATGATTGAAACTCTTATAATTATATGATTTATTCATCATCTTCATATTTATAAAAAACATTGTCTAAAAGTAATGCTGGCGCAGACACCAGTAATAACATTTGATTGAAATGTTGGTAATGGAGGTGGTATTTGTATTGGTGACTCCATGGAAGTTCTCGATGAAGACATAGAGGCATCCAAGTTTTGATTAGATGTGGAAGCTGCTTCTAGTACAACCTCTTGTTGTCTACTCGGGTCGACTTATGCATATCCTTTCACACTTCTATAGACATTTGTTCAATAGGGTAAACAGACTTTCTCAAGCCGGTTAATCTGAAATTAAAAACTGTTTTTTGTAATCAAATGTTTTAATTAATTCAAAATACATATTTCTATAATTAAATCATTTAATTTATAAACAAAGCAAATATTTACCTGATGAGACGTTATGCATAAAATAATAACATCTCTCTCTAGACTATTCTCTGGAAGTTGATCTATCTTGGCTTTTATAATGGACTTTCCACATACATGGCACACTTGTGGGTGCCCATAAGCCTTTACTACTGGACCTCCGGAAGAGGAGGTCGCAGATTCGTTACATAGTATGACAAAACACTCTTGACAGAGATGATTGTCTTCAGTGATCTGAAAAAATAACAATACTATACACCCAAATAATATACAGGTCCATTTATATCAGGGATGCACAGACTTATTAAGACTAGGGGCCACTCGGGCAAATTATGAACTGATGGCGGGCCGCCAGAAGTATAGGTAATTAAAGACAATAAAGAATTGATAATTATGTATTAAAATTGAAAAAGAATTTATTAATTTGAAGCGTGGCACTGCATAGTGCTTACAATCTTTTTTATATTTGGCTCAAATTTACTTGTAGCAACACGTAAAACTGCTTCCAAACTTTCATTTGCAAGGCGGTTTCGATTTTTTGTTTTATTATTATTTAGTATTGAAAAAATTTGTTCACATATATAGGTAGAACCAAATAAGCTGGCACATTTCAGAGCGTTTATGCGCAACTCTTTGTACGTATTTTTATCAATGCAGCGGTAAAAGTTCAGCAAGTCTCCTTCGTTGAATTTGTTGCGTAAATCTTGGTCGTTTTGAATGTCGATAATTTCTAACTGCATTGACTCTGGCGCATTTTCAACTGAAATCGTGAAAGGATTGCTGAATATGTCCAACAGAGGTTTCACTTTTTTAAACTCCGAAAATCTTTCTTGAAAAGATTGAATCAAAATATCTAGCTTTTCTACATAACTGAAATTAATCGCAGTTTTGTTGAATTTTTCAGCCATTTTCTTATAATTCGGAAAATGATTGTAATTTCCAGAATTCAATTGCGATCTGAAAAGTGTCAGCTTGCATTGAAAGGATGATACGTGAGCGTAGAGCTGGGATATCAGTTGATTTTTGCCTTGAAGCCGTGTGTTCAAGACATTCAAATGATTTGTAATGTCAACTAAAAAAGCCAAATCACACAACCAATCAGGATTTTTAAGTTCCGGGACATCCTTTTGCTTTTCCGCCAGAAATATTCCAATTTCTTCTATTAAATTTAGAAATCGTTCCAGGGTCAATCCACGACTTAGCCACCTTACTTCTGTATAATACAGTAAATCTCCATATTCGCTTTCGATGTCATCAAGGAATTGTTTGAATTGCCTGTGATTGAGTCCTCGTGATTTTATGAAATTTACAGTCGAAACTACCACTTTCATGACATTTTGAAATTCAATTTTTTTAGAACAGAGGGCTTCTTGGTGTATAATGCAGTGAAACTGCATGAGATCTTCAGCGTTTATGTTTTTTTCTTGCAGATGCTTTTTCAGCAAAGTAACTAGCCCAGAATTGACACCAATCATCGAAGGAGCACCGTCAGTGGCAACTCCCGATAATTTTGATAAGTCCAAATCAGTTTTTGAACACTCATCCAAAAGTACATTGAGTATATCAACTCCTCTGGTTTGACCTTTCAATGAACACATTCCTAACAACTCTTCTAAGACTACAAAATCTTGAGTAACACCTCGTATGAATATGAGAAGTTGAGCTGTGGAAGTAATATCAGTGGATTCGTCGAGTGCTAATGAAAAAAATTCAATGATCTTAGTTTTTTCATTTAATTGTTCCGCAATATTACCTGACAAAGACATAATACGTCTTTGGATAGTCATACGATTCAGTTGAATTTTCTCAAACTTTTTTGCTGCTTCTGGACACATTTTCTTAGCGGCAATTTCTATGCATTCTTTTACAAAATCCCCATCATTGAAGGGGCGACTGCGCTTTGCTATCATTCGAGAAATTTCATAACTAACTTCTGTAGCTGTTTCTGAATCTTGGATGGGTTTTGTAAACATAGCTTGCTGACCAATAAGCTCCCGTTTTAAAGACAACATTTTTTGCTTTCTTAATTCGCCTGTAAACTTGGTAAAAGTAGGATGCTGCGTTTCATAGTGCCTTTTTACATTATATTCCTTTGCAATCGCAACAGAATTCTTGCAAATTAAACAAACGACTTTATTATGCGACCATACAAAAAAGTATTTCTCAGTCCAAATTTCTTGAAACTGCCGATTTTCATCTTTAACCTTACGTTTTTTACTAGGTCCTGGCTTGTCCATGTTGCGTTCTAATCCTGGCTAGGATTAACACAGCACCTAAAAACAATTACAGTACCTACTTAAATTACCCATCCTTTTTTAAATTAGCAAAAATAATTGATTTAAATAGGTAGGGAAACACTTATTAATAACAGAGTTTTACTTACGATTTCACAACACAATTATACACGGCACTTGACGGGAAATCTACGTTGAATGTGGATCAAAATATATGACACCGGCTAGTCGAGTTAAAATCTACACTAGAACTATTGACACTTCACTCAAATTAAAACCGAACTATGGGTCGCTGCGGTTAGCGTGGCTTTTATACCGCGCGTATAGAGTCGAAAACTGTCTGGAGAAATCTCGAAACCGACTCTGGAAGCTTCGTGTATCTACCTACGCGAGCAATCGGGAATTCGTGCACTTAAGAGCGCGCGCGCGAGATTCAAATTACTTTTCGAACATATTTTTTTTGGTTTTATTCTGGAATAGAATTCAATATTTTTCGAATGTACGAGAGTATTATTTTTGCTGTCGGCGGGCCACCAGTATTCGACCGGCGGGCCGCAAGCGGCCCGCGGGCCGCGGTCTGTGCATCCCTGATTTATATGATCACTATATTTTAATACTAAGCATGTCACAAGAAAGACTGCATTTTATTAACAATTACTATCAACAGCAGTCAAAAGTGTATATTACTTACAATGGCCATGCTTATCCAGGAGCGTAGAATACTAAGCATAGCATCGCTTCGCTTGCCTCACCCACTTGGTGGTAAGGCAGCGTATGCCTTAGAACAAGAGAACAGTTTACACAGCGAGGCACTGGCATTGTGGACGTATGAACGTTCGTCATAAAAACAGCACAGCACTTGCACAAAAGAGTACAGAATCTTAACGTGGAGGAATAAACATTTTGCATTTCTTAAAAAGCAATGAACAACGAAAATAAACCACGTAATTGAATTGTATCAATAATGACATGACTTGATGACGGACGGATATAGTTCTATTTTATACCATTTACGGGGCTTGTTACGCATACTGCCGATTGCCCTACAAGATCCTCATCATGTAAAGATAATTATATTTCCGATACCCACAGATTCATTACAAAAAATAAACAACTAAAATGTTATCTATTTTATTAAATAGGCATTTTGTTTTTGCAACGCAATGACTTAAGCAACAGTGATGATTTTAGACTTTAACTGTCCCTGTAAATGTTTACATGGCCGCACGACAGACTATACCTTTAAACCGCCTCTATTCCTTACAAATTAAAAGCTGTTTTCGTATAACCTGACGTGCTGCTAACTGTATTCAAAATAGGATTTAGTCATTTGAATAATCAATTAAAATGAAAATAAAATTCCCACAAAAGTTTTTTTCGTAACAAACAAATATGAATTATAAAAATAATAAACGAATTTTGGTTGATATGTCATGCTTATACTCTGCTTAATTAGAGTGGGGCAGATTTGGGCATTCTCCTTTATAATTTACTGACATCAAGTGCTGTTTTTATGAACTATGTACGATGCCTAAAATAACTTGGAAATTACATCTAGTTTAGAAACAAGGAACCGAACTACGTAGTTTTGGTAGGTAATCCTAGCAAAATCGATATGTAACGTCATGATAATTAGAGTAATGATTAGATTGTTTATCAATATTTTAATCCCTCAAGCGTATGTGAACGAGACACAATGCAAATTCTATTGTTATGCGGTTGCCTGCAACCGCTCGGGTGTTGAAGCATTAATATCGTTATTTGTCGGTTTATTGTAAATATTCAAAATAAAGGCTGTCTACTTATTGTTTTATTCCAGATACCAATTTTTAGGGTCCGTAGCCGACTGGCTGAAAATGGAACCCATATGGTTTCGTCAAGTCTGTTTGTCTGTCCGTCCGCATGTCACAGCCATTTTATTCCAAAACTATTAGCATTACACGGATGAAACTTGGTAGATAGGAGTATCCTGTAAACCACTTTACAATTCCTATACAAATTAAAATGTAATGAGTGGAACTAAAAAAAAAAACACAAACCTATGCATCGTCTATGGATAGGTGTCTTAAAATGAAAGTTTTAAGACACCTGTCCATAGTCAAATGTTTGTAAAATAGACGCTTCCAAAGTGATAAAATGGGCGTTCCTCCTCTAACTTTAGAACTAAACTAGTAAAAAAAAAAACAATATAGTGCTTAACAAATACTTTCAACGAAAATTAGTTTAAACGAGATCAAACTAGTACTTTTACTACTTAAGATGATACTTTACTTCTACTAGATATAGCACATTTTCAAAAACCGCAAATATAATTATGTCTTTCATACAAATACTATGAAAAACAAAGTTATTTTAGCTGTAAAAAAGTGGTATTTTGCCAAATGGAAGTAAGTGGACCCTTAATTTAGTTAAAGTTGGCACGAAACCCTCAGTGCGCGAGTCCGACTCGCACTTGGCCGGTTTTTTATTAGTGTAGTGAGTGAGTGACCCCCTCCAAAATTTCAGGCTGCGACCGCGCCTGTTCATGACAGAGTAAATTCAACTTGGAAATTGTTAACGCTTCGCTATCCAATGGCTTAGATTGTTTTTACACTAATGGTATCATATTTTATATTTTTAAATATGAAAGGTCAATCAGAAGAGCGTTTGGCCTGGTTAGCCAGAAGTTGCTGGTTCGACTCTCGCCCGTACGCAAGTTTTGGTTTCTTATTTCATCTTTATGATTATAAAATATGACACTTTGGGTGTTAAAATCATTTTTAACCATAGTGATACACTGTTAATTTTAGAGATTTTTAAGTGAAGTCGAAAATGAATACTTTTTCGCTTTCATTGCCATGCTGGCTGAAACCTACCAGATGGATCAAACATTGCACCCATGCGAACCCGGGGCCGGTTACTAGTGTTTAATATTAAACAAAAGTAAATAAAATAAACATGGTCTCTGACTATGGGCCTCATAAAGAAGCTCAAAATCACACAACTAGCAATGGAGAGAGCTATGCTGGGTGTTTCTCTACGTGATCGAATCAGCAATGAGGAGATACGTAGAAGAACTAAGGTAACGGACATAGCCTTGAGAATCAGTAAGCTCAAGTGGCAATGGGCAGGGCACATAGCGCGAAGAACTGATGGCCGTTGGGGCAGGAAAGTTCTGGATCGGAGACCCTTCGACCAAAGACGCAGCGTAGGACGTCCACCAACAAGATGGACAGACGACCTTATAAATATCGCAGGATCACACTGGATGCAGACCGCTAGTGATCGGTCGCTGTGGAAAGTCGTGGCGGAGGCCTATATTCAGCAGTGGACGTCCTTTGGATGATAATGATGATGAATGATGAAATAAAATAAAACTATTTCAGGTCCCGAGCAATAGAAAATCAAACATACGTCGTCGCAGCCGCTCAATCGGGTCAACACAACGCGAAACGACAATCGTATGGACACGCTCTCTGCGTCGACCCTTGGGGTGAAATATTAGCTGATTGCGGGGAAGAAAGTCCAAGTTACAAGATGGCCGATATATCACTAGAGAAGTTGCGAGATGTGAGAAGAAACATGCCTGTGTTTCAGCACAGAAGGTCAGTCATATTACTCATACATCGCATTATTTAAATATTATAGATTTTATTCACACTAACACTAAAATTTGGAAACCAAGGACATCTGACAGAAAGATGAAATATAAACCAAAATTGCGCACGGGTGGGACTCGAACCAGCCGTCGGTCAGGCAAAATTTCTGGTTTCTTATGAACACCTAGGTACGTCATTACGCTGACGACCTCCGTGGTCGAGTGGCTAGCACGCTGGTTCCAAGCGTCGCCATCTCGTGAGGTTCCGGGTTCGATTCCCGGTCGGGTCAATGTAGAAAACGATCTTTTCTATATTGTCTCGAGTCTGGGTGTTGTGGTACCACCGTTGTTTCAGATTTTGCATAACACAAGTGCTTTAGCTACTTAGCTTAGGATCGGAGCAATGTATGTGATGTTGACAAATAAAAACGCACAGTCAGGAAGCAAGCGAGTACCCATACTCACTGTACCCCCCTGATGAAAATCTGCCTTCAGGCTATAAGGAACCTTATCCAACCCGGAGAAGTCTAAATAGGCTGAGGACCCACGTTGGTCGATGTATCTGTACTCCGGGGTACTCGGGGGGGGGGGGGGGGGGGTCTATACTCCGGGGGGGATGATAATTGTGGAGAACCCCTGCAAACCATGGCCCACCTCACTAACTCGCGTAAGGACTTACTTGTCTGTAACCAGACCGTCGCTTTCTGGGCAAGTAAGGTTTAGCACTTGTTCTTGCCGACCCGAAAGAAGAAGAAGAAGTCAGGAAGATGTCAAAGAGAAAGACAGAGAGGACGAGGTGAGGTAGAGTGAAAGAAAGTGTGATTATGTCAATATGTCTGTTTGTGTAAGTAAAACACCATAAAAATAACATTTGACGACGATTGACACGAACGCGAGACTGCAAAGGGACCCTGATAAACTCGTGTTAGATGTTATCCCAAGGTCTGCTAAATACAATAAGAGCTGCCTGGCAATGTGCTTAAAATATACATATAATGGGAAAGGATAGGATATAGAATTCCAGATGACATCAAAAAACTTAATATAATATAATTAAAATCAAAACTATATAGGTGGCTTATCGATGAAAGAATTTATGTCGTGAAAAACTTTATTTATGAATCCTTATAGAATAACTTTAATCTGACATGTTTCAAAATATAATTTCAATATGTATATTTTTATAACGTAATTTGTACTCAATTTACGTCATTTTTATATTTCATTATGCCATTGTACAAAATTTGCATGCCTTTTTTAATAGCAAAACATGTGCACCAATTTAGCATATTTAAATACCGTGTTTTTGAGCAAATAAATATTTGATTCTGATTCTGACGCCTTTGGTGTAGTGTTTAGCGCTTCTGACTACTATGCCTGCCGTTGCGGGTATGAATCCCGCAAGGGGCAAATGTTGTACCTAAGTCATGGATGTTTCTATGTATTTAAGTATTTATGAGAGACACCCCCATTATAATTGTTGCCTGGTATTCGTAACAAACGCAACAAAAATCATTACAACAAAACGATAATTGTGTCATATTTTATATTCTTGGAGATGAAATAAGAAACCAAAAATTTTGCGCATGGACGGGACTTGATCCAGCAACTTCTCGGCTAACCGGGTCACACGCTCTAATAATTGAGCTGTGCTGTCAGTCCGACCCTGCGAAATTTGTGGTTTCTTATGGATACGTCATTTTGCGTGACGTTTAGCGCCATCTACCCGTCTGTTTATGCAACAGTGGGCCAAGTAGTTATTCTTTACAGAATAAATTCAACTTGGAAATTGATGACGCTTCGCTTTCAAATGATTAAGGTCTGAATTTTCAATAGTCAGATAAGAAATATTCGTCGAACAAAATACAATATGGCTTATTAGGAAACGTCACCTAATTAAAAAAAAAAATCTTTATTTGTTGCAAAGACATATATATCATATTATATCTTTATTTATTGCATATATATGTTGGGGCTTGGATTAGCGTAGGTGTCGTAGCACTTCAAGTTTGCAGCGAGCGCGTAACCTCTTGTCTTTTTATGCACTCCTATTTTGTTATGCCGGATTTAATTTACTGAGGCCCCTACATAAAAAAGACGTGTGGCACTTGGAGACTGCCGCGGTATAGCAATTTTTATCAACTTATGCAATTATAATTATTTATTTATTTTATTTACACAACCAATGTCACCTGTCACATAAAAATACCCATTGTCAGCAATCAAAGGTACCTGTCATTTTTTATAACCTGGGGTGCGATTGTGTAAGGCAATCGTATTCATTGGACACTTCAAAACGTACGGTATGGTCTGTCAAATGACAAAGAACAAAGGGTTTGACAGATCATATCGTACGTTATGAACTGTCAATTGAATACGATTGCTTTACACAATTCCACCTCTGGCGCTTTATAATTTATCAGTTTGATAAGTTTTATCTGACTATTGAAAAATCGGCCTTTAGAATGTTTTTAACACCCGCCTGTGCGCAAAATTTTTGGTTTCTTATTTCATCTTTATGAAAATAATTGTTGTGTTGTCTCTTTTTTTATATTTTTTTATTATTATTTCTCGTCAGAAAAGATGTGTACTCCCTATACGCGCTCTCTCTGCGCAAGAGCCTCTTGCCTGCGCACGCGCAGCAGGCCGAACGCAAAGCCGAACCGAGCCGAACGGCTTCGGGCCCCGCGAGAGTGTTCGGCCATGTTCGCGTGCCGGAAACGTGCGTGTTCTATGATACAAAGTTGACGTACGCTTTCGTTAATTTGAGGTGAGTTCGTTTACTTTAAGGCTTTATTTTTAATTGAGTCTAGATAACAAAGCCCGGTAGAAAATCTAGACGGAAGGGTATTTTAAAACTCAGTTTTGTAATTTTATTTTTGTTTTTATATTTTTTTGTCGTCATACAAACTTAATAATATAAATTGCATGCCGGAAAGCGTAAGACACGAGGTTCTTTTCCTCGTCTGTCACATTTTTGTCACAGTTGCTTTTTACAAGTGCAATTTATATCAGTTAGTTTTAGTTTTTCTTAGTTCTTTATAATATTCCGCCACTGATTAAACTCTCTGCATTCGCCGAAACGAAACCGCTTGCGGTAGAGAATGCCATAAGGCATTAAGTCCGCCAATTGTACAATTAACTGTGCAATAAAGTTTTAATAAATAAATATTTTTTAGTTTTTCTTAGTTCTTTAAAATATTCCGTCACTGATTAAACTCTCTGCATTCCCCGAAATGGAACCGCTTGCGGTAGAGAATGCCATAAGGCATTAAGTCCGCTGGTAGAGAATGTCATAAGGCATTAAGTCCGCCAATTGTACAATTAACTCTGCAATAAAATTTTAATAAAAAAATAAATTTTAAATAAAGCTCTTAGACCTCTTACACACTGGGACTTTAGCGATGCAGTCGCCTTTACAAAAAAACTGTTTTTTATTTTATTTTGACTGTCAATATCTCAGTAACGAGTCGTTTCCTAGGTATATTGTCTTCGAGAAAAATAATCGTATAAATGAGGGGCACACGTGTTTTTCGGCTTCGTTAAGTCTTTTGTTACATCCTGTATATTCAGATATACATAAAGTAGACTATCATCGTATCGAATCTAATATGGTATCGATCATTATTTTCAGCCGAGCCTGTAAATGGGTGTTTTGTTATATAAGTAATAATAATAAAGTCGAGAGCGACGTCTGAGAGCAAGAAATGATCAGAAAACTAAAACACCACATAAAACCTTAAATTATTATTTTTTCTTTCAGATGAGGACTTTTGAATTTAAAAACATTCATAGCGACTGAGATTTTGCGCATTTAATATTACACGTTGTATATTTATTTTTAATTACAGATGTGTGATCCCAGGCCACGTTTTGGTAGCGCCGCGTCGACTCGCAGAAAGGAATAGAGACTTAACTCCGGAAGAAGCTGATGACTTCTACAGAACTATTATATTGGTGCAAAAGGTATAGGAGTTTATAATTATACTATCGGACCCAGCGAACTTTATTAACGGACTCAGCGAACTTCTTATAGCCCAGTCCCGTAATTTTAAAAGTAAGGTGGTCCCAGCGATATTGGTTTCGGTTCGACCCCGTCCCGTCCCTGCCCCGGCCCCGTCGAACGAGATTAAAAGTATCCTATGTCCTTCTTTAGGTTCTAAGCTACCTCCCCACCGATTTTTAGTCAAATCGGTTCAGCCCTTCTTGAGTTAAACATAATGTAAATAACACGACTTTCTTTTATATTTAAAATACGGACTCTTGCCCATGTAAATAATAAATAAATAAATATCCTTTGGACATTCCCACACATCGCCATCTAGTCCCAAAGTAATCATCATTATCAGACAAAGGACGTCCACTGCTAGGCCTCCCCTACGGCTTTCCACAGCGACGGATCACTAGCGGTCTGCATCCAGTTAGATTCTGCGATCTTCATAAGGTCGTCTGTCCATCTTGTTTGTGGACGTCCTACGCTGCGCCTCTGGTCGAAGGGTCTCCAATCTAGAACTTTCCTGCCCCAACGGCCATCAGTTCTTCGCGCTATGTGCCCTGCCCATTGCCACTTGAGCTTACTGATTCTCAAGGCTATGTCCGTTACCTTAGTTCTCCTACGTATCTCCTCATTTCTGATTCGATCACGTAGAGAAACACCCAGCATAGCCCTCTCCATCGCTCGTTGTGTGATTTTAAACTTCTCTATGAGGCCCATAGTTAGAAACCATGTTTCGGATCCGTATGTCATCACTGGTAACACACACTGGTTGAAGACAGTCAACATTTTCCTCACAGTCGAAATGAAAATTAGTATGTTTAACACGGTTGAAAGCACCCATTTCACCCATTCAACGAAGTGGCTCGCTTTCTCCCTTTGTATAACAATTTACTATTGTATGTTTCAAGCTGATGGAAAAAGTGCATAACACACAATCTTGTACGGTGACGGTGCAAGACGGACCTGACGCGGGACAGACTGTCAAGGTAATAAATCATTAATATAGTCCATTTATTTTATTATGATCGCTGAAACGTTGTCATTTCGTCATTTTTAGTGATGTAATCCAATAAAATCCCGTTGACATCTCTCTGCATGACCTAAAGGTTTGACTGGTAGAGACTGCTCTTAGCATTAAGTCCACCTTTGTAAACTAAATTTGTGCAATAAAGTCGTAAAATAAATAAATAAAATTGAACCGATTTTTTTAATTACTAGAGATGCGCCGAGTAGCACTTTTGCCGAGTAACGAGTACCGAGTGTTACTCGGTTCTTTTTTTTCCAACCGAGTACTCGGCCGAGTAACTCGGTTTAAAATCAAATTTCTGTTTCGGGTATGCAAACAAGTACAAACAGGTTTGCGCAGAATTATCTTTCATCTAGCTACTAGAGCGCGATGATACTAAAAGCCCCATTACTTTAGAATAAGCTGACAAAAGTCAAGAGTCCTTTCGAGTGGTGGGCAGGCCACCAAACAAGGTATCCAGAACTGGCACGTATAGCACGAGTGTTACTATGTGCATCTGCAAGCACCACGCATAGCGAGTGATTACTTTTGGAGGCTGGTAACATCTACGAAGAAGATATGAATAGGTTGTTAACCTTATTTTGTCCCATTCCTACTCCTTCAGTATCATAATTGAGATTGTTAAAGATCTTTTCTGTTGTTTAGAGTATATCTGCAATATATTGCTTTACTTAAACCGAGTATACCCGGCAATAAAACCGAGTTACCCGGCCGAGTTCGAGTAACAAAAAACCCACCGAGTATTAACCGAGTACTCGTCCCATCTCTTGTAATTACATTTTTGTTTTTATAGTGTTTTGTCATTATACAAACTTAATAACATTAATTGCACTTGTAAGAATCAACTTTGGCTGTGTGACAGACGAGGAATCGAACCCCGTGTTATTTTGTGAGATGTTGTGAGAGAAATCTAGCAACATTGATGAGGTACGCAGCCTACGTGTTAAAGTAAGCGCTTGCAAAATTCAACAGGCTGGCTAATGTGACGGTGGCCGAGTGGTATAGGCATACGCCCGGATAGCATAAACACGGTGTTCGATTCCTCGTCTGTCACACAGCCAAAGTTGCTCTTTACAAGTGCAATTTATATTAATCGATAAGTGTCTGACGTGTTTTTCGTTGTAATTGAAGGTTTTATATTTTGTGTGTACGTAAATTTTTTTTCCAGGCTCTGGGCCTAAAGGCAACATATAATTTTAAATGTTTTTGACAGATAATTCTGTCCAAAACAAGTAGGAGATCAGTATTAAAACATTAACAAGTAGGATCCCATTCATTTAAATAATTATAGCTTATTAATATATTATATTTTCACGTGGTTTTCATAAATAAATAAAATGATTGATTATAAGGGCGATACTGATTATTTGGACGAATACGATTTTAGACCGATTAGATTTTGTCAATCACTATAGTTCAAATTTCGTTACATGCATAATTTTCGTTTTATTATAAAAAAAGAACAAATAATTTACGGTGAACAAAAATAAATGATTTTATTAAATAAGGTATTGTTTAAATATTTTGGCAGTAATATTTTAATTTTATTTTATCCACTTTGAAAAATAATATTTTCGTCCTTGGAATGTAGTATGCGTAAAACGAAAGAATGTGTCACGTCGAAAAAAAAGACTCAGCCAGCACACATCATTTAAATAATAAAAAGTAAAAAGACTAAAACCCAACTACGACAAAAAACGACGCTGATAAAGTATAAAACAAGATTTTCAGAATACTGAACTGAACAAAGTTGCTAATGTAGTTGCAAGTAAATGGACACAGTAGACTCTACCAAGATGCCTTCGTTTTCGCCATTTTAAGTGCTAATAAAAACTTAAAATTAGCATTCTCTGGGTGACGAAATTATAGTATTAAGCTGGAGGAGTATTTTCTGAAAATACCTATTTGTACCACCATTTTATCCGTTTTATTGCAAATTATAGTTTAGTCAATGCAAATCTGTCCAGTAGTTCCTAATTGGCGCGTTCAAACAAACAAATTTGTCAGCTTTATAATATTAAGTATAGATAAGTAATAAATTTAGATTTGTTGTCATTTTTTTTAAATATATATTTAAATTATTTACAGCATCTTCACTGTCACATAATGCCAAGAAAGAAAGGAGATTTTATAGACAACGACCTCATATACTTGGAGCTGGCTAAACATGATAAGTAAGTTGCAATGTTTAATTTAAAAACATTTTTACAAAATAATTTTGCATTTAAAAATAATTTTCATTATTCATCATCATCAGCCGAAGGACGTCCACTGCTGAACATAGGCCTTCCCCACGGTTTTCCAGAACGTCATATTGCAAGCGGTCTGTTCATATCTGATCAAATCAATCCAGTATGATTCTGCGATTTTTACAAGGTTGTCTGACAGTCCTGTCGGTGGACGTCCTTCTCTATACATACTTAAATTCAAATAATATTCGTTTTATTCGTTTTTAAAACAGGACAAAAACTTGCGAAGAAACGATAGTGCTATTTATCAAAGTAGAAGAAGTCTAGCACATAGTATGCGTTGAATAAAATATCTGATTAAACTTTAATTTTAGTAACTCAAACCTTTTCCTAAATGTTACTACAAACACTTTTCTGAAAATCGCATCAAAATAGGTTCAGCCGAGTGGGAGGTAATCTCGGACAAACATACAGGTCGAAATGAGAACCTCTTTTTTAAAGTCGTTTAAAACATTCATGTTTTTTTCTATTTTTACCGACTTCAAAAAAGAAGGTTATCAATTTGACCTGTATATATGTGATATTGTTGAAATTTGATAATATTTCAGTATGATAGTCTAGTTAAGCTTTCTAACACGTATTTCTAAGATGTTTATTTGTCAAGAGATATCTTGAATACGAGAAGTGATATAAAGATGATTCGGTTTCAGTTCAGTCAGGTATATTTCAACTTAGGGTGCAGTATAAGTTTCATCAAAATCGGTTCACTCATTCACTCACACACAAATCTAAAATCTAACCGCCTTTTTTAAGTTGGCATGATTATTTACAAATGTATCAATTTATTTCAGTTTTAAAACCGGTCACCCATCCAAACCTGCCAGGACATTAGAAGAAATGGAGTCAGAAGCAGCTTTCTTAAAGAAAGAACTAGAAAAAATGATGCAAGAAGACAATGTTTTAAGTAGATAATGTGAATAAATATTGTGTTAATTAGTAAGATTGTGGTATATTATTTGGTCTAAAATCACTTTCGCTTTAAGAACTGTCATTAACAGACATTCCCTATATGCAAACTATAGTCAAAGGTAATAGATAGCTAATTTCGACCGAAGATAGGAATTCCCTGGAGATAGGATTTCGTACTGCCAGAAGTTTGATGGAAATAAAAAAAAAACGATTTCGTACTGCCAGAAGTTTGATGGAAATAAAAAAAACAATTTCTAATAGGGCAAAACCACAGAGAGAATGGATAAAGGGATACATTGCACTTCCAATAAGCAACTGTCAGACAAGAAATCGAACCCTGTATCTTGCGCTATCTGGGCGCGTGCCTATACCACTCGGCTATCGACACATTGGCAAGCCCATTGAATTTTTCATTGCGTTAGTGTCAATTTAGCCAACGTCAGATAGGACTTATGCGACTGAGGCCTTATAAGGAATAAATTAAATATAATACAAAACGTCTAATTTGAAAACGTCACATATTTCTTAAAATCGGTCGGTTTATACTAATTTAGTCGGATAAGTATCACGTTGGTAAAATCGACAATAAGGGAATTTGTTTTTGGTCACGCGCTGCCTTATCAACATATCCGTAGCAAACCACCACATCTGATGGCCGTTCACTATTCGCTCCACTAGTAGCCTATAGCCCAGCCCTAGAGTTTTGCGCGGGAAACGAAAAGGGAAGGACGGATCTTTATTCTCCGTTTTAGTAATTGTTTTTTTCGGGACAAATATTGTGATTGTCATGATAATTTGTGCTTTTGAAGAAAACAATGCAATTAAAGTGGGGAATTAAGTGAAGCGAGCTCTGATCGCGCCGTCTTACCCGGATCCCCAGATAATATAATACTCCGGATCGCTGTTCCTGCGCTGAGATTCCTTTTTTAACCGACTTCAAAAAAGGAGGAGGTTATCAATTCGACTGTTTTTTTTATTATTTTTGTATGTATGTTACAACTCTACTCTTTTTTTTGTATGTACTCATATCTCAGTCGTTTGTCGACCAAATCGAAATTTTTTTTCACCTACTTAGAGGATGTACCTTCTTGTTGGTCCCATTTTTTCCATTTTGGGATCTGATGATGGGATCTTGGTGTAATCGAGGGAAACCCTCAAATTTTATTTTATTTTTTATTTTATCTTTATTGGAAAACACAACAGATTACATCAAGACTTAAACTTATGACATACATGATTATAATAGAGTTATAACTAGAAAATAATCCTAAAACGTGTTTTCACGGCATGCTAGGATTGGTGTTAAGAGACAGAGATGTCTATTCACGTAATACAAATGAATTATTGCAACACAATATATTTAACTATAATAACTACAGAAATATTCTATTTAGGGTTTAGGAAGACTCTTGAGGATATTCCTTAAGACTACTTTAAAGTGAGTTATATTGGCGTTGAAGATGTCAAGGTCGCTGAAGTGAAGACTGTATGCCTCGTATAGTTTACATTTTAAAGGCACGTATAGTGTTTCTTTACTAGAATCATAATGTTGACGTGTTGTTACGTCTGATAGTCAATATCTTGTGGGGCTGAGCTGATGGTGGAACTCCTGAACGCTTAGGAGTTCAGTTATTATAATGACGGAACTTATGATAGGTAATTTGTAGCTTCTTAGAAAATAGTATCGTAAGGTGCAACTTCCCCCCCCCCCCCCCCCTCTTATGTAATCACTAAAAATGAAGTCGGTGACATCACTTTGACCATCAAGCATCAACTATCACAGCACCGACTCCAAAAAGAAATTGTTTGCCTAAAACGGATTCCTTTCCTTTCAATGGTGAAGAGTTTATTTAAGACTTTTTAGTGCATTTTGGTTTTGAAGTCGGTTTTTACTTTTTTTTAAAGTTTTGAACATTGAAATGCGATCCACCTCGTATTCCAATGGGTTAGGTTAATAGGTAAGGCTAGGATATAGGTAGGCTAGATTAGTGTTAGTTTTAGTTTTAAGTGTTGAAAAATGAAAATACACATAAGTATTGTCTGTATGGCCTAGAGCCGAAGACGTTAAACATGTAAAAAAAAGGTCAGCCCTCACAATTCTTAAAACTATAGTGTGCAGGCAGAACCATTGGCGGAATTGCCTACATATTTGCGGTCGAAATATGCTTAGGGGATAACGTTTTCCAAACCGTAAACCGTTATGAAATATGCCATCATTTGTTTTCATACATCCTAAACAAATTAAGTGATAGGGCAATCTGCTTCCGAATGAGTGGACACAAAACATTGAAGAGTCGACTTTACCAGCAACAAATAGGACTACATTTACATTGACATAAATGATTGCTGGAAAATATAAATAAATAAATAAATATTGGACACCAATCACATACATTGCTCTGATCCCAAAGTAAGTAGCCAATGTACTTGTGTTATGGAAATCAGACACAACGGTGGTAGATACCACAACACCCAGACCCGAGACAATAAAAACATCGTTTTCTACATTGACCCGACCGGGAATCGAACCAGGAACCTCACGAGATGGCGACGCTTGAAACCAGCGTGCTAGCCACTCGACCACGGAGGTCGTCGTTATAGGGTCGTATAGGTTGATTGAGTGACGTTTTCAAATTAGGCGTATTAAATGTATAAATATCCTCTGGACATTCCCACACATCGCCATCTTGTCCCAAAATAAGCTACTCAAAGCTTGTGTTATGGGTGCCAGACAACGGATATAATACTTAAATACTTTTTGTTTGTAAATACATACATGATTTACATAGACCAATACAAACAGAACACAAATGAATTCAGGAACACAAATGTTTGTATTGTGCGGGGATCGAACCCGCAACCCGCTGTCGTCATGTCGTATTGTATGTTATTCGACGAATGTTCCTTATCAGACATTGGAAAAATTAACCGTCGACACGCTAAGAAGATACATCCTAAACTATGCTGGTTTGTCTTGTATTTTTTTAAAAAAATATATAATATTTTCAGTTCATATAAGAGCCTAAACATTCACTTTTCTGACAAAAAAACTTAAGTATTTTGTATTTTTTTTTATTTTAACCAATCAATCATATTTTTTTTGAATTGTTCTGCCCGCACTGAATAGTCTTATGATGCCAACGGAAATGTTACGAGATTCTACAAGCGTATTATTGGCTAAAGGTTGACCTTTTAAAATTCGATTCCAGTAACTAAGTTCAGGCTTTTACGTTAACGTACTTCAGACGTTAAGGCGATTTAGAAAATTACCGGTAGAATCCTTCAAGGTGCAAATTCTTGGTATTAAGAAAAATATATTTTTGTTCCTGTGTTTAAAAGTACCCACGGTTGACTGGTAGAGAAAACCTGATAATTAAGTCTGCCAATGAGCGGTTTTCTCCCATCACTGTAAGACGTACTCTTTCTAATCTGTGATCACTTTATAGCTCTCACTAGATGGTGTTAGTTAGGAACATTTTCATGTTGGCCGAAAACCATAGACAAAGAAAAAAAGTGTGCCTGTTAATATTTTAAAATGCGGTAACGACTTTTAGATTAATTGAGATTCTTCCTGATTTTCATTATTAAGTCATTTATTTTCTAAATGACTTTAATATAATATTAATTAATAGTGCTTTTTGTTTGAAAGCAATCACCCTCTGCTATAATACTTAAATAAAGTTAAGATGACTTTACGAATTATAAAATGACGCTGGCGCAATCTCTCGATGCTATAAACTGCTCATTGTAAATACAGTTCATAATGTAATTTAGCTTTAATAAAAAAAAAACTTACTTTGTTGTGCTTTTCAGGGGTTCCGTAGCCGATTGGCAAAAAACGGAACCCTTCTAGTTTCGTCAAGTCTGTCTGTCTGTTTGTCCGTCCGTATGTCACAGCCACTTTATTCTGCAAATATACGCATCACACTGTTAAAATTTGGTAGCAAGATGTTTCCTGTTAACCGCTTTACGATTCTTATTAAAAAAATAATGATATTTAATAGGTGGCTCCCATACATTAAACTGAAACTGAAAAAACCTATGCGTGTCTATGGATAGTTCTTTTAAAATGTCATTCTTGGGAGGCTTCTTTCAATAATTTTCCTTTAAAATCTAACGTTTGAGTGATATACGCTTCAAAAGGCGTAAAATGGTCGTGCCCCCCTCTAACTTCTAAACTAAGCGAGTGTACCTATTTTTCGAAAAAAATATAGAATGTAGATCTTAACAAATACTTTCAACAAAAATGGTTTGGACGGGATCAAACTAGCAGTTTTTGAGATATAGTACATTTTCAACAACCGTAAACATAACTTCGTTTTTCATACAAACACTATGAAAACCAAAGTTACATTTGCTGTCAACAAAATACTGTGAAAGCTGAGTAAAAGTAAGTGGATTCCCAAATTCAGTTAAAATTTGACACGGAACCCTCAGTGCGCGAGTCCGACTCGCACTTGGCCGGTTTTTACGTCTAATGGCGCTCATGCTGCAACGGCTTTTTCCATAGTATCTATATGTTAGTAATTTTGTCATATGCTGCCGGCAATGCCGCCGTGCGGTGTGGATAACACATTTACAAAACGATCACATACTCCTATTTAAAAAAATGCAAAATCAGTTCTCAAGGGTCCCACAATATTTATTAGCATCATTGTTCGTTGTCCTAGGCGTGCAAGGTATCATATACACATATAATAAGGTAAGATGACTGGTAGAGAATGCCACATGCCGTATAGTGCTTCATTTGGTTTAATATTCTTGTTCAATAAAGTTTACATAAAAAGATCGATAGAAAGTCTTACTGTAGAATTTTATTATGTATGTCTATTGTTGTATATCTACTCATCTAAACAATTACTGCCTATTTAAACTAAGTAATGGGCCCAAATAAGCGGTTACAGGACAATTCCAATGCACTTTAAACTTGAATAAAACATGAATCCAAATAAGCAGTTGTGGCCAATTTCATCATTTATGTGCACGAGGCAAAAAGTCTAGAAATAACTAGTCACTAACCAGTATGTCCTATTCTACGAACTAACTACAACATATAATGTATTCACAATCGATGGCGCACTCTGATATTACGTTCAAAGAATCTTATAGACAATGTGGAATGAATAGCATTTTGTTCGTGTCGTATGTAGTTAGGACCGCACGTATTGAATCGAATGATAAAGGCATTACTAAATAATGAGATAGCTATGTTGCGGTGCAATAGTCGTACCAGCAAATTTTAGAACTGTCTCACTTATTCGTCACTTTGTAGGTGAGATAAACGTTTGTGACACCTATGGGGTGCTTGAATAATAAACACGTAGTATTTATCTTCATGTTTTTCTCGAATAGATATAATCTAACAAAATAGCACAAAGACTGGGCACAAAGAGAGAGAGCACAAAGAGAAAGAGAGAGAGAGAGAACGTATTTTGGCATGCAGCTAGCTTTTATACAAATCAACCCTTAAGTCCGTTTTACTTTGCTAGTCAAATTATGTAAACAATCTTTTTGCAACTTATTTAATTTATTAGTGAATAATAGTACATTATGATACAAGTGTGCTAAGTTGGCCATTATACAGGGTGTTGTTTTGGTAAGTGACATCCAACTCAGGGATGATTTATGCTTATTCTGAAAAAAAAGGGTTTCTTTAAATTCTAAGCAATTTTCATACCAAAACCTCTTCACAACATTCAAAAAAATTACAAAACGAATCGGAAAAATCGCACCCTAGCGCGCAGCTAGCGCTTATCTACGAAATACTACGCCGTAGTTAGAAAGCTACGAAGAGGTGACCTGAAGTTGGTGGTTTTGACTCGATCGCCGATACCGGATAAAAAAAATGATTTTGTAGGTTTTTTCCATTTCATTTTTTTTTTCATATATATTTTAGCATCAGTATCGTTTGTACAGCCACCCCTGAGTCGCTCGTCGCTGACTTCAACAACAACCTGTACACAAGGAGATATTGTGTGCGGACGAGCGAAAGCGAGTGCGCCATACTAAAGCCGCGTATATTATGGTCACAGGCTTCATACGAAGTTTTTTAACACACTTGCGAGGAAAAAACACAAATTAAAGGAAATTTTAAATCAATTTGAGTTATTTTTTAGTTATAAAGCTGGATGGTTTTGAATGTTTTTAACACTCACAGTGTAATATTTTGTATTCATACATAAAGATGAAATAAGAAACCAATAATTTGCGCACGCACGGGACTTACACCAGCAACTTCTGGCTAACCGGCACGGTAGCTCAATTGGTAGACATCAGACATCAGAGTCAACTTCCTTTTGGCATTAAAATAAACATTTGTTATACGGTAGACATCAAAAAACTAACAAGGGTTCCAATAATATTTATGTAATTAACTTTTAATTTTTAAAATATTCTTATCATAATTAAATCTTCTGAAGATTAGTAAACATACTGGGCGACCAGCGAGTATGTGGTTTAACGCATAAGTATACTATTGCTGAACTAAGTAAATATGTAGGGCAGTCAAGGATCGGGAATCATTGTGTAACACGTTATAATAATACGATAGTTCGAAATTTGACGTGCTAAACTTGGTGGCTCCTAAACTCTTAGGCGAACGCACATTATCCGAGCCGAACGCGCCAAACGAATCGAAGTCAAGCAAGTAGGCTTCGCACAAATATCTGATTCGGTAGAATCAACCGAATCGGGCGAATCGACCGCGTTGTAGAAATCATGAGATAGCGCTATGAGCGACATCTAAGGTGGGAGTGAGTATGAAGATTTTATCCGGCGATTCGACGCGGATAAGTGTGCGTGGTTTCATTAGATTTCATATAAAGAATTCTAAAATTCTTTCGTTCATCTCGGATAAGTGTGCGTTCAGCTTAAATTATTAATAATAGTTTATATTAACATTTTAAACACTGGATTATTTTCTTTTTTTAGCCAAAGAGAGTTTCATTCTCTCCGAGTTTGTGCAGTGTCTAGTATTGTTGCGTTTCAAAAGCGCGTAGGTAGTTTTAGTACAGATGCTATGTTTGCTCTAAAATTATGGTGACAAAAATGATTTCGATGTATGGTCAACTGACGGTGCACGGCTATGGCGTATTCCTCGGATTAAGTCAAGGTAAGTGGCTTATTTGTTTATTACCTGAATAACTTCCTTATGTATACTTAGTAATAGAATCGTACCAAGATAAGCCTTTTTAGGGTTCCGTAGCCGAATGGCAAAAAACGGAACCCTTATAGTTTCGTCAAGTCTGTCTGTCTGTCTGTCTGTCTGTCTGTCTGTCGGTCTGTCCGTCCGTATGTCACACCCAATTTATTCTGAAACTATAAGCATCAGCCTATTGAAATTTGGTAGGGAGATGTATCCTGTTAACCGCTTTACGATTCTCATACAAAAAATAAAAAATAATGATATTTAAGGGGGGGCTCCCATACATGAAACTAGAACCGAATTTTTTTTTTTTTAGTCAAACCTATGCGTGTGGGGTGTCTATGGATAGGTCTTCAAAAATGACATAGATGTTCCTAAAACCGTTTTCTTTTAAAGTCTAACGTTTCTTAGCTAGACGCTTCCAAAGTGGAAAAATGGGCGTCCCCCCCCATCTAACTTCTAAACTAAGCGAGTGTAAATTTTGAAAAAAATATATAATGTAGATCATAACAAATACTTTCAACGAAAATTGGTTCGAACGGGATCGAACGAGAAGTTTTTGAGATATAGCACTTTTTCAACAACCGCAAACATAACTTTGTTCTTCATACAAACACTATGAAAAACAAAGTTATATTTGCTGTCAACAAAATATTGTGGTATTTTACTAATTGGAAGTAAGTGGATTGCCTAATTCAATTAACGTTGGCACGGAACCCTCAGTGCGCGAGTCCGACTCGCACTTGTCCGGTTTTTTACACGACGCTGTTTTCCAACATCTGTAGGTAGACTTAATCATCGATCACTCCTGGGCAAAGGCCTTACCTCAACTATGAGGTATTACGAGCCATCTCTACCACGCGGGGGCTCAATGCGGATTGGTGGAGGGGTGTTTGCAAGGCAAGTGACTAACCCTCTTGTCAGATGTTATCAAGCCGCCCATAAGGCCTCTGACTAGGCTTAACGACTACTATCAACCTATATTAGCCGGGACAAACGGCTTCACGTGACTTCTGAAGCACGGAGATGCTCGTTATATACGTCACGTATATAAGAAATACATTAAAATATATTACAATGATTCTTCATCTTCTTCGGCACTAGCTGCACAATACCTATAGCTTCAGTTTGTTCTGGTACGTATTCAAATCTTCGCGTGATTCATACGTTTACATGGTGGTGTTTTTAGTGTGCTCCTTTTTTAAAAATATTTTGTCCTGTTTAGAGCGTTTGGTGAGAAGCTGTTGACGTGCCCACCAAAGTTTTTTTTACCAGGTTTCTAACTAGGAATCTTGATTTTTAGTTTATAGGCCTTAACTAGCCGTCCGGATAAAAAAAAAAACCTTTTGTGTTTAACTGAAACGATTATAATACTAATTTTGGGTCATCACATTTTCCTAAAAAACACGGTTTACACGGTTGATTTTCGTACTATTCGTTTACGAAAAAAATTTACCGATCGAATTTGCATAGCTGAGGAAATAATAGTTTTTGATTTCTCAGTGTTACGATAATTTTGCATTCCAATTTCGTCCGTGCGGTAGTTTTTTTTCCGTGTGGATATACAGGGTGTTGTTTTGGTCAGCGACGAGCGACTCAGGAGTGAAAAAATATATTATACTTTCGCGCCTTCATGGTTTTTTGTTTAGTGAACAAAACATGGCGTGCCCGTAACCTTTTTGGAGGGCTGGATATGCGCCTGGGGCTCCCATACATGAAACTAAAACCGTTTTTTTGTTAAACATATGGTTGTGGGTTGTCTATGGACAGGTCTCTTTAAATGACATAGAGGTTCCTGAAACCATTTTCTTACAAAGTCTAACGTTTCATAGCTAGACGCTTCCAAAGTATCTAACTTCTAAACTAAGCTAGTGTAAATTTTGAAAAAAAAAAGATCTTAACAAATACTTTCAACGAAAATTGGTTTGAATGGGATCGAACGAGAAGTTTTTGAGATATAGCACAACATCCGCAAACATAACTTTGTTCATACACTATGAAAAACAAGTTATATTTGCTGTAAACAAAATTTTGAGGTATTTTACCAAGTGAAAGAAAGTGGAATTTCGCTTAAAGTTGGCAGGAACCCTCAGTGCGCGAGTCCGACTCGCACTTGACCGGTTTTTTTATTATTTTGAAATGGAAAAAAACCCAAAAAATAAATTTCTTATTGCGTTATAGTGAGCGAGTCAAAACTACCAACACAATCTCCTTCGTAGCTTACTAGCTACTGCGTAGTATTTCCTAGATAGGCGCGAACTACTCACGAGGGTCAGAGTTAAGCATAACTCATATTATCATCCCTGAGCTGGATTAATCTGACCAAAACAACACCCAGCATTACTTGATATATAAGGTACAATTATAAAACTTGCAATCGAATTATTTTACGAATTAATTTCGATTGACGCGAAAATCGCCCCTAGGCATCCTATGAAACGTCCACAATAACCATAATGCCTGTAACATAGGCAATCGTAGCCGGAAGACTCGTCATTTCGCGTCTCTCCTGAATATTTTATCAGCCTGTGCTCGATTTGCGGTGAACTAGTTACAAGTTACAGTCAGAATTCAAAATTAGAGGTTCAGCTAATATTGTACAAGACTTTTGACACTAAGGGTGATACCTATAGTAATCAGATACCGAGTAAGATTTGAATTGAGTAAGATAGAATATATAGGTATGTGTTTAAATGAATTTGATGAAATACCCAATGCGAACTTATTAGACGAATAACTAGCGGTCCCCCGCGACTGCGTCCGCGCACTTTGAGTTTGCTCCCTCCCCTCCCGTCGCAGCGTGATGTTCTATACCCTTAAGCCTTTCTCGATAAAAAAGCCCTCCAACACTTTTTTTTTAAATCCATTCAGGAGTTTCTAAAATTAGCACATCCAAACAAATAAACCAGCTCTTCAGCGTTACACTTTTAAGCAGATCGCAGGGATATTGTGTCACTCTCTTTAGAACGTACTATCGAATTAGCGTGTACTGAGCTCGAATATTATATTATTTTATCTGTGTATAGCCCCCCCGACGCTACTTACCAACTTTTTGAACCAATTATGGAATCAGCGCTAGAAAAGGTTTCAAAATCTAATAAGAAAATAATAGTATGTGGCGATTTTAACTTTGATATTTTAAAAGAATGGAATACCGCCATTCGATTTCTTAACCTTTTCAAATCTTTTAATTTAAAAAATCTCTTTTGTGAACCTACAAGGGTAACTCCTACCACGGCCACTTGCTTAGATAATATTTTTTGTGACAAAAACGCAAGTGTCATTGATAAAGGTATTTTAATTGGCCTCAGTTCTGATCATAGAGGTCAAAAGGTTTTATTTGAACACAATCATACCGCAAGTTTACCTGTGGAAACTATGTATGGCTGTCACAGAAAATAGGTTAGATAGATTTAGGGATACAATTAACGATACACTATATTCAGTGAAACAAAATACTAATGATAGTGTAGATAAACAATATGATGACCTCTTTAACTTAATTAAAAACGATTTTAATGAAATTTTTCCCATAAAAAAGACTAAATCAAATAAGGTCAAATGTCAATTTAATAATTGGGCCACGCCAGGAATTCATAAAAGTAGGATTAAATTATATGAATTATATAGTCTACGAGAAAACTCTCAAGACCAAAACTTTATTGAATACGTTAGAAATTATTCAAAATTATTTAAAAAGTTTGTGCTATAGCAAAATCCCATCATCTTCGTAGAATAGTCTCTAGCTCCAAAAATAAAGCAAAAGCTACATGGAGCATCATAAATAAAGAAACTTGTAAAAATAAATTGAGAGATGGTAAATTTGCATTAAAAATAAATGATAAAACAATAAATTCAAATTTAGAGGTTGCAACTGCTTTTGAATCGTTTTTTTCACATATTGCACCAACAACAACGAAAGAACTTGCTTCTTCTTCAGTAATAGCCGAATCTATTCTAAAAGTAAATGTCAGTGAATGTAATTCTCAACTGCACTTTAGGCATGTAGGACCTGAAGTAATAATAAAAACATTTTTAGAGTTGAATATGAAAAAAACGGAGGATCTGTGGGGACTATCTGTGCATATTATTAAGTCAATTATTAACATAATAGCCCCTCAACTAGCATTAATTTTTAACAAGTGTATTGATGAAGGCCAGTTTCCTTGTTTAATGAAGATTAGTAAAATAATACCGCTTTTCAAAGCGGGTGACAAAAGTGACCCCTCAAACTTCCGGCCAATATCGATTCTGCCAGTCTTGAGTAAAATATATGAAAAGATTATATTCAATCAAATTTTAGCACACTTTTCATCGAGCAAGTTATTACATAACAAACAATTCGGTTTTACTAAAGGAAGAAGCACCACGGATGCAGGAGTTGCTCTTTTAACACATGTATTTGATGCCTATGATAATAGGCATGATGCTTTAGGGATTTTCTGTGATCTATCGAAAGCGTTTGATTGTGTGGATCATGAAACATTACTTAAAAAAATATGTCACTATGGGGCATCATTGAACTCATTAAACTTAATTAATTCATATCTCTCAGGTAGAATGCAAAAAGTATGTATAAACGGAACTGAGTCTTCTGGAGCACCTCTAACAATGGGTGTGCCCCAGGGATCTATATTAGGACCTCTTTTATTTTTAATATATATAAATGACCTCCCGCATTTTGTAGGGAATCTTTGTGATATAGTATTGTTTGCTGATGATACTTCACTTATATTTAAAATTCCAAGAGGTGAAGGAAATTTTGACGATGTAAATAATACTCTTTCACAAGTATTACATTGGTTCACTATTAACAATCTCCTTCTTAATGGAAGTAAAACTAAATGTGTAAAGTTTACGATGCCTAGTGTCCGACAGGCATCAACTCAGGTTAAGATAAAAGACAAACCGCTTGATACTATTGATTCCACAACATTCTTGGGAATCACATTAGACTCCAAACTACAATGGGGTCCTCATATAGAGGCCTTGTCAGGGAAACTAAGCTCAGCTGCTTTTGCTGTAAGGAAGATTAGACGTTTGACTGATGTAGAAACAGCTAGGTTAGTTTATTTTAGTTATTTCCATAGCTTGATGTCCTACGGCATTTTACTGTGGGGCGCGGCTGCTGATGTAGAAACAATCTTTGTGTTACAAAAAAGAGCCGTGCGAGCTATTTATAATCTTAAACCTCAAGATTCCTTACGAGAGATGTTTAAAGAAATTAGAATATTAACTCTAGCCTCTCAGTATATTTACGAAAATTAAATGTATGTAAGGAAATTTCCTAACATACATTTAATTTTCGTAAATATACTGAGAGGCTAGAGTCACACAAGCGCTATAAGAAGCTCTACAGTGGCCGTTAAGAGGTTGTCGATTACGGCATAAGCTTTATAGATAAGCGCTACAGCAGCCGTATAAACTGCTATAGCGCTACTCTAACCCCAAAATAGGCACTTTTTATAACGGTATAAGCTCTACAATCGCGCTATAGTAGCGAAATAAGAGTTAGAACCGCCGTATAACGACGCTACAAGAGTGGTGATGTACGTTAATGTTTGTACAATGACGCTACAAGAGTGGTTGTGTACGCTAATGGATATACAATTACGCTTAAAAAGGTGTAGCGAACGCTGGAAGAGTAAAATTATGTTTTGTAGCGCTATTCTGCAGGTCTTGTCGTATTTGATCGCGATTGTGTGACTAAAAACTAAATACATATGGAAAAATAATAGTTGTGATTTTAAATCTGTGCAATGGAAACAAGGTGTTGTCTGTCAGAAGTTTTCCAAATACATAAACTCAAAAGGTAAGTTTGAATATATTATTACTGTGCTATATTTATTGCGAGTATCAGTTTACTGTGATTATATACATGTATTTTCGCTTAGATTTTAACGCGCCCACAAGATAATACGTTTTTAGTGTTATAATACTTTTATAATATTGGTGACATAGTTTTTTTATTTTATTAAAACCACTTATTAAGACTTCCCAATAGATGTTTAAGTTATTTATGAATAAATAATATCGAAACTAAACCATAAAGTAGTTGTAATAACTCGATATCAATGTGGGCGTTGTTATTGTTATTGTTGAAAATAGTTGTCATATTATTAGGTATAACTCAAAATGGACGACAACGTTTACGTTTTTCAAAGCATTTGAAACCGCTCCTGTCCCACTTAAAGCGCTACAGCAACGCTATAAACGTATTACTCATCGTCTTAAGTAATTAAAACCACTATTATAACGCGCTTAGCGCTACGAAAGAGTTCATTTCCTCAAATATAGCGCCTTTAGCGCTACTACAGAGTAACTTTAACTCTACTGTAGGTAATGACGCTACAAGAGTGGTGATAAACACTATAATAGACCTTAAGAATCTATAGAGACTCCCTTTTCCACTCAAAGTGATTAAGTAGCATCCTATAGCGCCTTTCAAACACTCATACCTTCCAAAAAATCATTTATAGCTCTACTAGTGGTTAAGGAGTGTTCACAACGCTACTATACCTCCATCACCTGTAGAATGACGGAACAAGATACCATTGTAACTGCTTTAGTGTAAATGATTACGATTGTATGGCCACTGTATCGCCTACCTGTATAGTGGCATTAGAATACGTTGCTATACAGGCTGAGGAGTTGGTTCAAGCTTTTCAACGGCCATTGTATCGCTAAGAAGCTCTTTAATGGCGGTGAAAGCTGCTTGTGTGCTAGTTGGGTAAAATTTACATTCATTCACGAAAAATAGTGACATACACAAACATAATACTAGGAATAAGGATAAGCTTGCTATTCCACAATTTCGGCTTCGAAAGGTTGGTAATTCTTTCATGGGGAAAGGTATAATTTTTTTCAATAAACTACCAGAACACATTGTAAACTTACCGGTTAATAATTTTAAAACTGTTATTAAAGAAACCCTTATGACGAAAGGGTATTATAAAGTAGATGATTTAAAACAGATTATTTAAAAGATAATAATGTATGGACTTGCATGATCACTACAAACATTGTAAACCTTTTAAAAAGAGGCATTGACAATAGTGACTGAGTTTCTTGCGCAGCTTCTTCTCAGCACTAGCCCACAATTGTCCCGAAGCTGTGGTAGGGTTTATATTGGGACGTGTAAAAGTGCCCCCAGTGGGCCTATTTGCATAAATAAATGACTTTTATGACTTTTAAGTATAGATATGCGCTTTTGAGTGTAGCTTTTGGATAAAACATGTTATATGATGTCATATTCTGGAAGCACTTGACTCAGTGGAACGCAAAGACAAAAGATTAATAGGAGACGCAGGGGCGTAGCGTGCTTTGGTGAGGCCTTGTATAAACACTTGTTTGGGGGTCATGGGTAAATATTTCTCACAAAAGGAAAAAGAAATATATATTTATCCAGATTTTTTAGGCTAGATTTACATTCGCGGGCCGCGGCGCGGCTCGTCACGACGTACATGAGAGGTTTCTTATCTTATTTAGTTAAGCGCCCACATCGAAAATCTATTTTTACAATATGGTTTAACCTTCAAAACCTCAATAGCATTATAATTTGAACAAACAAGATAATCACAAACTTTGATGCTGATGTTAATGTTGACGGCGCTTATGATTGTTGACGGCGATTGTTGTTGTAAGTTCTCAAGTTATTTTTTATCTGCTTATTTCCTATTAATTATTGTTTACGCACTTCGGGGGCCCCTGTACCCTGGGGGCCCCGTAAAATTTATACGGCAGATACGGCGCTAGCTACGCCCCTGAGGAGACGACAAACTGGTGGATGATAAGCTCCATAGCTTAGCCTATTGCCGCAAGGTTGCCAGCTTAACGGTATTCTTAACCGGTAAGTTTATAATGTGTTCTGGTAGTTTATTGAAAAATTTCATACCTTTCCCCATGAAAGAATTACCAACCTTTCGAAGCCTAAATTGTGGAATAGCAAGCTTATCCTTATTTCTAGTATTATATTTGTGTATGTTACTATTTTTCTTGATTAAATGTATTTTTTTCCGTACATACATTAAATTTTCGTAAATATACCGAGAGGCTAGAGTTAATATTCTAATTTCTTTAAACACCTCTCGTAAGGAATCTTGAGGTTTTAGCTCGCACGGCTCTTTTTTGTAACACAAAAATTGTCTCTACATCAGCAGCCGCGCCCCACAGTAAAATGCCGTAGGACATCAAGCTATGGAAATAACTAAAATAAACTAACCTAGCTGTTTCTACATCAGTCAAACGTCTTATCTTCCTTACAGCAAAAGCAGCTGAGCTTAGTTTCCCTGACAAGGCCTCTATATGAGGACCCCATTGTTTTTTGGAGTCTAATGTGATTCCCAAGAATGTTGTGGAATCAATAGTATCAAGCGGTTTGTCTTTTATCTTAACCTGAGTTGACGCCTGTCGGACATAAGGCATCGTAAACTTTACACATTTAGTTTTACTTCCATTAAGAAGAAGATTGTTAACAGTAAACCAATGTAATATTTGTGAAAGAGTATTATTTACATCGTCATAATTTCCTTCACCTCTTGGAATTTTAAATATAAGTGAAGTATCATCTGCAAACAATACTATATCACAAAGATTCCCTACAAAATGCGGGTGGTCATTTATATATATTAAAAATAAAAGAGGTCCTAATATAGATCCCTGGGCCACACCCATTGTTAGAGGTGCTCCTGAAGATTCAGTTCCGTTTATACATACTTTTTGCATTCTACCTGAGAGATATGAATTAATTAAGTTTAACGATTTCAATGATGCCCCATAGTGACATATTTTTTTAAGTAATGTTTCATGATCCACACAATCAAACGCTTCCGATAGATCACAGAAAATCCCTAAAGCATCATGCCTATTATCATAAGCATCAAATACATGAGTCAAGAGCGAACCCATACTAAATAAATAAAAAATAACTTGTACTCACCTACATATTCTGTAGTAGAAGGGAAGTTGTCTCAGTTACACCACTTATATCCCAAAAACGGGTGGACTGATTTTCATGATTTTAACTTGTTGGAATCGTCTTCGACTCGAATAGGACGTAAAGGTAAACCGTATTATGCCGGTAGTGCTAGTACTTCTCAATCAAAGCACACAAAAAATATTTGTGTATTTCGGTACCTACTTTCTACATGACTTACGAAAAAAAACTTTTAAAAACGGGCCTCTAAAAGTTGAGTCCGTCTCCGCCCGACTATCTGACTAGGCTGTATCTCTTTTATTGTAATTATGTATTTTTGTTAACACAAATACCAAAAATAAATATTTTAAGTTTGTATACTATACAAAATCACATTTTTTGACAATTTACCTAGTTGTACAGTGCGCGAGTCCGACTCGCAATTAACATTTTTTTACATACATACTGTACGCGATGTATGGGATTTTAGAGGATAAACTTTGGCTAATATTTATAAATAGATGTAATTCGTATGAAGTAAAAGAAACAACTGAGTAAATAGTAAAAACGTCAAAAAAGAATACAACAACAGAAAAAAGTTCGGTTTGCCACACCTATCATTGATTTTACTACGCAGCCAAAGACGTCTGCGTTTCCACCAAGTGAGCAGCTCCAGATTCAATTAAATGTATATTTATCATTTAGTTACAGGTTTAAAACAATTGTAAAAACAAGGTTTTCTTTTTGTAATGCGATTGAATAAAAGATATTTAGTTAAATGTGTGCTCACTCAGTCCTCACAAGCGGTCAGCCATATCTCCATACTAAAATAAGTTGGTCGGTTCATTCAGTGTTCTTTTTTTTGTTAAACCTCTCTTTAATTGGAGCCTGTAATTTGAGATCGGCAGTTTTCGTATTAAAACATTTACTATTAATTTATTGTGCTCACTCCATCCACACGCTATTGTATCTCTATGAACCAACTATAGATTCGCATTCCATCGTTTACATTGTTTGAATTGGCTAGAAATAGGACTATTCCGCATAAAAACAAACCACTTTTACTGTGCGTTCATGAGTAAAACGAATCCCTGGTGCTCACTCCATCCGCCATCGCTAAATACTGAAATCTTTTCTGCTAAGTTAACTTAAGAGAAAGAGTAAACATATGATTTTTTTGCACAAAAATACTATAAAATATTCGGAAGTATCCAGTTTGACATTTCTTTTTACTTTTCGAGTTAAACAAAGTTTCATATTTTGTATGAAGGACTTGGAATAGGGTGTCTACACGTGATAAAATAGCAGGACTTTGCTGACTTAACTTCACGTGTTCACGCCAGCTGCGTGTCATCCTCGCTTACTTGCCTGAAGGAAAAGGTTTTTTTCTTAATAGGTACTTTGTTTGGGCTGGGGTTTTGGTTTAGTTTAAATTTTGAGGTTCTGTGTACTAAATGTAAAATGAATATATCTGACCGTTCACATTTGTTGGTTCATAAACCATACATGACCGGTCAAATACAATCAATATGACCGTATGTGATGAACCGTAAATATAATTTCCTGACTCAGTTTTCGCAAAAAAAAAAAAACATATTTTATGTCGTTGTGTGAATGACTTATGATTACTTATTATGACGTTTTATTGTTGTTTGTAAATATGGTTGAAATAAGATGTAAAGAACGGTGTTTCACGGACCTGCGCAAAATTCACGTGACCTACCGAATTCGACTAATTGCGTACGCACAACCGAACAAGTAATAAAATATTACTGAATCAATATTACCATTTATGACAGTTGATGATCGTTTTTGACTATATAATAGTCAATTTCAACACTAGTTTTATAGCCGAATGGTAAAATACGGACATTAGGAAAGAACTAGAATAGAAGTAAAGAATTAGAACGTGTGTGACACTGACTGCCATTTGAGTTTGAGCTGACAAGTGATTTTCGGTCAATGTGCGTGATTTTTATCGGTAATGGCTAAACGAAGGAAGATACGCCGTTGGATTTTTAGGCATTTTGGAGATTCTGTTTTTTTTAATTGGAATTACAAAATAATTGTTAATTTCTTGCGGGACTTTGTGAAATAAGGAAAATAAACATGTGGGGAACATATGACCTAAGCCCGTTGAGCTAAGCGTTCTGTGGGAACTATACGGTTTTTGCCTGTTTATTTCAACATTAAATAACTTTCTTTTGAATACTAGGTATTTTTCCTGACATTTCTATGTATTGCATACTTATAACACTTCAACAAAATAACCTTCTTATTTTGAATTCGGTGTAAATAAACGTAATTTAAATTAATTTACAAGAATTATGTGCGTTTGTACATTGATTATTTCCCACATTTATTTTTCAGGGTTATTAGTATTTTTTCTGGGCTGTGTTGATGAGGAATAAAACAAGGCATTATCCAAAACCTAAATCTATATGCAACTTTTAATTTCTTCCAGCAGTTTTCCGCGGCCTGGAGGCCGAGTCTCGTGGCAATAGAACCATTTTCGTGTGGTACTTCGATTGCGAGCTATTTTACCTAAAAATCAAGAAAAATTAAAGAATGTAGATACATGTAAAAAACTATCGCAAGATCAAAAACTAAATATATAGAAATCGTGACTCTGAGAAATTTTAAAATATTTTTTCTTTGACAAAGAAAATTTGATCGGTGAACTTTTTTCGTATACGCGCGAGAATTGGTTAAGGATTAAACCGTCTCATTTTTCAGTCTTGTTTTATGTCCTATTATTATTGTCACGAGGAGACACCCTATTATATGTCATTAAAACCAAAAAAATAGTTTTGTATATCTATAAAAGTAAAAAGTAATATCAAACTGTGTACTGCCGAATATTTTATAGTATTTTTGTACAAAAATATCCAATGTTTACTCTTTCTCTTAAGTTAACTAGCAAAAAAGATTTAAGTATTTAGCGATGGCGGACTAAGTGAGCACCAGGCATCCGTTTTACTCATGAACGCACAGTAAAAGTGGCTTGTTTTTATGCTGAATAGTCCTATTTCTAGCCATTTCATACAATGTAAACGATGGAATGCGAATCTATAGTTAGTTCATAGAGATACAATAGCGTGTGGATGGAGTGAGCACAATAAATTAATAGTAAATGTTTTAATACGAATCTTGACGATCTGAAATTACAAGCTCCCATCAAAGAGAGGTGTAACAAAAAAAAGAACACTGAATGTATCGACCAACTTATTTCAGTATGAAGATATGGCTGACCGCTTGTGAGGACTGAGTGAGCACACATTTAACCAAATAGCTTTCTTTCAATCGCATTACAAAAAGAAAACCTTGTTTTTACAATTGTTTTTAGTCTGTAACTAAATGATAAATATACATTTAATTGTATCTGGAGCTGCTCACTTGGTGGAAACGCAGACGCCAAAGACACGTTTCTTCGCTTGTATTAAACATCCGTCCCCAAGTATTCCCTCCCTCTCGGATTTCCTTGCGGATGAAGAAGGAAATCTGTTGAAGAGAAACCCGAGATTTACCCTGTAAATTAGATGTTATTCGTCTCTCGTCGCCTTAATTTGAATTTTAAATTCACTTCAAAATGAACGAGTGGGCGCAGAGTAACTATTTAAGTAGTGTACCTACGAGATGTTTGCATTTCACTTGAAATAAAAGATTTTAAATGCGTTTATTTTTAACTATATCACGAAAACTACTGAACGGATTTTGTTAAAACTTGTAGTTTTCTCTAACATGAACTAGACAATAATTTTGATATCGCTTTTCGTTTTCTAAATATCCATGGATAAACACACACTTAAAAAACTTAATTTACGTAATATAAGATCTTAAACTTCTATGTTGCATTGCATTCAGTTTAAGACATGACGGGGTCTTAGTTATCAGCAATAAGGAATCCAGTGATTAAAAGTGTAAGCCGCGTGTAATACCGTCAAAACCGAAAAGCGATACTGTGATAGCTGAGAATAATTTATCGAGTGGAGTGAGGGTAGCAGAACAATACTTATAAGGTTTGTTCTTCTCTGTTTCCCCTATTATAATCTCTGTTAGTCTATGTATGGATATTGTATGTATTCAAGTATGTTTAAGTAGGTTTATTATTAATTATTTATGTAAGTATATTAGTAGTTTAAAATTAATTTGTTGCTTGTGTTATTTTACGCCGCCTCAATCGTTTCTGCTTTACCCAATGGTTGACTGGTAGAGAATGCTTTAAGCATTAAGTCCGCCATTTGTACTTAAGTTTTGTCAGTGCAATAAAGAATAAAATAAATAAATAAGAATATTCGAGTCGCTAAACTGAAAAGAATTAGTAGGACAAACTTCAAAAAATAAAAATATTTAAGGGGCTAAATACATGAAACATGAAACTAAAACAAAAAAAAATTCGACAAACCTGTGCATGTGGGGTGTCTATGGATAGGTCTTTTAAAATCACAACAAGGTTCCTTAAACCATTTTTTTTAAAGTCTTACGTTTGATAGATATACAATTCCAAAGTGGTAAAATGGGCGTTCCCTTCTAACTTCTAAACTAAGCGAGTGTAAATTAGGAAAAAAATATGTAACGTAGATCTTAACAAACACTTTCATCGAAAAATGGTTTGGACGAAATCGAACTAGTAGTTTTTAGAATCCCGTAGCCGAATGGCAAAAAACGGAACCCTTATAGTTTCGTCAAGTCTGTCTGTCTGTCTGTCCGTCCGTATGTCACAGCCACTTTATTCTGTAACTTTAAGCACCACACTGTTTAAATTCGGTAGGAAAATGTACATCCTGTTAACCGCTTTACAATTCATATACAAATAATAAAAAATGATATTTAAGGGGGGAATACATGAAACTAAAACGTTTTTTTTTGTCAAACCTATGCGTGTCGGGTGTCTATGGATGAGTCTTTCAAAATGACATAGAGCTTCATAAAACCCTTTTGCAGTGCAACGTTTCATAGCTAGACGCTTCCGAAGTGGTAAAATGGGCGTCACCCGTCACCCCATCTAATTTATAAAATAAGCGAGTGTAAATTTGAAAAAAAAAATATGTCAGGTAGATCTTAAGGGGCTACCCGGATTTTTAACGCGCACACTAGCGCCACTTTAGTAGAAAAATCATAACTCGTTAAATAAAATACCAATAAAAAATCTGGTAGATACGGATGTAGTACAGGTTCTATAGTTTATTTAGTACGTTTCAATTGTTTCTAAAGTAGTTTACTGTAGTTAGAGTCAGAAAAAATGCTAAATATGACCACTTTTAGCAATTTTTTTAACTGTAACTGCAGATAACTCTGTTTTATTGAACTTAAACATTGTATCTAAACCACATAATCAGAGCTACAATCACATCTACCAGATTTTTTATTGGTCTTTTATTTAACGAGTTATGATTTTTCTAGTAAAGTGGCGCTAGTGTGCGCGGTAAAAATCCGGGTAGCGCCTTAACAAATACTTTCAACGAAAATTAGTTTAGACGGGATCGAACGAGAAGTTTCTGAGATAAAGCACATTTTCAACAACCGCAAACATAACTTTGTTCTTCATACAAACACTATGAATAACAAAGTTATGTTTGCTGTCATCAAAAATTTTGGTATTTTACTAAGTGGAAGTAAGTGGATTCCCTAATCCAGTTATAGTTGGCATGGAACCCTCAGTGCGCGAATCCAACTCGCACTTGGCCGGTTTTTGAGATATAGCACATTTTCGCTAACCACAAACATAACTTTGTTCTTCATATAAACACTATGAAAAACAAAGTTATATTTGCTGTCAACAAAATATTGCGGTATTTTAGCTAAGTGGAGACCTGCGCATCCCCTGCTGTCAGCGTCCTTCATCCTAGTTTTATTTTTATTTCATGTTTTTGTATTTGATATTGTCTCATAAGTTTTAATTTTGTATTTTGGCAGGTTTTTCCAAATTTCTTTTTGTGATAAGTGTTAAGGCTTATGAGTACATTATCTCCATCGGTGGGCACCCACTCAAAGCCGCAGTTCTTTCACTGCTCAATATATCACTTGTAATATCAATAGGGCTTTTAAAGGTAAGAGGGGCCTTAATATTCATATTGCCTGTAGTCATAACAGCACCAATATACCCGCATCTCTCCCTCTACCCTCTACTTCAAATCCTATATCTTCTTCTCCATCCTTTAAATCTATTATCACAAACCTCCACCAATCTACTCCGCTGGTTTAACGAATCCCTAGGGGAGCGAGAATAGCTTTGGCTAAATGCCTCTCTCCTTCTATTGAAAAATGTTTCGATAATACTGAAACTGCCTGAACCTTCGAGAGCCTTTGTAGTAAGCTAAATAGATTCTCCATCTTTACCTCTTCCTCCTCCTCAAAATTTCCAACCCTTACAGATACTTGATGACGGTGACACGTTTGCTGCCATTATGTCTTTTCCGGCTGGTTCTGTGGGCGGCATCGACGGCATCGCTCCCCGGTAGAGTTTTTATGATAATGAATATACTTTATTGCACACCATAAACATAAATACACAGGATAGTATCTTATATATTCGCTATAAGTACAATTTAGGCGGTCTTTTTGCTTGTAGCAATTTCTTCCAGACAAACTTCAGGTAAGGAAAAGCATGAAGAATGAAAGAAGAGGCATAGCGATGAAATTATTTTAAACTAATTTAAAGTGGACAGGTTTTTATAATGAATAATAAAAGAAGATGATAAGTGCACATGATATAAAATTTAATGTCAATAAATAATCATAAAATACACACCATAATACAACATATATAAACTAATACATATTTTAACACATTCAAATAAAATTATATATAAAAGAATAGGTAAAAATAAATGCAAAATCAGTTGCAACCAGCAGATCCGAGACCCAATGACGAATAAAAGTAGCAAGTAGCAAGTAAGTAAGTAGATATTGTCAAAAGTCTAGAAATTATAAACGAGAAAGGAAAAAGGCTTTTACTTTACGTTTAAAAGTAGGCAGCGTTTTGGACTCCCTGATTAAAAGGGGCAGAGAGTTCCATAAACGGATTGCCTGTATAGTAAAAGATTGTGAGTACATACGAGAAACATGAGGAGGAAAAAGAAGGCGACGTGTTTTGGAGGACCGCATATCACGACCCTGGGGCGGCTGCATGAATAGGAAGCGCGCTTGGAAGTTTTGCTGTCCAACATTACAAAACTATGCCACCTTCTCTTATCTGGCAGGGTTTCTGAAAGTTTTCTCCCGTTTTTATTTGGTGCTAGACTTTGTGCCTTTCGAAAAAAAGATGGTGGCATTTTCCCTATTGCTATTGGCTCAACGATTCGTCGTCTTGCAGACGAATTAGCCTGTTTTGATATTTTTACTCATTTGAAAGAGTATTTCCAACCCATCCAACTTGGTTTCGGCAGTAAGGGCGGTTGCGAGGCTGTGGTTCATTCCGCTCGCAATTTCCTCTCCTGTGACGAATCTGAAGTTTTTTTGAAAGTTAATGTGAAGAATGCTTTCAATTCTCTTGACAGGTCTGCCTTGCTGAATGTGCTGAATGGAGTTCAGGCTCACACTCCTAAATTTATCTCTTTGTTTTTCAGTGTTACAATAATCAATCAAAATTGCTTTACGATAAACATTCGATTGTTTCTGCAGTCGGTGTTCAGCAAGGCGATCCTTTAGGTCTAGCCCTTTTTAGTTTAGGCATCCATCCTGTCATTTTATCCTTAAATTCTAAATTCAATGCATGGTATCTGGATGACGGCTCCTTTGGAGGCAAAGCAGATGATGTTTTCCAAGATCTTGTCCTGGTTATAGAAGGATTTAAGAAATTTGGCTTAGAACGGAACCTTTTAAAATGTGAACTTTTTATTAATGATCACGATTCGTCTGGTTCCCGTCAGGATATTATTGATAAATTTAATTCCATTGCTCCTAACATTCAAATTCCTAATTCTGAATCGCTTTGCTTTTTGGGTGCCCCAATTCTTAATCCCAGCATCGAACCTTTTCTTGATAAAAAAATAATGACTTCACCCTATCAGCCCTCAAATTAGAATACCTTAATTCACACATTGCTTTTAATATACTCAAATCGTGTCTTTTTGTGCCTAAATTTACATACCTATTTCCTACGTGCTAGTCCTACCTGAAAAAAAAACAATTATTTAAAACTATTTGACACCACTCTTAAAAATAATTTGAAAAAAAAAAAACATTTTGATAATAATTCTTGGGCTCAGGCTTCGCTTCCTATTCGTTTTGGTGAGATCGGAATTCGCAAAATTTCTGGTATAGCCCTTTCCGCTTTTCTCTCCTCTTTGCAAAGCACTTCCGTTTTAGCCGGAAAAATTTTTGAGCATCCTCACCAGCTTTCTGAGATGAGAGAGGTGGAAGAAGTATGGCGAGCTCTCTGTCCTAGAGAAGAAATTCCAAAGGAACGTCACCATCAAAAACTTTGGGATGTCCCTCTTGCGAGAGAGACCTTCAATTCTTTACTTCAAAATTCCGTCAGTGACAGTAGTCGTGCAAGGCTCTTGGCGGTTTTCTGCAAACATTCTGGTCACTGGCTTCATCCTTCTCGTCGGAAACTTTAGGCACTCTTTTCGATAGTGAGTCTTTCCGGGTGTGTGTGGGTCGCCGACTTGGTACCCCTATATTTGAAATTTTTACGTGTCAAATTTGGTCTCCACTGCCTTTGTTGCCAGCAAAGCGCTGGGCGTCTCGCCCGTCACGCTACCCTTAATGACGCCATCAGAAGAGCTCCTGCCACCATTACTGTTCCTTCCACGTTGGAACCACGTGGTTTGGTCCGTGACGATGGCAAGAGACCCGATGGCTTCACGCTTATTCCCTGGGAACGGGGTCGGGCCTTAGTTTGGGATGCAACTTGTGTCGATACTTTGGCCCCCTCCCATCTCAGAGAATCAGCGCTTAAAGCTGGAGCAGCAGCTCCAACTTCAGCTCACTAAGAAATTGAATTTCAGCAGAATCTTTACCTACAACACCTGCTACACTAGATATCCGAGTTCAGTGGAAGTGGATTCCCTAATTCATTTAAAGTTGGCACGGAACCCTCAGTGCGCGAGTCCGACTCGCACGTAGCCGGTTTTTTAGTAACTTAAATGAAGTTTAACAGCACTTTATTTAGCTCACGTTTCAAAAAAACTGTATAAATAAATAAAGTCTTCATTTTTGAATATATTGTCAGGACGGACTGAGATCGTATTATGTATGTCGCTCTCATGATAGTGGTAAAAAATGTCATGCGTGATTTTCATACAGTCGCAGGGACTTGCGTTGTCTCAATGAATGTTTGGTCTGTGGGAGTGGGTGTGTTAATAGTACATTATGATACAAGTGTGCTAAGTTGACCATTATATACAAGGCGATATTGTGTGCGCACGAGCGAAGGCGAGTGCGCCATAAGAAAGCCGCGTATATAATGGTCACAGGCACACGCGTATCATACGACGTTTTTCAACACACTTGCGAGGAAAATACAAGACTCTTCATTTACTAAGTTTTTAATTATTAAAACAGTAAAAATACATTTCACTCGATTTTGATGGCAAAGACTTTCGCACGCGTTTTTCGCCTCGTTACGTATGTCCGGCGGAGTTAATAATAGGTTTTCTTCATTTTCTTCACTTGAAGTAGACAGTTTCATTAATATTTAACTTCATAATTAATCCAAACTTCGTCACAGCCGACAGTTATTATTTACGAAAAATGGCGCGTTGTTTTTTTTTCTTGCCGCGATACCGATGCGCGCGCAAGGCTTAGACGCGAACTAGATTGGCCAAAAGCCAAGATTAAAAATGAAATAATTCGTGTTTAAAACACAAATCACAGAATATGTTAATTGAATTTGAGCTATTTTTTAGTAAGAAATCTGGATTTACCATTTATAGAAATAAATATGTAGATACTGATATTTTTCGCATAAATACTGTTTGTTGCTAAAATAAAAGTATTGTATAACCCGACTAAATTATATCGCTTCTTCTTCTTCCTTACGACTTGGTACTAGAGTACAAATGTAAATTGGTCGGGTTTATAAACTAAAAGCACTAGTGCAATAATATAATGAAAAAGCACGCGTGTTTAATATCTATGATTATGAGCCAAAAATCGGTGGAATAATAACGTCGTTTTGAGCAAGTGTGTTGAAAAAATAATTTCAAGCGGAATAACTACGCGGTGTACAGAGGAAAAATTAAGTGCTGCCTTTTCTTTTGTTTTGTATAAAAGACACGTAAAGTGCAACTGAAATAACTTTACAGAAAGTAATCAAATAATTTGAAATACACTCATCTTTCTTTGTGTATTATTTGAGAGAAAATTGAGTTATTTAAATAAAGTGCATAGAATGAAATGACAAAGGTCTTAGTACTAACTACAAGAGAGATTTTGGACAAATTTAGTAAGTTATTTATGGTATATAAAAATATGTTTTCGAAATAAAATAAAATAACAACGTCTACTATCGTTAATTTTTTGATTACTATTCGTTAATTTTTTGATGACTTCATGAATAAAAGCAAGATTTAGATGGGGTTTTAGATACTCTAAACATAACTTGAATATGTACCTGCCTACCTGCCCTGTTTCAGACGGGCGATACTTGACATACTTTTTGAAGATTTCATTAAGGAGGCAAAACTATAATATATTTAAAAAAAATAGAGGAACATTTGATTCTGGTCATTGTTTACTATTTAAGTATTTGTAATTTAATAAAACTAACTAAGCTGTGGGTGGACACATATTTTGGAATAGCATCTAGCTTAATATTATAGCCTAGTTTATATTGTATGTTTAATGATGTTATTCTGTTTTGTGTTCCTTAAATAAATAAAAAATGTAGGGACGTAAGGGAGCTTAACTAAGACCCAAAGCTCCAAGCCAACCTCACCTTCACGCGGTGCGTCCTGTTTCAACAGACGAGGCTCTGGCGACCGACCGATGGCGGGATAACCATCCAGCAAAAGGTGCAGTAAAATGTTGAGCTGTGATGGGCAGCAGCGTCACACCTAAAATAGACTGCGCCTCTGCGCTCGCCAACCCGCCTGCCAAGCGTGGCGAGTACTGGCAAATACCCCATAAATGGTAGGACACAAAAAATCTAGGCCCCAAGTCTTCGGCAGCCTCGCTATTCCTGACTCCGGTAGCGGTCACGGTGACGGCGGGGCAGGGGGTGCTAAGAATACCCGGAGGCATTCGCGCTACCGCCCCCAACGACAACTGGCCCTGGTAACTTATAACGCGTGCACACTGAGGACAGACGAGAAGTTGCTCGATCTGGAAGAAGAATTGAGCAGGTTACACTAGGACATAGTAAGTTTATCAGAAGTCCGCAGAGAGGGCGAGGACACGATAACTCTGAAGTCCGGCAACCTGCTCTTCTACCGGGAGGGTGACCAAAGTCCCAAGGTGGTGTTGGGTTTCTTGTCCACAGGTCCCTTGTAAACAACATCGTAACCATCGAGAGTGTGTCGAACAAGGTGATATACCTTATACTCAGAATAATCGAAAGGTATTCGCTGAAGGTCATACAGGTATATGCACCGACCTCGAACCACCTGGATGAAGAGGTGGAGGAAATGTATGAAGACGTAAAGATAAAGATAAAGATGTTTATTTACTAAACATGTGTGCATTAAGTCTGCCAATTGTACCATTGTAATAATACCAGTGTAATAAAGTTTAAATAAATAATTATTTTTATTGCCATTTGTCCTAAGTTGTACAACCACATCATTTTTTTAATACTTAGTAAAGCTCTAAGCTATTTTTCCTTGAAACGTTTTTGGAAACTTCTGAAAGACGATTTAATCCTGCTTGGTTTCACCTAATTCCGTGACCTGAACTCAAAACCTGCATTAAAAAGTAAAAAAGCCGCTTCAAACGCAACTCCTTTCGCTGAAAAAGGCCAGTTTACATGCTCGTCCTTTCGATTCAGTATGCTCTTAACTTCGGTCCGTAACCGACGTATCGCGCTCCTGAAATTCAGTGAAACTTCTCGTTTGCTAGTGCAGTGTTTTTGTTGTGTTTTTTCGTGTGTTTGTGCTGTGTTTTTTGTGTTATTTTGTGATGGATGTGCGCGTTCCAGTTTAGTGAGCTGAGTTTTGAGGTAAGTCATAAAGTTATAGGCTTTGTTAAAAAGGGAAAGTTGTGCAAATTCGTATTTTCTTTTGTGTTTTAATTACATAGGTTAACAAAAGCGGACGAAATAGATTCCATTGTTATTTATTGAATTAGGTTTTAGTATAATTAAGATAGTCGGCGATAAATTTAGGTGGGCACCTACCGGTTGAAAGCAATTGAAAGTTTCTAAGTACTTGAGTTTCTTGAAGTAAAATAGTTTCTTCTTAGTTTAGTATTCAGTCAATGTAAGTGATCGAATTAAGTCTAGAGTATTCACCGTTAGTTATTTAGGAGCGTCTTTCTATCAACTTGATCATTACTAGGCAAATATTAGAAAAACAATAAGTATCAGGATGATAACATTGATTTCCTATGAGGACTACTACTGTGATTCCATCAGAAAAAAATATGGTAGATTTTCAATTTTTTTTCTTTTCTAGTTCTTCGCGTCTTGTCTAGATGTATGTAGTATGTTAAATACTGACAAACAATTTCGTTATTAACCGACGTTTTAACAAAGGGACTGTTTCCAATTTCCATAACACGAGCATTAGTTACTTACTTTGGGATCAAAGGCATGTATGTGATTGGTGTCCAATATTTATTTAAAAAAAAAACCTTAGAATAGTTGGATACAAACAGATTACATAAGCTTCACGTAAAATAACGAAGCTAAGTAGATAACCATTGAGTATTTGGTATCAGTGTGTAGGCGAACTTATCACAAAAATACCGATTAAGTAATATCCTGAAATACAATATGGATACCCGTATAGTAAGCATGAAACAAATAAAGCGGGTGTATCGCGATTTCATGCTTAGGGAGTGAGATAATTTATATAAATTTCCTTTAAATTTATACGCTTTTCTTAAAAGGAGATTTACGGATCTGCCTGTAAGCAATAAATGTCCTTATTTTTATTTTTAACTGCACTGTAAGTTTAACGACTTAATGCCTAATGGCATTCTCTATCAGTCAACCACCTGGTAATGCAGAGAGTTTAATCAGTGGCGGAATATTAGTAATAAGTATTTGTACGTGTGTACTTGTCTCTAGATAACAGTTAAACTTTGAACCAAACTTTAAAAATCGCGTTATATAGTTACCCCCTTATTCATAATAACTTAAACACTAATAAACCTATTTTTGCTATTAAACTGTTTTGTCACTTTCTGTCAAATGATGACAGCGCCAAGAAAGAAAGAGACAAAACAGTGTAAATAAGTTAAAACCATAAAATTATTATCCCTTTGGAATAGAACGACAAAAGCGAGATGTCACTAGCAGCAAACTGTGTGATAAAAAGAGATGGGTAGCAGAACCATTTTTGTCAGATGTCAAACAGTTGACCGCCCTGCAGAAGCTCGCTGAAAATTACGTGCATTTGATTTTTTATATTCAAAAGTGAAATTGTGTAAATTTTGGAGAAATAATGCGTCTGAAACATGGTGACTTGATCGGTGATTGATTGTTATGCATTACAGCGGCATAACCCCAACAAATGATCATTTAACAGGTAGATTAGTCCAAATCGAAGCCTCTTAATATACGACTTATATTTACCAATGCGCTTCAAATTTAAAGTACGCAGTTTGATTATTCTATTCTACAAACGTTAATTTACGTAAAAAACAAAGACAGAATAACACAGGGAATGTATATCGACGAATATTTTGTAAATGAAATAACATTTAGTTTTACACTAGAGCTGCATGTTCAATATTTTGTGTCGACTGTTTATCATGCAGTAAACTACTATATTTAACTTAGGAACATTGTTATAAATCACCTGTTCGAAAGGTTATCTCATTTAAAGCTACAAATGTTACTTACTTATGTTAGTTACTGACATCTTAAATCGGTTTCGTTTGACAGCTTTTACTTGTCCTTCTATTCCGATAGGTATATTAATGTTATGGGTGAAACAGGTTTATTAGACTGTTTGAGTTATTATGAATAAGGGGGTTAGTATAGATTCTAACCGCTTAATTTGTTTCATTGGCGCAGCGGCTACAGGATCGCATTTTATAGCGACGGTGTACAGAGGTCCTGGGTTCGATCCCCGAGTCGGGCCAGAAATATGTACCTGGGTTTTCCTGATCAGAAAATCTCAGCACTATAAATGTCCCGCGCAGTCAGCATTTAATATTTATTCTAATAATGCATTTACATAAGCTTTTGTTTTCTCTTCCCTCTTGATCCATCGGACAAAACAAATTAGAGCTTCCAATTTTATCTGAATGCGTCAAAAGAAGGGAGATGTTTTAAAAAAAATATATATATTCGTCATCATAAGTACTGATTTTATCCAAGGCAACGGTTAAGCCACCAGTCAATCTGCTCCATCAGTCTAGTCAGACTACAGTCTGAAGCACAAAAACCGCCCAAGCGCGAGTCGGACTCGCGCACTGAGGGTTCCGTGCCAACTTTAACTGAATTAGGGAATCCACTTACTTCCACTTAGCTAAAATATTTGTATTTGTTGACAGCAAAAATAACGTTGTTTTTCATAGTGTTTCTAGTGATTTTACAAAGTTATGTTTGCGGTTGTTGAAAATGTACTATATCTCAAAAATTACTTGTTAGATCTCGTCCAAACCCATTTTCGTTGAAAGTTTTTGTTAAGATCGACGCAATACATATTGTCAAAATTTACACTCGCTTAGTTTAGAAGTTAGGGGGGAGGGGGAACGCCAATTTTACCACTTTGGAAGCTGGTTATGGTTTTAGGAACCTCTGTGTCATTTAAAAGACCTATCCATAGACACCTTACGCCCCACACGCATAGGTTTGACAAAAATCTGTATTAGTTTCATGTATTCCCTTAAACATGTTTTTTTTTGTGTGAAAATCGTAAAGCGGTTAACAGGATACATCTTCCTACCAAATTTCAACAGTGTGATGTTTAGTTACAGAATAAAGTGGCTGTGACATACGGACAGACAACCAGACAGACAGACTTGACGAAACTATAAGGGTTCCGTTTTTTGCCATTCGGCTACGGAATCCTAAAAATGACCATTTTTGACTTCGCCTCGATAAGTTAAATAATTTAGTGCGTCTTCACATAAGAGCGAAGCAGTGGATGTCTTTACATTAAAAACAGCGGGGCTGCTGCCGCCCGACTACCGCGCTCCGTTTCTGCCATTTATGTATGATATTATCAGCAACGGGCTGCTAAAGTCGCCTAAATCCAAATCGCCCAAATGAAAGCGCTATTACTGCATCAAATATCCTTTTTACTTATTTAGCGTAATCGCTAATATCGAAAAAATAATCGTAAAACGAAATTGCCACAATATTTGTATTCTAATAATGCATGTAATTTGGTATCGATGCTAACGCGCGTTAAAATCGATGCAGTCGCCAATATACAGTACATAATTTGTCTTTTTAATCATTTATTGCAGGCAACAAAGGCCCATACAAAAGATCCATAAAGACTAACGTAGGTACATATAAAAATATCAAAAAATAAAAGCAAAAATGAAACATAAATTACTATTTGGTTGGCGTAGTGTTGCGCATCTTGGTGTCCGGTAGCCGTCCGCGAAACTGACGATACAAAACACCCTTCGGCCAGAATTCTGCTTTCATGAAGGTCGACAGCTGTGCTGTCTGTGTCCAGCTTCTGTATCGCGACTGCATTGCTGCTGAAGTAGCAGTGTGCAAGGGCTCACCCTGATCATTCTCCTATTTTCTGACAAAACTGACTGGACTGGACTGATGCCAGATGAACGTGTAACCTTTGCGATACTTATGAACTGTAGGTAACCATTTAAAGAGTCAAAATAATTTTAAAATTAAACCGATTTAAAAACTGATCAAAAAGCTTAAAATAACGCATTCGTCTGTCAAGTTCACGTACACTAACATTCATCTATAGCTATACACATCATGCACTCCAAGGGAATTCGTTTCTCCTAAAAAGAAGACTTATGCGGTTTATTAAGTTTTTTTGTAAGATGTTTCAAAGCGGTGCAATTTTTGAATTATTTTTTTATTTCATGTTTTTTACCTATTTTATTATCTTAAAAAAAAACTTGACTGATTTTAATGAAACTTACATGGTACCCGAAGTTGAACAAAACCTGATTGAATTTTGACTGACGACCCGTCTGGTGTAGTGGTCGAGAAATCGCCTACTACGCAGCGGGTGCGGGTTCGATCCCCGCACAATACAAACATTTGTGTGCATGAACATGTCTGTTTGTATTGGTCTTGGTGTTTTCTATGTATATTATGTATGTATTTACAAACAAAAAAAAGTATTTAAGTATTATATCCGTTGTCTGGCACCCATAACACAAGCTTTGAGTAGCTTACTTTGGGACTAGATGGCGATGTGTGGGAATGTCCATAGGATATATAAGAGCCTTGATAGTTCCAGTCCCAAAAAAGGATATTAAAAAGGAAATCAGCAATTACAGGCCCATCTCAATTCTAAACACCCTTAGTAAGCTTTTGGAAAGAGTAGTTCACAATCAAATGTATCCAGTGATACAGTCTTCAGTTCCACTACAACAGCATGGGTTTATAAAGGGACGCTCCACTAATACTAACTTAGCAGTATTCACAGATGACGTATTTGGAGCCATGGATGGTGGTGGCCAGGTGGACGTTATATATACTGACTTCGAAAAAGCATTTGATCGGGTGGATCATGTTATATTGTTAAATAAACTGCAAGAGCTGGGTATATGTGGTAATCTATTGAGGTGGTTTGAATCATATCTTCGTAACAGGAGTCAGGCTGTGGTTATCGGTGGCTGTAGATCCAACTTCATTACTATACCGTCAGGCGTCCCTCAAGGATCAATTCTCGGCCCTCTTTTGTATGTTATTTACTTATACGATATTGGTGATTGCGTCCAAAATTCTAAAATCCTGATGTATGCGGATGATACAAAGATTTACATGCCGGTTAGTAACACCTCTGATTGCTTGAGATTGCAGGAAGATTTAAACTCTCTTTCTGCTTATTACTTTAAAAATCGTATAGGGGTGAATGTCAATAAGTGTTCAATCGTCAGTTTTACGCGTAAGAAAAAAGTTATTAGGTTTGAATACAAATTGAATGAAAGAAAATTAAAACGAGAATTATTAATACGAGATTTAGGTGTACTTTTAGACTCAAAATTAATGTTTTCCGAACACATTTCAACAATAATTAATAAGGCTTATATGAACTTGGGATTTATACTACGTGTAACCCAACCATTCTCTGATGTCCATTGTGTTAAAATTTTATATTATTCCTACGTACGTAGTATTCTTGAATACTGTAGTAACATATGGTCCCCACAATATATTACGTATAAACAAAATCTAGAAAAAATTCAAGCATTATTCGTCAAACATTTAAATTACCGCTCATTTAAATCATTCGAAAATTATGAAGATGCATGCAGTTTTCATGGAATCTCTACCCTTGAGCATAGACGGACGCTTATTGATATGTCTTTCTTGTTTGATATCTGTAATGGGGAGATCGACTCGGTAAGGTTATCAAATTCATTTTTGAAGTTATTTGCTCCAGTCACCCGCACTAGACACGCGGCCTCATCCTTGTTTCATACACCATTTTCACGGACCAACTATGCACGTAACTCTGTAGTATCCCGAACTCTTAATACGTATAATAAGCTTTTCTCCTCGGTGGACGTGTTCCACCTATCGAAGGCAGCGTTCAAAACAAGTGTAATAAGAGTACTTGAGCCACTCTCTCGTTGTGAAAAATAAATTGTAATTCGTGTGTTAAATCTATAAGTTTAAACAGTTGTACTTAACTTTAAATATAATTCATATATAAACAATAAATAAATATATATAAACACATATCTCTATTTAATATAAATATTGAATTTTTGAGTATTATTGGCGGGTCACATTATATCACTTGTAGTTTGTGTCAAGTCAAACCGTGTCAACTTTGATAATTTCTTGCAATATGTATATAAAGTAAATTCATTATTGGCTGTAAGTTTAGAACGTAAGATAAGCTAAGTTTTTGGAATAAGAGCTGTGAATTTTATAACAATAAAAAAAAAAAAAAAAAAAAAAAAGATATTTATATTTATATATTTGAAAGGCTCACCTCGCTATGACTTCTTGTTTTCGAGAAACCCTGACAAACATACGAACAAATGATGCTCACGTGAGTTACGTGTTGGGAAGTCTTAAAAGATCAACATACTAAAATGTTATCCTATTCTGACGATATCACATACATACAGGCCCAATTGATTACATACTTTCTTTTGAAGTCGGTAAAATCGTCTTCTGTTTGAAGTGATACCAGATTTTGTGTCGTGTGTGCAAGCGTTTTTTGTTTTAAAGTCGTCAGGTAGCAGAGCCCTCGCCGTACGTACCTAAAATCTGTAGTTAATTAAAAATGCCTTTGTAAAATAACTCTACAACGCTAATCGCAGGAACGAAGCCTTAAAATTACGATTCGCTTTGAAAACAGAACCATTAAGTGATATTTGATACCGCCCGAAAGAAAAGCAATTATCTAAAAAGCTCTGTTTCTTTAATTATCATTTTCATAATAATTGCAAGACTGATTACTTACATCTAGTAATTATCTCTCAAAATAGAAGGGATCACGCGAATGGTTTATGGTTCAATGTTACAAATGGATGGAGTTTTGAACGTAACGTATAAGTAAATCCCCGCGACTTCGTCCACGCGTTTTGAGTTTAGTGTTGTCATCCCACCGCATCGTGATGTTTTGTAGTCTAAAGCCTCCTTCGAAAAATAAGGTATCTAACACAAAAAAATATTTTCAAATCGGTCCTTAGATTCCGTTCCTGAGATTAGCGCATGCAAACAAACAAATAAATTCTTCAACAAATAAAATTAGTACATATTGACACAATAGAGTTTTTTTGGCTACTAAGTGTAGACCTGCGACTTCACCAAAAAAAAAGTATAGAATTTTCCGTATAAACTTTTATCGAAATTATTACCTTTTTGGAAAATAGCACAAACCAATTTGTAAGGATTAGTAAGTATGAGTGGCTGAGCTTATTCTATTTATATATCTTCTCTAAATGACTCTTTGTTAAATCGTTTTTTTAAAGTCGTTTTGATGTTGATCTCATAACCTTGGGATAGTTACTGACCTGCGCAATTAGGCTTTAATTATCTTTAATTATAATATTTATATAATGGATGCATACATAATACTGCTGGGTGTGTTACGGAACATTCTTATGCTAATTTTCATAAAATTTCAACCGCTCTATTGCCCAAAAAAGAACTTTATACAAAAAAGGTTTCACCGCACATAGCTAGGCTTCCATAACCGTTATCTCTTATCAGTAGTATTAATTAATGTTGTCCATTAAGCGTGTTATCGATAAGGCTAAATAATAGCAGAGGTAATACTTCTGAACTGATAGGACACTGGTATCTGATGCCTTCAGACAGACACTTAATTTCACAGTTACAAATAGCCCATTTTACTACCTTAGATCACAATTTTAGGAAAGAAATAGTCATTATCGAGTTAGCTTTACTCAAGTGGAATGTAATCTTATGCTTTTTTAATACCACAAGTTTTTTTTTTAAATTAGTAGCTTCACTTGTAACTATGTGTTAAAAATTGTTGGAATCTTAATTTGATACACTTACCGGTCTTCGGTTAGGATGAAATTTTGAACACGCTCTGAGTTCTAATGACAACAAGCTAAAAACGTCATTATAAATCCAATATGGCGGCCTCTCACTATTTGAAATGCATCTTCATGATATGAATATCGAATGAAAGGGTTTGCTGTTAGGAATACGAAAAAAATGACACGTGACTTAAATCCAACATGGCGGTCACCCAAGATGGCGGATTGGTTATTTGAAATAAACGTCCATGATATAGGCATTAAATCAAAAGGGTTTGCTCAATGGATAACGAAAAAATATTTTATTTTAGATTAATAACATTCGCTCTTATTTGTCCTGTAAATATATGTTTTATTGATGTCTTGATAAGCGAGTTTGAGTAAGTGTAATTTCGATGTACCGACAACAGCACGTCAAGGTAAACACTGCGGTGTCTTATGCCGTTGTAATAAGGGCTAATTTGCAACAAAAGTGGGTAATCTGATGTGCTGGCGGCTGTACCTACATATCTTTATTATCAGACGCGGGATGTCCACTGCTGAACTTAATAATAATAATAATAATAAACGTTTATTTCAGACCAATCAAGGATCCATATTTACAGATAGTTGTTAGTAACATATAACTTAAAATTATTGTTAGTACTACCTATTTACTACTACTAAAAACAACCACATACAAAATAAAACTAAAGTGCTCAGTGAAAAAACCGGTTCCTGGATCCCTGCACATGTATATTTGTCCAGTGCCTAAAGATGGAACATGATGGCCTATCTCTGGTAACCATCAGAATGCTGTTGGGGCTCCGCCGTATCCTAGCAAGCATCGACGACGTCCGCTTCCGAATGATAGCGTAGAAGTCATCCACATGAGCCTCAGCGAACATCGACGACGCACTGCAGAACCTAGGTAGCCCCATCAGCATCCTGAAGGCATTATTGTACTGGACACGGAGAGCGTTATAGGTCCTCTGCGTGTAAGTACACCACAGGCTGCAGGTGTAAAATGTCTGGCAGAATGCCTTAAAGAGAGTAATCTTGACATCTGTTGTACACCTGGCAAACCTGCGAGCGAGCATGTTACATCGGACCGCTAACGCCCTCCTCTCACGTTCTATGTCACAGTCATCAGATAGATTTTCAGTAACAACATGTCCCAGGTTACTAAACAAACATAACAACTTAAGCCATGGATTGCCAAATACCGGTGGCAAGCGAAGTTAAGATAATTTATGTTTTCAAATGTTTCAGTCTTCAAAAAGCTATTCATTAATTCAGATGTACCTACTTAGTTTGATTCAATTGAAAAAGGCATTAGGCTATTGAAAACGTGAATAGGTTTGATTGCCTTTAAATAAACTTGCATTTAATTTGCTTTGGAGATAACATTATTAATTTTAGTCTTTCTTGCAAATATTCGTGTAGTATAAGGCTTTGCTGCTAAATAATAATCAATTTATATATGATAATATAAATTGCACTTAAAAAGCAACCATGTGTGACAAAGAATCCAACCCCGTCTCTTTGCTATCCGGGCTTATACCTATACCACTCGGCCACAGGTACCTTGGCAAGCCTGTTGAGTTTTGTGCTTTCTTTACGCGTAGCTCAAGCAAGACACGGGTTTCGATTCCTTGTCTGAAACAGTTGATTTTAACAAGTGCAATTTATGATAATTATTATGTTTGTTTAGTAACAGAACACTATAAAAAAGTTCTATTTTTTCTCAACACTTCTATTTTCTTCAACTATTTTTATCTCTTGGAGTCCAACAAACTACAATACAGCTAATACTCTCATGTCCTCTCATGTCTTTGGACATTTTGTCATTCAGGTGGTAGGAGGTCTTCCCCTTGGAAAGGCACTTTTTAGCCACGTGGTTATCTCATATCATCTCAATAACTTCTCAAACACTTCTATTTGTAAAATATTATTTTTCAAATCTTATTTTAAATTATAAGGATATGTAAGTATGGAAATCTAACGACCTTCCGATTCGTAGCGTAACACATTCGGTTTAAAGACATTTAATAAAAAAATACAGTTCATTTGCAATGAGAATTACTTAAACTTAGAAAATAAATACCCCTGGAGCTAAGAGATTATTTATATAATAATTAAGTATAATTAAGAGTTTGCAATTTACTTTGAGAGTGGAATATTTTATAATAACGTATGTATCTATATTTTTTCATTTTATTTTTGAATATGTTAAAGTTCGTGCATTCTTTTATTTTGTTGGGTAATTTGTTATACATCTGAACACCTTCAAACAATAAAGTCTTTTTCCCGTAGTTAGTATTAAATTCTGGAACAGCCAATAATAAAGCTGTCTGGCTCCTAGCTCAAAGGATTAGCATAGCTATCCAACGCAGCAACGCAGCCAGCATCATCAGCCTTCTTGCCACAACAAAATGGTTTCGTTTTTGAATAGGTAAATTTTAAGTTATTTTTTATGTTGCATGTTTTAGTTTTATTTTTTTCTTGTTTGTTCTTAATAAATACATATTATGTCAAGCCTTATTTAAGTACGAGGGTTGTTGTTTTTTAGAAGGATACGATATTTTTAAGATTACTCTACCTTCCAACCTATAGTAACCTGTAACCTTGAGTAGGTACTCGATACATCGACAACACTAGAGCTGGTACAGCCTGTGCATTAGTTAATAAGTTCCGAGTAGCTTCCGATAGTGTATCTGTATGCTGTATCAGATACGGGCTTTGATGAAAGAGTGAATGTACAGACAACAGCACGTCAAAGTTAACACTGCAGTATCTTATGCCGTTGTAATAAGGGCTAGTTTGCAACAAAAGTGGGTAACCAGATGTGCTGGCTACTGTGCAATGAATGTAAGTGTACTATGATTGTCACTATTGTATGAATGGGACTATGAAAGAGCGGTGCTTTAGCTAGTACTCTGTCTGTCTGTAGTAGTAATGACGATCAAGCTTTGAAAAAGGTGACGTAGCCTGTACACATCCCACTGCTAGACAAAGGCAACCTTAGACCTCATCCACACTGTCATCAGGTTCATTTGTGGATTCCACAGCTTCTCTGCCTACTCCCTTTGTCCCACTTGCCGAGAAACTCCCTCCTGGATATGATCTGCCATGGCCGATCTGGAAGTCCTTAAACAGGCTTCGGACTCAGGCTGGCCGAAGTAAGGAGAACATGGCCAGGTGGGGATTTTCGGCAAGCTCCGACGTGGACTGTGTTTGCGGTGCAGTGCAAACTATGGCACACTTAACATCGTGCCCGGCGTGCCCCGACACCTGCACGCCAGCGGATTTAATGAACTGCAGTCGATCCGCAATACAAGTGGCTGAATTCTGGGCTGCAACGATTTAATTCCTCGGGTTCCATCGACACGCTAAGAAGAAGAATCAGGTTCATTTGAGGTCAAATATCAGCTTCAAATAAAAAAAGTAAAAAATGAAATAAAATTCAATCTGTAATTTTACATACCCTGTGGTAATTTTCGTGACAAGTTTAAGGTTGCGTTCTTCCACTATTATTATTGTCTGTGAGAAAAGTTCGATTGGTATTTTTAACAAGAATTTGAATTATTTCTTATCGTCCGCGTTTTATGAACTCTGTTTTTTTTCATGCCTTTACCATAGATGACAGTAAATAAACTGATATGTTATGCAAAATCTTGAGGTTTCATCTCTTGCCGAACCATATAATATCTCATCATCACATCGTGTGATTGTCACACAGCTAAATTCAATTTATTTCCTTACAGTCGAAATGAAAATAGCTTGTTTTAATCGGGTGAGGGAGGGTGAGAAACTCTATGTTTCTGGAACGACAGAACAAGATACAGTGAAATGGGTCACTTTCTCCCCTTGTATAACAATCTACTAATTCCACTAGGTTTAAATGTTCACAAACTGTTCCGTGTTTGTCCATATTCCCGGCAATTTGTTTCGAGCTACAAAAAGTTTCATCATAAAATAAAGTGAAATAATAAATCTTTAGCGTCAATAAAATTTGCATAAATATCTTGGGAAACGCCGGAAAATCAGAAAACTTGGGAAAATGGGACATAGTAAACAAGATTATCAATTTTAATTTTGGAAAGTAAACAATGTTACCTAATGCAAGCCGATTTTACCAACAACGTCAGATAAGACTTCTCAGACTGAATAAGTATAATACGACTGATTTTTAAACGTCATTTTCATGAATGATTGCTGACAAATAGGTGATGTTTTCAAATCAGGCGTATTATTAATTTATAAAGTTACACGCCCTTTTTACCACTTTAGAAGCGTCTATCTTTCAAACGTTAGACTTTTAGAGAAAATGGTTTTAGGAACCTCGGCAGACAGACAGACTTGACGAAACTGGGGTATGGGTTCCGTGTTTACCATTCGGCTACGGAACCCTAAAAACGTGCCAAAGAGACAGCGCACATCTTTTTCTGTTTTGCACTTGTACTGTTTTATGGATTTCGTCACACATACGTAGAATTTATTGATAACTATAGGTTTGAAAATGGTGATTTGCATGCATATTGTAATATCAAAAGTCCAGTAATTTGCAAATGCGCATCCTTGTTTAAAAAGCGATTTATGGCACTAACTGGCCTAATCTTGGCGTTCAGTATAGTATACATATTTTTCTATGTAACTATGTAACTTTTTTTTAATTCTTTATTGCACTATCAAAAACTAAAGTACAAATGGCGGACTTAATGTTTAAAGCATTCTCTACCAGTCAACCATTGGGTGAAGCAGAAACGATTGAGGCGGCGTAAAATTACACATAAAAGCAACAAAATAATTTTGAACTACTAATAAACTTACATAAATAATAATAAATAAACATACTTGGATACATACAATTATCCATACATAGGCTAACAGAGATTATAATAGGGGAAACAAGTCAAGCATAAACAACAACAAACAAACCAAACAAACCTTATCAAGCATCACGTGGTATTCTCACTGAGAAAAAGCTCACGAATAGACTTTTTGAACGAATACTTAGACGTCATCTTCTAAGTATTCGTTCAAAAGACTTCATAGTCTTGATGGTATCAGGGAGGGAGTTCCAGAGTCTTATAGCACTGACTAACTTGAATAATAAAACCTGGCTTTAATTTAAGATTTTTCTAACTTGGTCACATATGCTCGTAACAACAATACAATTCGACTCGGAAACTTATGCAATAATACTTCAGATTGTATTGAAAGTTTTCAGTGGGCTCAATTCTGAGGTGCCGTCACCAACTAAGACTATATGCATCTTTCTCCGTCCAAAAAAAGAGACACACTAACATGGTTTAAACTCGTCCATCTTAATAAGTAACGTTGATTTTTCGAATCCATACACGATTTGAAAAAGACATCAAACGACACCGATAAAAACGAGAATTAATTGTTTATTAACTGACAGCTATTAAGATCGTTTTTTCTTTTTTTTGGCAGGAAAAAAAAAGTGACTTATTTTTTTGTATACATATACAAAATTAATATATTTCATCTAGCTGTCCAGATAATGCTTATATAAAATTAACAATTTTGACACAAATCTACTTTGTGTCAAAATGTTGAGCACATTAGAATTGAGCCCAAATTTAAGTTTTGCAAGTTGTCTGGAAATATACTAGTACTTTGCAAATTGAAATAAGTTTAACTACTTCACAGTTGGGAATTAATTCAATAAGTTAGTGGAAGTTTGACAATAGTAAGCTTTAAGTTCCGACGCAATTGAATTATAGCAAGTATAATGTGTTTATTCCACAATGTCCATAGTTCCATATATATTTTTGGTCAAGTAGCAGTCAAAACATACACGTGTACAGCCGTTTCTCCATGACTTCACACGACCGCTATTTTGTGTTGGGTCTATTTGATTATACACATACACTAGCGGTTACGCGCGACTGCGTCCTAGCGTTTTGATCTTACTCCCACGTAATGTTTTGTAGCCTAAAGGGTTTCTCGATAAATAAGCTAATATTTTTAACCGACTTCAAAAAAAGAGGAGGTTATCAATTCGACTGTATGTTTTTTTGTATCTATGTTACCTCATATCTCAGTCGTATGTCGACCGAATCGAAAAAAAATTTGCCTACTTAGAGGGTGTACCTTCTAGTTGGTCCCATTTTGTCCATTTTGGGATCTGATGATGGGATCTTGGTGTAATCGAGGGAAACCCTCAAATTTTAAAGGCACGTATAGTGTTTCTTTACTAGAATCTTAATGTTGACGAGTTGTTACATCTGATAGTCAACATCTTGTGAGGCTGAGCTGATGGTGGAACTCCTTAACGCTTAGGAGTTCGGTAATTATAATGAAATAACTTATAACAGGTAGATTGTATCTTCTTAAAGAACAAAGTCATAAGGTGCAACTCCCCCCCCCCCCTTCTCCTATAATCTCTAAAAATGAAGAAATAATTTTTAAAATAAATTTCCATCACTTTGACCATCAAGCATCAACTATCACAGTACCGACTCCAAAAAGAAATTGTTGCCTAGAACCCACCTTTCCTTTCAATAGTCAAGAGTTTATTTAAGACTTTTTAGTGCATTTTGGTTTTGAAGTCGGTTTTTACTTTTTTTAAAGTTAATTTCTTCAAATCAGTTCAGTAGTTCCTGAGATTAGCGCGTTAAAAACATTTAATAAGCTCTCTCTCTTCACCTTTATAAAATTAGTATGGATACAATACTCAAAAACAAATTTATATATTACTATCGGTTTCACCTACTTAAATATGTATCTGATATAACAAACACCATTTTGAATTAGTCCATGAACTATTTCTAGAGCCACTTTATTGTAAAAGTTTCTTTAAAATCCATTCAGTAGTTTTAGCGTGAGTGATTTACAAACATCCTAATAAACTTTCACGTTATTAATAATAATAATATTAGTAGGAAGAAGATTTGAAATCAAATGGCGTAACAGACACTATGTCAGTGCACGAAAAGTTTTGTTATTTTGTTTTGAAACTAAAGTTTTAATTCCAAATCTGTTTACAGACATTTTTTTCTAACTCCAAAACTATTAGTTCAAAAAAAAACTGAAACCCTTCTATGAATAAACATTTTTAAACGTTTACTGTATGACTGTTAAAAAATAAACAAGTTGTTTTTTTTCAATTATTAAGACCATTTTACGTAAATACGAGTAGAGGAGTGTTTTAATCGTTAATAACTCTTAAAGTAATAGACCAAAAGCAGCGATTGCTACATCAATTTGTTAAGTATCTCAAATACTTTTTAGTTATTTCAAAAACCGTATGTCAATGGTCTCTCTAAAGTACTCTTTTGATTTGCCTGAATGCGCAAAAAACTGTTAAAAAGATACTTTCTTTTTTCGGTAATTTAAAACTAAAGTTATTTGATAGCGTGTTTTTAATAAATTAGTTACAGCACACCCTTTTCTTTAAAATAACACCAAAAATGAGCAAACGACACAACGTGAGACTCTAATTGACGTAAATTTCACGAGTAAGGTATTTGACTCTAAAACTGAGTTTCGACAAATGGTTTTCCGACACTACCTCTACTGCGACACTACGCTACTCCGACTATACGCTAATACGACAATATGTTTTTCCGACATGACTTTTATCCGACACTATGCTGCTCTGACAGTACTGTAAATCGACATGATTTTACTCAGGCACCATGATACACCGACGATATGCTATATCGACATTACTTTACTCAGAAAATCTAAGATGACATATTGGATAAAACTGAATACTGAAATAAAATGAAAATGTTAATATTAAAAAATGCCTAACTAGGTAAAATATGTTATCAGTATTAACAAAAAAAATATATCTTTATGATTAATGAAAAAACACAGGTAAATTAGAAAACAAAACAATTATTACTACGCTTTTTTTATTATTACGCTATTACTACGATATTAAAAGGCTGTTTCTAGTATGGACCGTCTTTCACAAATAATACAGCAATGCAACTACGCTATTCCATCCACAACCGCTCCTTTCCTTCCAAACAAGCAAACCTTGCAAGCTTTAATTCACAGAGCAAGGAGTCGGGATATCCCTAAGCTCCCTACCAGTCTTACCAAACGAATACCAATTATTAAATGAGAAACAGTTTTTACTGGCTCATTACGATTCTAAAGGCTGAACAGTTATTATTTATTGTACCGAAGATAATTTTAAACTACTCTTCAAAATAAGCTTTCTAGAAAAGATATGAGTATAAACTATTTCGACGACCCGTCTGGTGTAGTGGTCGAGAAATCGCCTACTACGCAGCGGGTGCGGGTTCGATCCCCGCACAATACAAACATTTGTGTGCATGAACATGTCTGTTTGTATTGGTCTGGGTGTTTTCTATGTATATCATGTATGTATTTACAAAAAAAAAAAGTATTTAAGTATTATATCCGTTGTCTGGCACCCATAACACAAGCTTTGAGTAGCTTACTTTGGGACTAGATGGCGATGTGTGGGAATGTCTAAAGGATATTTATTATTATTATTTATTTAAATAAGCCCAAAAAATTACAACCATCATACAAAAATGAAAACATAGAACCAAACAAAGTCGTGGTAGGGTGGCGACATATACAAAAAAAATACGAGAAAAAAAAATCGAATTTTAATCAAAAACTGACAGCAACCGGATGTGTTTGCAGTCTATGGTGTAGAAATATCTGTTTTTTACTCATAAAGGTCAACATACCCAAGGAATAAGCATTTATACACCCATATTCTTTTTTTTGCAAAAAAGTAATTAGAAAGCGCCCAAAGGTGAGCGCTTGGGTAAAATCGCGAAACGCATGCACATTTGACAGCGCTCAACATCGGCCGCTCTGGCTTTCCAAGGGTACTGATAACATATTTTTTATTTACCTACTAATGCATTTTTAATATTAACATTTTTATTTTATTACAGTATTCAGTTTTATCCAATTTGTCATCTTAGGTTCTCTGAGTAAAGTAATGTCGATATAGGATTTCGTCGGTGTATCATGGTGTCTGAGTAAAATTATGTCGATTTACAGTACTGTCAGAGCAGCATAGTGTCGGATAAAAGTCATGTCGGAAATACATACTGTCATGTTAGCGTATTGTCGAAGTAGCGTAGTGTCGCAGTAAAGTAGTATCGGAAAACCATTTGTCGAAACTCAGTTTTAAAGTCAAGGTATTTTTCGTGAAAATGAAAACAAAAATCACTGCCATGTGGTGGGGTTATGGAATTGACCCTTTGAGGTTTATTTAGGGTATATAGTTATTACCTCTAAAGTTTAATTAATGCATGCCTGGACACACTGTAAGATACCTAAACCATTGAGAAGTGTCAAGAAATGGACCAATGTATAAGTTAAAAATTATAGGTATGTTTTTTAAACAGAATCTAATCGATCTTCAAAGCTATAGCTTATTAAGGTATGACTGGCACTGAATGCCATAAGGCGTTTAGTCCACCTTTTGTACAAAATTTGACTGTGCAATAAAGGATAAAGAAATAAAATATGTGTGTATTTGACGACGTATTTGGTGTATTGGTTAACGCTCCTAACTATTACGCCGCCGCCGCGGGTTCGACTCCCGCAAGTTGAGTCTGAGTCATGGATATTTAATATGTATTTAAATATTTATGGGAGACGCCCCCGTCATAATCGTTGTCCGGTATTCGTAACACAGGGATGAAATTTCCTTACTTTGGAAACCACGACAATTGGTGTGTTGTCTGAAGCATTAAAAAAAAGTAGCTATTCCGTTTTCGAAGTTGAATAAAAAGGAGATTGATCATAAAAAACTCTGTAAGTAAATTTAACAAACCTCACATGTTTCCTGTCAATCTTACCCAAACCGAGCTAGCATCTGGGGCATCTAATCGACCGTCAAACGTGATATACAATTTTCCGCAGACTGACTGTTTCAACCCAACTGGAAGGTAGGATACCCTTTTTTACCGACTTAAAAAAAAGAAGGTAATCAATTCAATGTGTATGTATGTGTTATTATTGTAATTGGATAATATCTTTTAAGGCTACCAAACACGTGTACAAAATCTCGTAAGTGTATGTATGTTTGACCACGGATTTCTCAAAAACGAAAAGATATAGCGAGATGATTATTTATTAGTTCAATTAGGTATATTTCAACTTAGGTTAAGTAGTTTTTGAGATATGCTGAAAATAGCGCATTTGCCCTCTACTTAGGAGACACAAATTATTTTGGAGTCGGTGCATGATAAGTGCAGACTGTGTGTTTAAGCTTGAAAAATGAGGCAATAGGAAAATGCGTTATTTTAATCTTTTTAGTCAGTTTTTGAAGGTGCTTAGGTAAAGGGCGGATAAATAGGTAATAATATTCGTTTTTATTATTTATAATAATATCACAAATCGATAAATATCTAACAAAAATATGTCTTTCCATTCGAACCACTAGTTTGTCTGTCAGTGTTAGTTACTTGATGTCAGTACCGTTATTATGAGTTTACTCGCTAGCGACGACAGTTTTACTCGCTAGCGACGACATATTTTTTTGTATGGAAAATTTTAGTTCTGTCAGTGACCGCTAGAGGCGCTGTGCAATTTTCCATAGACTTTTTTACGTCGTCGCTAGGGAGTAAAACCTTCGTAAACTCATGATAACGGTTCAGGTGCAATCGATGTCTTATGCTCAATGGTATTGTACTACTATTTCTTCTGCTTAGCCATAAAATAAATAAAGTGTCAAAAATGATTCTGCTTGTATGTTTGTGTCAGTAGATAGAACACTGACCTTTGGTTCCTACGAAAGAGCATTACCGTTTAACCAACTTACAACACATCTACACTTACAGGATGGTATCAGTACGTATCTGCTGAAATAAGCCATAAAAGCTTCTATTACTTTCTAGTGGACAGACTTGTAGGCAAACGAACGGAAAAACAAATTTACTTTCCGCCTGAATAGGCCTTAGAGCAGGATTTGCGGCAAAAAAGTGGAATCAGTAACTTGGATTGGCTAGTGGCGTAAGTTATAAACTTAAAGGGACCATACGTTATTTTAATTATGAATGAAAAAAATATTTTCATCTCTCCTGTTCGGAAAATTGAACTTTCATGTGTAGATAGACGGGTGGAAAATAGCTTTTTAATTCCTAGGGTGGAAAGTAGTTTAAGCAAAGATTCATACATTGCAAAACATGTGTGCCTAACATATGGTTTGTACCTAACACAATTGATCTAATTTTAAACAACTCGTATTCGTAAATCCGTAGTAATAGTATCCGTAAATTTGTACTTTTATTCCATGAGTGATATTCACGTAAGCTTCAGAAACAAGTATTATTATAGTATTTAAATGAATTTGTTATTTAATTTATGTTTTGAGCAATAAGAAGTTATCTTATCTTTCGAGACGGCTGCGTCCATTGTCACCATACATAATAGAAGCATCGCCTAAAACCCCATTCAAATAAAAAAGACGCCGCGGTTCACCCGTTAAGAAACCACAGAAATACACACAAACACGCAGTCAGACTAACAACATTGTGATCAAACTTATAAAACCAATCTTTTGCGTCCGGAGTCAAAAGTCGGAGTGAAACCAAAAGAAGCATGTTCACTTTTGTCTTCGAAATTTTTCAGTTGAATACTCTATAGGAAGATTTATTTCACCGAAATGACTTATAAATTGGACCATCGATCAGGCCAATGGTGCACATTGAAACTTTTTCAATTATCTCCCACTTTGGCACCCCGAATCTCGGACGTTCGGGCACATTCCCTGAATAAGTAATTTGTCGGATTCTATACTAACTACGGAGCATGTATCTTTTGTGTTCTTAACTTCTTTTTTTATCGACTTCAAAAAAAGGTAATCAATTCTGTGTTTATGTATGTGATAATGTTAGAATTCGATAATGTTCGTGTACGTTGATCTATTAAGACTTCAAAACACGTGTGCTAAATTTCGTAAGTGTATTTTTGTTTTTACATTTGTATCTATATGTCTACGGATTTCTCGAAAACGAGAATTCAAATCGGGATAACCTTTTTTTAATTTAATCGGGTATATTTACAGTGTACGTTTCTTCTAAAATCGGGCCGGTATTTTTTGAAATATGGGTTATAACTAAAAAACATGAATTAAACAAATAATTTGTTGTACCACCGTTGTTTCTGATTACCATAACACAAATGCATTAGCTACTTACTTTGGGATCAGAGCAATGTATGTGATTGGTGTCCAATATTTAAAAAAAGAAAAGAAAAAAAAACCGCCTTCAAACAACTGATAAAAAAAGCTCAACATATGATGTGCTTAGATATTGATGTACGTAAGCTTGAGATCATGAACTGACTTCAAATAAATTTGTATCTCCTTAAGAGAGGAGAAGCGCGCTAGAGGAAGAGCGCCAGCTAGATGGGTGGACCAACTCAAGGAGGTGACTGAAGGCCAGATTCAGGGAGCGGTACATATGGCGCAGAACCGGACCGAGTGGAGAAGATTGACATACAGCCACGATCCTCAGCATTGAGGGAACGACCAGAAAGAAAGAAACAGAGGGCAGATGCGTTATTTTTAGCTTTTTAGTCAGTTTTTTGAAGGCGGTTATTTTTTTTATATCAGCTGTTGTTTCTAGTTCCATGTAAAAAAAAATGCATTTGCAGTTCTCCACAAATTCCTCCGAGCTCTTTTCAAAAGTTCAATTGAAGTTTTACTCTTTACGTTAAAGCGTGGTATTTGTACATCGAAAACCTTACGAATCTACATATTTATAGCTTGAAAGACGTTTCTGAGACCTTCAAAGCATTAGGAAAGCAATGGCTCGGATAATCTGTTTCCAAACCGTTGGGTCTGTCCATACAGATTGTCCCTTGATCTTTGCGGGGAAAGAATACGAGATAACGCAAGATGATATACTAAAACGTAAAGTTGGTAAATAACTTTGATAAAGTAAAGTCAATTTAGCCTGTGACATCCCAGTGCTGGACAAAGGCCTTACCTTAAGCTCAGTGTCGATTGGCGGAGGGGTGTTTGCAAGGCAAGCGACAAAACTTGCTGTCAGATTTTATTAAGCAACCCATAAGGTCTCTGGACTATGCTTAACGACTAATTTCAACCAATATTAGCCGGAAAGGATGCATAGAAGCACGGAGATGCTCTTTTTCAACGACTTAGATGGTCGAAATGGTCACCCACCCAAACACGACCGCGCCGTAGGTTGCTTAACTTCGGTATCGTTACCAAAGCGCTGCTACGAGTACCACTGCGCTACGAGCACCTCAATAACTTTGTTTCATCTAAGTACGAGTATTACAGGAAGTGTGCCTAAGTGCCTCGATAGCGCTGCGGTTAGAGGGTCGCATTTTTAAGCGACGGCTGCGCCAAAGGTTCTGGGGGTTCGATCCCCGGGTCGAGCCAAAAAACAGGTATGTAAGTTGGTTTTCTGTTGAGAAATTCTTAGGGTACCCCGGAGTTTGAATGGCGGTGTTTCACCCTCGAGCCTCGTAAAAGCACATAAAGCCATTGGTCTTGTGCCTGATCTCTCTCCGATCGTGTCAGATTGCTGTCCCATCGGGCTATGAGAGTGAAAGGAATAGAGAGTGCACTTGTGTTTGCGCACCAACTTGTGCACTATAATATATCCCGCGCAGTCGGTTAGCCGTTGAGACTGGGCGCCGTAGTCGAAATCGGCTATTATTATTAAAGTGTTTTAGATAGAAGAGAGATACATTATGTATAAAAGTGGCCTCCGTAATAGGAGAGGAACAGAGAGTGCACCAGTGTATTTCGCACACAATTGAGGACCTACTATAATAATATCTAGCCGTAATATGGTAAACTAATAATTATTATGCTAAGTAACTTAGACATTTGGGTCTGCCTACTCCATTCAGTATCGCGGTCACGCCATAGTTCATTAACATTTATTAAATATGTACATGCCTAATATTTCAGCCTATTTTTTAGCTGCAGACAAAAAACCATGGCGCAGACTATTAATGACACTGACTCCCAATAAATTTGTTTCTCCTAAACCGAGGACATGTGTTATTTTGAGCGTTTCAGTCAGATTTTTTGAAAGCAGTTTATATATTTTTTTTCGCAACGTTAACTTATTATTATTCATGTCTCAGAAACTACTACACCGATTTTGATGAAAATTACATTGTACGAATTATTCTGATACCTTTTTGAAACGTATGTACCTATATTTTTAAAATTGTTGTCGTTCTTGTCCTAATTTATAAGTTCATTCATGTTTCTTTTATTTTACCTAAATGTCAAATAAAGTTCTTTCTTTCTTTGTACTCTGAGTTGCAATATACCTGATTAAACTTAAAAAGAATCATCTCAAATTTTACCAAACACCAACGTGTTTGGAAGCCCTAATAAATCAACATGCTCAAATATTATCGGATTCTGACGATATCTCAAACACATTGAATTGCTTACCTCCTTTTTTGAAGTCGGTAAAAAGGTCCTCTCTGGAATGTGCCCAATTCAGTAAGTATGGTGCGAAGGCCCGTCTTAGGCCAAGGTCAGATTCTTACAGCAAGAGAGCGAGGGGCCTACTATATTATTTCGAGGATAATCTATCTATTTGTGATGTAACCCGTGATAAATTCTGAGGATTTGAAGTAGGAATTACGACTACGTTTTACCTCAATACGTATATTAAATGTACCATTCCGACTATACAAGTGACGTATATCACGAGCATTTCCGTGCTTCGGTAGGCACGTTAAGCCGTTGGAACCGGCTAATATCGGTTGATATTAGTCGTTAAGCATAGTAAGAGGTCTTATGGGCTTGATAACATTTGACAGCAGGGTTAGTGGCTTGCCTTGCAAACACCCCTTCACCAACGGCTTGATAACATCTGACAGCAGGGTTAGTCGCTTACCTTGAAAACACCCCTCCAACAACCCCCACTGAGCCGGCTGAGTGGTGGAGTATGGCTATAACTACCTCATAGTAGAGGTAAAGCCTTTGCCCAACAGTGGGACGATACAAGCTTTCTTTACTTTTTAGGGTTTCGTAGCTGAATGGAAAAATGCGGAACCCTTATAGTTTCGTCAAGTCTGTCTGTCTGGCTGTCTGTAGGTTTGTCTGTCCGTCCGTATGTCACAGCCACTTTATTATGTTACTTTAAGCATCACACTGTTAAAATTTGTTAGGAAGATGTATGCTGTTAACCACTTTACGATACCTATACAAAAAATAAAAAATAATGATAAAGGGGCTCCTGTACATGAAACTACAACCGAAAAATGTTTTTAGTCAAACCTATGCGTGTAACCTATCTATCGATAGGTCTTTAAAATGGCTTAGAGGTTTCTAAAACCATTATCTTTTAAAGTCTAACGTTTGATAAATAGACGCTTCCAGAGTGATAAAATGCCTCCCCCTCTTCTAACATCTAAACTAAGCGAGTATTTTTTTTTTTTTTAAAACGTAGGATATAGAAAAATGTAGATCTTAACAAAAACTTTCAACGAAAATTTGTTTGTACAGGATCAAACTAGTAGTTTTTGAGACAGAGCACATTTTCGACAACCGCATACATTACTTTGTTCTTCATACAAACACTATTAAAAACAAAGTTGTGTTTGCTGTCAACAAAATATTGTGGTATTTTAGCTAAATGGAAGTAAGTGGATTCCCTCATTCAGTTTTTTTACGTTTATTAATACTACGATAAAACTGAAGATTAATGTTCGTTAGGTTGAACGCGTCAAATCAAAGTGCAATTTATTTTAAATTTCTCCATGTGTACGTACTTTGTGTCAAATAATTGCCTAAATTGCCTAAATTCTCTTTTAAATGAATTTTTAATTAAAGATGACAGCTACTTTTAATGCTTGCTACCTTTAATGGTAAACTAGAAAAAGTAATTAAAGTAGCTGCCATCTCTAACAGCATTTGAAAATAAATCATAAGAACTAGATTTTTTGCTTGAATGGGATAGTACCATTGAGAATTAATACATAATATGGAATGTAATGAATGTAACTTAGCCAATCATCAAATGAGATGGAATTCTACCAAAAAATTACATGATTTAACTAAACCTAACAGACTTTAAAGTAAAGTGTGCATATTTCAAATTCAATTTAATCACATTTCGATGGGATAAAATTGAAAGTTTATTCTGTACCTCGAATCAAATATGGCGTGGATATTACGTGAGCCAACTGTGCAAGGCATTCGTGCTTTTCGACAGTAGGGTGACTATGGTTCTGGATTTATAGGGATAGAAAGGACTTGAAGGTATAATATTATGAAACTTTTAGAGGTTTGGTATGTGGAGTTGCAGTTGTCGTGCAATCTTCATTTTCGAAACTAAAATCTAATCCAAATATAGGTTCAGTATTACCATCGAGAAATAAGTACGAACCAACGAGTAATTAAAATATGGAATGTCATTCCGTATGAAGTATTGGACAGATAACGCTAATGGGAACTTATTCAGACATTGTGAAACGGGTCGTAAGTGTCGTTTCAAATACGGATCTAAACGATTAAGAATTATTTTTAACCGTCTTTAAAAAAAACGAGGTTATTGCAAATCCCGAAGGCAGGGCCAGGAAATGATGATGAAGTATTTAACTTATTTATAAAGAATAAAATATAACCGATGGAAGTAATAAAAGTATTATATAAAAATGATTTGTTACTCTAATTCTGTCTACACCTTGCGAATAAAGGTATGTGCGTATGATCCTTACGAGATATTGAGGCTATGGCGTCCTCAAGTCCTTAGATTGTCCCCTAGAACCTAAACCAAGTTGACTTAAGAGGTATTGAGGCGATGGCGTCCTGAAGTCCTTAAGATTGTCCCTTAAAACCTAAATCCATGGTGTCCCTACCTCCTCGCATTTTATTCGCCCCCTGAGGGACACCAAGCGACTGCCATCGATCGCCGTGCAGGCAGTTGTATCTACGCTTCGCTTTTACCGCTTTCCTCGCTCGTATTAAGGCACTACCCGGATTATCAACGCGCACACTAGCGCCACTTAAGTAGAAAAATCATAACTCGTTAAATAAAAGACCCATCAAAAATCTGGTAAACACGATTGTAGTACAGGTTCTATAGTTTAGTTTAAACGTACTAAACGTTTAAATTGTTTGTAAAGTAGTTTACCGTAGTTAGAGTTAGAAAAACTGCTAAATATGACCACTTTTGGCAATTTTTGTAACTCTAACTACAGTAAACTACTTTAGAAACAATTTAAACGTACTTAATAAACTATAGAACCCGTACTACAATCGTGTTTACCAGATTTTTGATTGGTCTTTTATTTAACGAGTTATGATTTTTCTACTAAAGTGGCGCTAGTGTGCGCGTTGAAAATCCGGGAAGCCCCTTAAAGCTGAGCGGTATATTTATGTTTGCTTTGTGTAAAGGATACGGTTGTTGGTTTTTACACGGCTGTTTTGGTTAGAGAAAATTTGGAACTTCGGTAGTATGGGAGTTGTAAGTTTCGGACGAACTGTTGCGATCAGTTGGGATAATGCCAACAATGCCAAAATATTAAAAGAAATATCATTTGGGGAGGCCAAATGATATTTCTTTTAATATTTTGGCATTACCTAAGGTTTCACTAGCGGTCCCAGTGACCATTATTTCGGTATATACCGTATTCGGTATATTATAGTTTTTATCCTATAGTGGTTCCCCGCGACTTCGTCCGCGCGTTTTGAGTTTGCTCCCTCTCCTCCAGTCTTAGCGTGATATACTAAAAACCTTCCTCGATAAATAAGCTATTCAACAAATCGTTCCAGTAGTTCCTGAGATTAGCGCGTTCAAACAAACAAAGAAACAAACTCTTCAGCTTTATAATATAAGAATAGATTTGGGGCAAGACAAATAAAAAGTAAAAATGGTGAATAGCTAATGAATCAAGGAACAAAATTTTGTAATTTGTACGCAACATGGCATTTACCTAAAAAAATATTATTTTGCAAAATGATACATAGTTTATTAGCTTTTACTTAAGTAATGACGATTCCTTTATGGAAATTTTACTTTAAAATGTCATACCTTTATTCTGTATTCTTGACTTAAATCTTGCATAACACAAAAATGAAGAAGTTTCGGACATGTATGACTTATATGACTGCAAATAAACTTCTATCAAGGAAAGTATCGCATTTCCTGTCACCCTGTATAAAGAATTAAAAACAGCATCAAAATTTCTGCCGTTTTTTATTCACCAACACGTGCCGTCCGAAACTGAAGCTTCTTCTATAAAAACCGAAACTATTTCTGTAAGGGACAGCCGAAAAAACTGTTTCGCAAATACAGAAGTTTTAGCAATTTATCTCCGTTCATTGAAAAAAGGGAAATAAAAGTTGTGCGAGCAAAAACGTTTGCAGCTAAACGTTTCAAGTAAGACTGATGGACGGAATTGAGAGATTCGGCGCAATAGTTTTACTCAATTATATAGCAAAGCGCGAAGAACTGATGGCCGTTGGGGCAGTTTTAGATTACAGACAATTTCAACAGAATCGCAGCGTAGGACGTCTACCGACAAGATGGACAGACTACCTTGCACTGTTCCCAAAAACCTTTTTACCGACTTAAAAAAAGCGACCTGTATGTATGTGATATCATTAGAATTTGATAAAATTTTATCATGTTGATCTATTAAGGCTTCCGAGTAAAACTGTCGTAATCTCAACGGTACTGTAGTATTGCGTTTGTAAACCCAATATTTATGAAGCTTCATCCATTGTCTGTTTCACAAGTTTTAAACCTACTAAGCCCGACTTTACCAACATCAGATAAGGAACATTTGTCGATTAGAATACAAAACGCATTATTTGGAAACTTCACCTATTTGTCCGCAATTATTTATGTAAATATCATTTTAAAATCGCTCGTTTTATACTTATTTGGAGATTTTACCCATATCAGATAAGGAATATTCGTCAAATATAATACAAAACGCCTTATTTGAAAACGTCACTTATTTTTCATCAATCATTTATGTAAATGTTCGGGAAATTGCGCAAGAGCGTCTTCTCATCTCATCTACCTCAATGTCTGAAGACGAAAGTCTTCAACCAGTGTGTGTTACCAGTGATGACATACGGATCCGAAACATGGTCTCTTACTATGGGCCTTATAATGAAGCTCAAAATCACACAACGAGCGATGGAAAGGGCTATGCTGGGTGTTTCTTTACGGGATCGAATCAGAAATGAGGAGATACGTAGAAGAACTAAAGTAACGGACATAGCCTTGAGAATCAGTAAGCTCAAGTGGCAATGGGCAGGGCATATAGCGCGAAGAACTGATGGCCGTTGGGGCAGGAAAGTTCTAGATTGGAGACCCTTCGACCAGAGACGCAGCGTGGGACGTCCACCAACAAGATGGACAGACGACCTTATAAAGATCGCGGGATCAAACTAGATGCAGACCGCTAGTGATCGGTCACTGTGGAAAGCCGTGGGGGAGGCCTATGTTCAGCAGTGGACGTCCTTTGGCTGTTAATGATGATGATGATGATGATTTATGTAAATGTTTTTTTTAAATCGGTCGTTTTTTATTAATTCATTTATATTAATTTAAACTTAACGTAATCATCTTTTATACAATAAACAAAGCTCGTCTACTAGAAAAGGGTGTAAGTCATCGGTGGGTATAATTCATCATCATCATCGTCATCATTGTCTGTCCATCTTGTCGGTGGATGTCCTACGATGCGCTTTTGGCCGAAGGGTATAATAAAGTGGCGGTTCCATCATTATAGTTTTAATATAAGAAACGTCAATAACTGAAAAGCTTAGGACAAAAAAAAAACAAGACCGACGGAGCGACCGGTTTTTGAAAAAATCATTGCGTTTTGGGGTAGGTACGAGTATTAGGGCGTCTTGCGGACCGCGGGACGAATCGCCCAAGTGCCGTTTCAGAATGGGGTACCTATTTCATCGACCACTGAGGTGTGAATAACACCTCAGTGTTCGATGAAATAGGTCGATTCAAAAGATACTTTATGACCCCATTCTAAATTAGCACCTGGATGATACGCACCGCGGTCCGAAAACCTTTGAAACATTTGCGGTGCAAAACGCCCCAATATCCGAGTTTTGTTAGTTTATTTTGTTCTAGGTACGTCAAGTAACCTTCACTTTATGAATTCATAATTTATAAGCTGTCTGTAGCCTCAAATACAATCTGTTTTGACATGTTGTCTATTGATTTCACTACAACATTGTTCAAAATCACGTCAAGGTAAGCACTGGTGTATCTTATCCAGTTATAATAAGGGTTAATTTGTAACAAAAATGTGTAACCTGATTTCCGGATATACAATGTTGGGCTTGGTAAGTTTTCTATACATCGCGTGACTACCATCGTTTATGGTGTATTCCTGACAAATTGTTCGCCATCATGGCCGCTATGATATAATAGGATGTTTGTGGGGGAAGAGTATTTTTAATTTTTGATTATAGAGTAGGTAGGTACGGGCAGCATGGGTGTTTAGATTTATTACCTACACTACAGATTCCTGTCGCCTAATCACCTGAGTCAAAATTAGTAGCATCTCACGTCGTTTTCTGTTTGAAGTAAGACACCCGTTTCATCGACTTCAAAAAAAGGAGGTAATCAGTCCAATGTGTGTTGTTGTGGAATTTTATTATATTTGAATATGTTGATCTAGTAAGGCTTCCAAACACGTATGCTAAAGGAGACAGTCGTTGGACGCCCTAAAGTAGTTTCATTTTCGATAAGAGATGTACAGTAAGAGACATGACTTCAGCATTTTGCAAAAAACAAATATATTATAAATAGCCTCCTTGCCGCAAGGAAATGGTTTCGTTTTTGAAGACATAGATTTTTTATGTTGCATGTCTTAGTTTTAGTTTTTCTTGTTTGTTATTACATGACTGGTCTTATTAATACAAAATAATGTATTTACGTACTTTGCTTCTTTCTAGCGGGGTTTAAAAAATATAAAAAAGAGATGCAGCGCTTAAAAAAATCCTAAACCCGGCAATTGCTGTTCTTGGTAAAAAGTAGCGCTTAGTAATAAGCAAAGTGACACCCGTTCACCAAAATGACAGATTTTACTATAGAATTTACAGTTCGCTTTTTTAAGTAAGCGCTAGTAATTGCTTTTTTTTGGAAACAAAAGGCAAAGTGATGGTTTTATATGATTTACATTTGACTGCTTACACTTAGGCCGCATAGATGGTCGATTCTGCTAACAATTCTTGACAGTTCTAGTATACCTATATAGGCTTAACGTCAATAATATAATCCATTGTGATTTTTCTACAATAAATTAGTGTAATTGGGGCCTCAGACAGTGATCGGACGGAATTCAATAAAATTTCTCTGAAATGTGCATATTAAAAATTCTCTGAATCAATATTTTATATTAACTTCCGAGTGATAAACATTTCTTAGGAGTTATATACAATTCCTGATATTCGTATATTTCCTGGTACACTCAATTTAAATGAATCAGTCTAAGTATCAAGTATCATAATAGAAGAAAAAATATGATTATTTTTATTTAATCAATCATTTATTGGAGCTTGGCTCATTTATCTTTCTGCCAATGTTTTTAACCGATTCCAAAAAAGGGCGAGGTTTTTAATTCGACTGTATGTTTTTTTTGTGGATGTTTACTCACTTCCAGTCATTTGTGTACCGATTAAGATTTTTCTTTAACTTTCAGACGGTTTGAATTATAGATGGTTTACTTTCAGTTGGTCCAATTGTTGCCAAATCGGGGTCTAATGATGAACGGGATGTTGGTATAATTAAGGGAAACCCTCAAATATTTAAGGCACGTATGGTGTTTTGGTACTAGTACCTTAATATTCATTGTAAGTATTTGACGACCCGTCTGGTGTAGTGGTCGAGAAATCGCCTACTACGCAGCGGGTTGCGGGTTCGATCCTCGCACAATACAAACATTAGTGTGCATGAACATGTCTATTTGTATTGGTCTGGGTGTTTTCTATGTATGTCATGTATATATTTACAAACAAAAAGTATTTAAGTATTATATACGTGGTCTGGCACTCATACACAAGCTTTGAGTAGCTTACTTTGGGACTAGATGGCGATGTGTGGGAATGTCCAAAAGAAAGGATATTATATTCACATGTTTTTACGAATGAGAGTCATCATATTGTAGAGATGATGGTGGAACTCATTAACGCTTAAGAGCTCAGTAATTATGACGCCATAACTCAGGATTGAATAATCTTAAATAAAATCTAGGAAGGACTCGATTTGAGGTGACCCATTTCTTTTTGGAGTCAGTGCCATCGCATCGGCATCTCAAGCATCATCTATCAAGGCACCGACTCCAAAAAAAAAAAAATTCTCTAAAAAAAAAAGCATTTTGTTTTTGAATTCGGTTTTACTTTTATTATAAAAGTTAATTTTCAACGGCAATCACTAATGTTTCAAAAATCTTTGAAAACAAATCAAAATGGCGGACAGAGAGTAAGCCAAAAGTTTCCGTAACCCTTTATTGAAATAATACTTCAATGCTAAAATTAATTTTAGGATTGGAAATCATATTCCAACGCCAACTTAATGTTTGTTATTAAATCATGTTATTCAATTTTCAATTTATACGGAAACCGTATTTCTAATAAGTAAATAAGGAAAATTTGAAATAGAAATCTTTGTAATTCAATATTTGCTCTTGGGTAAAACAACAGAAAAAAATGCGCTCGTATAAATTAGATAATCAATTAAATACTCGTACTTAAGGAACTGCCACGGTGGCGCAGCGGTTAGAGGATCGCACTTTGAATAGACGGCTGCGCCAGAGGTCTCGGGTTCAATTCCCAGGTCAGGTTTAAAATGTGTACCTGTTTTTTTTGTTCAGAAATTCTCAGGGTAGCCTGGAGTTTGGAAGTTAGCTGTGTTTCACCCCAGTGCCTCGGTGCGCAACGTAAAGCCGTTGTTCCTTCGCCTGATCTCTCTCCGGTAGTGTTAGATTGCCGTCCCATCGGGCTTTAAGAGTGAGAAGAACGAGTGTGCATCTGTGTTAGTACTACAATATGTCCTGCGCAGTAGGTTAATCGTAGTCGAAATCGGCTACGGGGACTATTTTTTTATTATTAATTACTGAAGGGCTCTATTACACTGTCTTATCATCATCATTATCAGCCAGAGGTCGTCCACTGCTGAACATAGATCTTGCCCAAGGCTATCCACGGCATCAGATTGCAAGCGGTCAGTCGAGTGATATCCTACATTTTTTCCTAGGTCGTCTGTCCATCTTATCGGTGGACGTCCAACGTTGCGTCTTCGATCAAAACGGCTCCAATCTAGGACTTTTCTATGCCATCAGTTCTTCTCCGTGCACCATAGTTGTTAAACTCCATTACAAAAAAAATAGTTGCCGTGAGTTTAAATTTAATAAAAGCCCGTCGAAAATAAAAGACACACGGAGGCATTTTCATCAAACGTGGTATAGAACACAAGGGATAAAATTATCTATGACACAAAAAACTAAATGAAAATCGGTTCATCCATTCAGAAGCTACAATACCGCATACACAGATACGCAGAAAGTCACATTGAACTTAAGACACCCCCTTTATAAAGTAAGATAGTGCTATCGAAGTGGCAAGGGGCAGGGCACATAGCGTGAAGAACTGATGGCTGTTGTGGCAGAAAAAATCTAGATTGGTTCCCTTTGACAGAAAGACGTAGCGTAGGACGTCCACCGACAAGATGGACAGGCAACATTGTAAAGATCGCAGGATGAAACTGGATATAGACCCCTTGTGATCGGTCGCTGTGGAAAACCATTGCGGAGGCCTATGTTCAACAGTGGACGTCCTTTGGCTGATAATGATGATGATGATGTAAAACTAAACCTCATAGCAATCATCTTAATCATCATACCAATAGTTTTATTATAAAATAACGGAACAAAGTCTTTCATAACTTCAATCAAAGAGATTGACAATGATTGAATTAAATAAGAAAGCTTTTGTATTTCTCCTAGATTCGATGTATTTGGGACGCCTCCTTCGATATACTACACTATAAGCAACGCTTCGCTCGGTTATGATTCTTTTATAATCCGAAATACGTAGACTAAGTGAAATCAGACTCATCACTTTTCATCATAAGAAGTCATACTTTCAATCTAAGTAATATTCATACTAATGACTTGCGTCCCCCGCGATTTCGTCCACGCGTTTTGAGTTATCTCTCTCCCCCTATTGCAACTTGATGTTTTATAAAGGCTTAGCGGAGCCTTCCTCGAATAATAAGCAATCCAACACATTTTTTTTTCATCGGTTCAGTAGTTCCTTCAATTGCGCGTTCTTACAAACAAGACGGGAGGGGAGAGTTCAAACTCAACACAGTCTAGGGGGACCGCTAGGTTATTAAATAAATGGTCTGACTGTTCTCGACTTTCTGCGTACGGCTTACGTGAAGAATGGTCAATGAAATATTTACGAGGTCACATTTAGTGTCGGATATGGGATTGTTCCGTTAGTCCGTATTTGGGGCTTAGGGGTCCCAGTGTGACCTCGGCTTTATTTAACTGGCGGTTTCACGTGACTTCGCTTATATTGGATTTCCCGTACAAAATTTCTGTCTGAAAATGCCATTATGTTCTTATTAGGAGTTGGGAACTTAGTTCGTGACCTCTCACCGGTCATTTTAGAGTACTGTCTCACCTTATGAAAGTAAAGGAACATTAGAGAGCCCTTGTGTATTTCAAGGCTTCGCCGCTCCGCGGTCCCGGGTTCGATTCCCGGTTCGTCTCGCGTGTGGGTGTCCACCGTTCTGTCTGATTTCCATTACACAAGTGCATTAGCTCCTTACTTTGGGATCAGAGCAATGTCTGTGATTGGTGTCCAATATAAAAAAAAAAATTTACCTGCTGATAGCTAATCTTAGTAGAGAATGATTGCTATTGATTTGAATTTAAACCAGCTTAAAAATATTATACAGGATGTTGTTTTGGTCATTGACAACCGTCTCATGAGTGGATGTAATAACGATACTGATGCCATAATTTTGGTCATTGACAACCGTCTCATGAGTGGATGTAATAACGATACTGATGCCATAATTTTGGTCATTGACAACCGTCTCATGAGTGGATGTAATAACGATACTGATGCCATAAAAATGACGAGTGGCACTCGAAAACTGCCACGGTAAAGCTATTGCATAGCATTTTTTATAAACTTATGCAATTATAATTATTTATTTATACAACCAATGCCACCTAAAGGCGGGTTGCTGAACTGAAGAGACAAGCGTGATATTTCAAAAAGGCATTAGAAGTCCTGCTATTCATCAATAGATGGAAAAACTAAAAAGTATCACTACTGTGCCGGTCGGAGTAGTGTGTTAGGTTGTTTTCGTTACGGAATTTCTGGATTCGGTCTCCATGCTCCAGGCCCGCGATAGAAGCTATGCAATAGCTTAAAAAAAATATTTTTTTGGAATGGAAAAAATCCAAAAAAACAATTTATTGATGCGATCGAGTCAAAACTACGAACACCAGTACCGTTACCATGAGTTTACTCGATAGCGACGACGGTTTTACTTGCTAGCGACGCCGTCAGTTTTTGTATGGAAAAATTTAGTTCGGTCAGTGACCGCTAGAGGCGCTGTGTAATTTTCCATATGCTTTTTTTACATCGTCGCTTGCGAGTAAAAACGTCGTAAACTCGTGGTAACGGTACAGGTACCCTCTTCGTAGCTTACTAGCTACGGCGTAGTATTTCGTAGATACGCGCTAACTATGCGCGAGGGTACGAGTTTGCCCATTCGTTTTGTCATCTTTTAGAATGTTTTGAAGAGGTTTTCTTTTATGAAGCTTGCATATAATATAAAGTTTTTTTTTCATTATCATCCCTGAGTTCGATGTCACTGACCAAATCAACAACCTGTATAAGAAACTGGTGTGCCATTTAAATGTGACTCTAGTCACGTTTGGGGCACACGGTTGTAGCAGAAAGTGTCTGTCTGTGACATCTGAATAGAGACGCGACAAGATATTGCCATTTATTCTGGTGTATAAAACCATATCTAGCTTCTTTAAATATTTTTCAAACACAAGATTATAATGCACGCAGCAAATAAGTGGAACTCAGTGCATACGTGTTTCTTTCAAAGTCAGAGTGAACGGGTTTCTTATGTGAGCTCTTACTATAGCATAGTCTGTTTTTCCATGGTTGGCGAATATTATAATCATTTTTTAAAAATTAATTTAAAACTAATATAAGTAAAATATTTAAGCCGTATTAAGTCCGCCTCCAGTACTTTATTTTGTATTTTCATTTTATTTAAGACAAATTGTTGATAAATTAATATTAAAGATAAAACAAAAAACTTTATACTAAAACCTTAAAACGAGCACGAATCAGATTTTCATTTGTAAGTTATTATCAACCTACAAATAAAAAATCTGTACCCCAATCACGAACTTTTGACGTATTCGTCACGTTATCGTAGCGAGTTTACGTAGTACAACGTTAGTCGGCATCACGAAGCACTCTCGTGTCGTGTAGTAAACTCGATAGCATTGACGAAGATGACGTCATACTAACGTAAACATGGCCGTTGAATGATACGTCCAGAAACAAGTTAAGCGATCTTTTTTATGAATATTATCGAAATATATCATGATATTCCAGTAAAATCTAAGACAAATCAATAACGGAACATAATTACGATCAATATGTTTGGCAGGGTTAGCAAATGTAAAAATTTGGTCTATTAAAATATGAAGATATATGTTTTTTCTGTAATCTTTAGATTTTTGAACTGTTTAGTAGACTGTCAATTGACAGATTGACGTTATGCCATCATGTTGTGACAAATTGTCAAAGTTTTACAAAAGATTTAGTTAAAAATTGTGAAAAAATATTAAAATAACGAGGACAACTCGTTTGCAGTACAACGTTGTACTGCAAACGACTTGTCCTAACGATAATCAAATATTGTAACGTTACAATATTTGATTTTTGAAAAAGTAAGTAGGTACGTAAAAGTAATACAAGGATAAGTGATTAAAATGCTTTTAATCATTGGCTATTATAGCGAGATAAACTCTAGCTAGATCTTATTTCTCAAGAAATTGTGATATATCCAAACCCTCAGCTCTCCAAGAGGACACTGTTTCTAACAAATGGAATGAAAAGCAATAACGTCAATATAAAATATATACATATTATTTTTTCAGAATGAAGACAGACCAAAATACAATGTATAGAAATACGCCTACCCAGCTAGAAGAAATAAAGTGAGTCTAGCAGTTCCAGCGGTCTTCGTTACTCCCATATGTCATGTTGAGAGCAAAGATGAACTCAACAAGATCAAAATCGATACACCTGTTACAAGTGCCCTGTTTCTAATTTCTTGTAAAGTTAAAAATAAGGAGTATAAGATGTAAAAAATTTGTAATAAATTTCATATTTCTACTGCAATGTCTTCATTTTAGAATTATAAAAATGACCACTAATGTTTTCTTTATTCCACACGTTTCTTTATTTCTCGCCAAAAGCCAAAGCTCTGTATGTTATTATATGTGAGATTTTGAGCACGTATAGTTAGAAACTATGTGTCGGATCCGTACGTTCTCACTAGTACACACACACACCCGTTGAAGACTTTCGTCTTCAAAAACTCAGAGGTTAATGAGACATGACGATGTTTTTGCGCAGTTCCCCTACCTCTGCCTAGCCGGCCGCGTTGGATTCGTTGAAAGACGCTCTTTCTTAGAACCACTTGTTGTAAGGCTCGGTTAAGGCTTCCGACTGTAGTTCCAAAATCTCATCTTTGCTTGCACGAATAGTATATTATTTGCTATTGACTTTGATGCCGAATCTTTCCCATTCCAGGAGCTTGAATCCGTCTTCAAATGCAGCTGTATGATAATTTTAGAAAAAAAAACAATTTAGGCGGTCTTATCCGTAAAAGTTACCTAGTTTCTCTTCGCTCATTTTTGACAACAGAACCTCAAGTAATCTTGTCAACTCACGATACTATACGTCAAAAAAGGTTCGTGATCGCAAATCCAGTTTAACACTATAGGAAATGTTTAGGCACAATAAATGTCAGGTATTTGAGCTGCCAAATGTAGTTTGTTTTACGTCCGATAGAGGCGCTTTCAGATTCTCATACAAATAATTACGTTACTATACGAATACTTTGACGCAAATTATTCGTGATAGGAGTACTGACCCTGCGGGCGAAGTCTGATGCAACATTTTTGACATTTCGCGTAGACAATTTAAATTTTATGATTTTCTAATTCATCAAATATCATTTTAACTTATGTAGCTTGTATGTTTAATAAATCTTAAAAAAATTGTAATTTTTAAGCTTCATTCGAAAATTCTTCTCGATCAATAAATACACGAAAACACTAATTTTGTTACGGCATTTTTCGAGCGCCACCTGGTGGTGGTGGTTTTACAGGAAACTATGTCGAGACTTCCGACACAGGTCACCATCCCGTGGAAAGGTGCCCATGAGGCTGGCTGGCCACATTGCCTCTTTGAATGGCTAAGCTTTTAATGAATCAATTCATTTCAAAGAAAAACGGACTTAAACAAATATACGGAACTACGGTTCGTGTAACTACTCGCTTGACCATGATTTATTTTATTATTCTGCTCTACAAAACACTGGTGTGGTACACCTGTGACCAGAAACGTTTGCTTACAACACAAGTTGTTAGAATACTTTCGTAGGGTACAAATATCCATAAAAGGGTAATGCGAACGAAATAGTATTTACAGACATTATACCTAGAGAAGTATACGTACACTATTCATAAATTTACAGGGTTTAACACCACCGAGAAGGAATACAGTAAAATTAACTGTATTCTTCTGTTCCTACAATACAACAACTTTTTTATGGGACCAACACTGTAATCTTAAAAAAAAATCTCCATACAAACTAGCATCAGCTGATTGGCACTCTAGTGTAGAAAAATTTACTAGTGCGCTTTCACACTTAGGCGTTTTTAGCAGCGCGACGGTCGCGCGGCAGTCGCGCTGCTGCCAATTTCATACATAAAATGACAGCAGCATGCCCTTCACATTAAAGAGACGCGCTGCTGTCACTCTAATGTGAAAGTACGCAGTAACGCATTTAGAGTCGATTTTACCAAATAAGTATAATACGTCAGATTTTAAAATGTAATTTTCATAAATTGCTGTAAAATAGGTGACGTTTTGTATCATACTCGACGAATATTCATTATCTGACTTTGGTAAAATCGACTGTTAAAAGCTTAATATAACGCATTCGTTATTCGTTACGACGACCCGTCTGGTGTAGTGGTCGAGAAATTGCTTACTATGCAGGGGGTTGCGGGTTCGATCCCCGCACAATACAAACATTTGTGTGCATGAACATGTCTGTTTGTATTGGTCTGGGTGTTTTCTATGTATATTTTGCTTGACATCATGCACCGACTCTAAAAGAATTTGTTTCTCCTTAATAGAAGGCGAATGCGTTGTTTTAAGCAGACGATTTAATTTTTCAAATTATTTAGACATTGGCTTTATCAATAAATATAAACTCTTTATTTTACACCACTACAATTAATAAATATTCATAACAATGTATTGTTTCAAACCTCAATGAAAATTGAATCATTAGGGACCTTATCACCATCGACAAATACTTAAGCACTAACCAACGAATACTTCTAATATGAAACGTCATTTCGTGTTAAGTAGTGGATAGCCTTACCTACAACATTCGGGATTTATTTAAACTGCCCAATCTAGTATCAGACAGGATTAAAAACACCCAGAAATATAATACCTCGTTTATCAGTAATGCCGCGGACCCGATTCACACACAATGGTAATGGCGTTAATATTTTATTTTGGCTCAAAAAGATAAGCCAGCCATTTCAAATAGCAGAAAATAAAATACACAATTAATTTAAATCGAATGACCACTCCAAACACGTAGAGCTTTAATAGAAATAACAATCCTGTTTAGCTTGAATAGAAAAAAAAAAACATCCAAGATGCTGTATCACTTTAATAGACAGCGGCTACAGTCTGATAAGTTTATTATTAACAAGAAATAAATATAATTTAGACATGCAACATAAAAAATAATTTAAAGTCTACCTATTCAAAAACGAAACCATTTCCTTGCGGCAAGGAGGCTATGAAGCTGGCTGCGATGCCGCGCGTTTGATTAGCATAGTTATCCAATAGCTATGCTAATCCTTTGAGTTAGGAACCAGCCAACTTTATTATTGGCTGTTTTGTTATATTACGTTTTCCTTTAAAGTTAAATTTAGAATTATGATAATATGATAATTTATACTTACAAGTATAAGTATAATGGACATATTGGACACCAAAAACATACATTGCTTTAATCCCAAAGTAAGTAGCTAATGCACTTGTGTTATGGTAATCAGACATAACGGTGGTACCACAACACCCAGACCCGAGACAATACAGAAAAATTTGAAAAGTTAGATACGGGATTGCTACCATGTACCTTATTATTTATGAGTTTCCGATATTTCGGCACCGTTGCAAGCGCCATGATCACGAAGTTACGGAGTCAGTAACTCCGTGATCATGGCGCTAACAATCCCGTATCTAATTATTCTAACCATGAAAGTTTAAAACATTGTACAGAAAATTTTGATTTCTATATTGACCCGACCGGGAATCGAACCCGGGACCTCGGAGCTGCGACGCCTTGAAACCAGCGAGCTTAACCACTACACCACGGAGGTCGTCAAATTATGACTCTGTACTATTAGTTAATGACTGTGTCGTTAATTCATGAAGCACGAAATTTGTTCGTGGTGTCACTTCCATACGCTATTAATAGAAGTTCAATGATGGTGGCAAAATGTTTAGAGTGAATCTTGAATAACAAATGGGTTGTTTCATTTATTTTGGCTATGTCGGTCACTTCCGTGCTCCGTCGGAATTTTTCCGTCGGTCTTTGAATTTTTAATGCAGTGGTGATCGGTTTCAAACTGTTTTCCGTTTTGAATAAGTTACAGCACAGTACCAAAAATATGAGTAGGTTATATGGGTCAAAACATTGAATATCTAATTTTTATAACCTTTGTAACTGCGATTATGTAGCTTATCTTTTTTAAAAAAATTAGATGACTTAAGTTTTAGTAAGCTTACAGCCCTAGAAATATAATACCAAATACTTAAAAACATTACCATACAAAAAACTGCGCTATGAAAGAAACAATAGAAAAACGAACATAAAATGTAAATAAAATTAGTCCCGCTAGCCGATTACTCGACTTTCCGTATAAACGGGGATGAAACACCGCCAACTCCCAAACTCCGGGACAGAAAGCAGCTCGGAAAACAGAAAAACACAGGTACATAATTTGGCCCGATCCTTACATCGAACCCAAGACCTCTGGTGCAGTCGTCACTTTAAAGCGCGACTATCTCACCGCTGCGCAACCGCGGCAGTTAAAATAAAAACTAGCTATAGGAACGGTTTCTTGCAATGAGCGTACTGAGGCTGTTTCTTATGTGGTTTGACAATTAACCCTATAATATGAATTTTCAATACGAACGTTTCCAAAAGTTTTATAAAATCAACTGTGCGGAGCTTTGTATAATTTGTAAAAGGACTTATTCGGAGTTTTAATAGGTAAATTGTTACTTCATAGCTTCAGAAAAGGTTAAAAATGTTAAGTAGTTAAAGCTTGGTCAAAGTCAAAGTCAAAAATAAAGGTATTAATAGTTCTCAGAACTAGCGGACCCAGCGATTTTTGTTTCGGCCCCGACCCCGTAATTTTAACAAGCTATCTCTTCCAGTACACCTCAGTTTAACCATTTCTACAATCCTCCCACATATTCCTATCATTCGCCTCAGTATAGTTACCCCCTTTCGTTACAAAAGAACTATCGGACTGTGATCCAGATCAAAGGGATGGTATATGAATAGGATGACGTCACTACATAAAGGTTGACACAGGTGATTGGTACTAAACGACCTTCAGCTATTTGACCTTTCTATAGATACCAATGATTACCGAGTTACAGATGGGATATAAAAAATGCTTTGTTTTCTGCATATGTCTTTGTGTAGCAAAGGTGTAGGTGTTTTGTTAGATGATGAGGAAAATAGGGAATTTATTGCTCAGTTTTGTTTTCTTCTTTTTTCAAAGATTATCTATCAATTTGTTTTACTTTAGGAGCCAAAATTTATAGTTAATTTCAAATTACAGTGTTTATAAAATTATATTGAATGAAAAACTACTTAATAGATTATCTCTAGTTTACCACAACAAGCTAGAATACTCACATAATTTGTATTCCTAATAAACTTTCTTCCTAATAACAGCCACTGGTTGTTTCTCAAATGCTACAAAGGTTTTTTGATATGAACATGCCACAACAGTACCGAAATCTGAAAAAAATACAATAATTTTAACTTTCTTACCAAGATAATCGCAGTCTCTTAACTTGTTTGGAATAATTTATGCTTCCCTTATTCCCTGGACAAGACTCGCCAATCCCCATTATTTATACAGTGAGTTACGGGGTTGCCATAAATTTATTTCGAAGCTGGCGTAATTGTTTTAGCCGTGATGTAAAAGGCATGGCAATTTGCTATGATTTGTTGATACTGGTCGAGTACTGTTAGGGAAATAAATACTTTAAAAAAATTTTTTTGGTTGGTTTGGTTGATATTATTTTGCAATTTCGTTCCATTCCAGCTATGAAAAGACTTTAATTATAATTTATTATAACTTAAATAGAAAGATTGATTATTATTTTACCGAACACAATTGAGTTTGGTAATCATATCGTGAAAAAATTGAAATATTTTTATAGTGTTTGGCGCTATTAGAGTATACAAAAGTGTTCATTTCAAGAATTTACCTAAGACTTATGTTGACTTTGACTCTATTATTTAGGAGATAGGTTCTTCTTATCTTGAATATGTTTAACTATCAACATATATCTAAATGTATACCAAATAGTCCAAAAAGTAGTACCTTCCAATCCACAATAGTTCAGTTCCAATAAATGCTTGTTGACCAAAAATAAAAAACATACCTCTCAGAGTCACCATCATCTTAGGCGTAACTATAATCTCACGCTAATATTTAATCTCTGCCCCCACATAAACGCCATGATAAGCCAGAACCAGATCAATATGTCCACCTAATGGTATTAGGACGCTGTAGCCCCTTGGCAATTAAACTAATATCGTGGTAACACAAAGAGTAAGTGGGACGCAGAGGGGTTACGTTAGTGCTAATTGAGCAGGGCTGTGTTGCATCAAGTAATTATTACACGAGAGATAGTTGATAATCTGTACCGACTAAACATTAACTTTCATCAGACGCAATAGCGCAATAACGCAATAAGCGCTCCTCAACTGTTTAGTGCCCAGTGATAGCTTGCATAAAGCGAAGAGTTTAAAAAAAAGTAATATTGGACACCAATCACATACATTGCTCTGATCTCAAAGTAAGTAGCTAATGCACTTGTGTTATGGAAACCAGACACAACGGTGGTACCATAGAGTTTAGCATCGCATAAAGCGAATTGGCAAACCGCATAGTCGAATCTAAAAAAAAAACAATCTTAACAGAATAACTTTAAAGTAAATGCAAGAGCGGATTGGACTTTGATTTAATTCTGTTGTAGTTAAGTGTTGAAATAAGTTACCCATTTTATTGTAGTCTTAAATATTAATACTGACTACCGGTTTTTGCGTTTTTTTAATAACGTATGGCAGACTGCACGGAAATATCATTTTGACATATGCAAGTTGTAGTTAAAGTAATGGTAACGGTAAATCCTGTATCACACTGCAAAAAGACAACAGTTATAGTGACAATAACGGCAGTTTGTGCAACCCGAAGATGTTTTTAAATTATAGATACGTCGTATGCGCTCGAAAATGGTCACACGAAAGACAGGTTATTGCCCGGAGTGCATTCAGTTGGGCACGCTATCTATATGCCTACACGTCCCGATAGCGCCTTAAATTATTTCTCGTTTTCGGGTAAAATTTCTTTCCTATGTGTTTACGAGTAGTACCAATTACACTGCAACTGTTAGAGATAAGAAAAACGTGTCATTACATTCATAAGTATAGTTTTTTTTCATTTAAAAGTATTAAAACTTTAAACACGTTTTTAGTCTTTACTATAATTTGGCAATGGCTGACATTAGGCTAAAGAGCGAGAAGTCACGCGCTCGCACCAAAAAGCGCTCAGTAGCAATCAGTACGTAACAAATGCTGTATATTTATCTCTTTCTATTAACAGGCATGCCCCATCATTTGTCGCTTAGTGTCGTAATACACAACTATACGTTTGTATATAAAGTAATCCATCAATTGCTCCACTTTAAATGCTTTAATGTTGGTGTATAACCAGTCTATCCTTTTGAACGTCATTGGTGCAACTCATTGACAAAATGAAAATTGCTTGCCTACCCAATGCGTAGGTAGAAAATGCTTATTATTTCACAAAAAAAGCACTTCTATTAACTTGTATGAACACGAACGTGACCTAACCAATTCGTTTTTCATTGTTTTCGTATGAATACATCGAGTTGTTTACAAAACCTCTCAAGTTTGGACAAACAAGTCGATAATAAAGGTTTTGTTTGCGATTGACACGTTTTTCTTTCACGTCTTTAACTTTTATATTCAAGAATGTGGTTTGAAAAATATTTGTGTAAGCAAATATTGAAAATACTTGACTTTTAAAAATTGATGGAAAATAAACCTAAATCGATTTTCATAGAGCTTGAACTTATTACACTCTGAGATAAAAACAAAAATTCAATAAAAAAAATTAACTTGTACGAGTAAAACGCGTAGTTTCAATTTACTCGTAAAAGTGCAACTTGTGCCAATTCCAGGCAAAGAAAAACATGTGTATAGTGACAAAAGACTATTAAACATAAATAAAAATATAAATTTGATAAGGTTTTATGGTTATTTATATACAATGTAAAATTGATAAAAAATGACTCAATATTTTTTGTAGATACAACGTTTTAGCTGATGAAATATTTAAAAAAAATGCTCTAGATGTAAAATCTATAATCTCCATACATACCATTTTAAAACATTACGACCCGGTAATTAATAACCTGCGAATCCGTTAGCTCAAGTGGCAGTGGGCAGGGCACATAGCGCGAAGAACTGATGGCCGCTGGGGCAGAAAAGTTCTAGATTGGAGACTCTTCGACCAAAGGTGCAGCGTAGGACGTCCACCTACAAGGTGGACAGACGACCTTTTAAATATCGCAGGATAACATTGAATGCAGATCGCTTGTGATCGGTCGCTGTGGAAAAACATAGGGGAGTCTTTTGGCTGATAATGATGATGATGATGAATTTATAACACATGTGATTCTGAGTACCGTGTGCTGCATGCGGCAACCTAGTTTAATTAAATATTCGCTATACGTTTTTTCTGCGAACGAAAAGCTTTTTATAATCGAAGAGGGAAAGGTAGTTTCACTATGAAAAGCTTAGCTTATATTAAGCTTTAGACATTTGAATATGTATTTCCAAATGTTTATTCTGTCAATTCGTGAAACGTTCCCTTTGGATATATGGCTACTATGACAGTCTGAAGACTCTCAGATTTTAGCTTATTTATTCAATGAAACACACAAGGTTTTATTTAAACCACTAGTATGAGGGATTCAGTGCTTCTACAAACTTAGAAAATATTTTGTATTATAAATATTAAATGTGAAAAAATGCCTTAATTAAGCTTAGACTTAATAAAAACACCTATGTTCAAATACGAATATTTAAAATCTTTGAGTAATTGGTTGAATATAGACTGATGATATTGTAATCCGTAATTTCAATATGATCTCCCGAGTCAATAAACGCCGTCCACCGACAAGATGGACAGACGACCTTGTTAAGATCGCAGGATCGCAGGATCGCTTCCAACCGGTCGCTATGGTAAAACCGGGGTAGAGGAGAGGACGTCCTGCGGGTGAAACTATCCCGCCCTTACATGACCATAATGTTTTACTGAATCTTTTTACACTGTAAACCTCTTCATGGCCTAATCGGATCACAACTTAATTATTACTTGGTACATTTGCCTTCATTAAATAAATATGTGTTATTAACGTAGGAAAAACACATTATTTAACTAAGATGCCTTTTGCGGCAGCTAAATATAATGTGAAACCATAAAAAACTAGCCTATTAGAGGATGAAAGATGAAAGTAGGTACCACAGACTACTGTCTCTTTAAATTTACAATTGAAATTTGAACCTGATTGCGTTTCGTCACTTCACTTTCATACCAAAAGTTTTTTTTACCGACTAAAAAAAAAGGTTATCAATTCAATGTGTATGTATGTGATATCGTTAGAATTTGATGATATTTGAGTATGTTTGAGTTACTAAGGCCTTAGTAACTCAAATATACTCAAAGCCTTATAAGGCTAGCAAAATTTCGTAAGTGTTTGTATGTTTGTTCACAAATGAAAACGGGACGTCATAGTGAGATGATTCTTTAATTTCAACATAGGGTATAGTGTAAATTTCATCAAAATCGGTCTGATAATTTTTATATATGGGTTATATTAAAAAATCCATTTTACTACTTTAGAACAACACACACAATTTTACGCTTATCTCCCAAATGTTAAAATTTTAGAAAATTAGTTTAAGAATCTTTTAAGTTATCTATCCATATGTCACCTTACATGCATTGGTTTAAGTATATATTTTTTTGTTTTAATTCCATGTATCCCTACAATTTAATGATTTTATTTTTGATATGAGAATCGTGAAGCGCTTAAGAGAATACATCTACCAAGTACCTACCTACGTACCGTACGTATTGTAATGCTAATAGTTTCAGAAGTGGCTGTGAAATGGACGGACAGACAGACTTGACCGAACTATAAGGGTTCCGTATATTGCCATTTTGTTTTAGTTTTTCCATGTTTGCTAAAAACACAAAAATCGTTTTATCGTGCTCCGTTGCCACAGACAGACAGAAGATTCAAAAGCATAAACGCTCGTCCTTTTGCATCAATAAAGTAAGTAAAGTTAGCCTGTAACATCCCACTGCTGGGCAAAGGCCTTACCTCAACTATGAGGTAGTTTGAGACATATCTTTTCCACCACGCTGACTTAGTGCGGGTTGGTGGAGGGGTGTTTGCAAGGCACTGCGATGCTCCGGAGGATACGGCACAGCACCGCCGTGCCCTCCGAGCACACGTGGGGACCGACCTCAGCCTGGGCTCAATAGTCCGGCGTATGGTCGAAGACAGGGAGGCATGGCGAGCCATGGCCGCATTTTGCGAGCGGGTGATCGCCGAAAAGGAGAGCGCGGAGCGAGAGCGAGAGGCTGCGGCTGACGCACTCCTTATGCGCCGAAGGCGTACTGGGCGCAGGACGAACCTCCACCACCTGCACATACCCCTCCCTGTGCCTCGGGTCGTGGACGCGGGGGCGTCCGCTTCCCACTAAGAGGCGCGATGGTGTGTAATGCGTTCTACGGATCGTCGGGACATCAAGCCGGAGGATAACCTCCTTCGGCGCTGAAGGCAGGGGCTTTTGCCCTCTTCAGATCGGGTGAGACCGTGTGTCGGTCTAGTCAGTGAGGGGCCGCGGATGTGTGCTTATGGCGCTGACTCGTGGCCCCGAACTCATGGCTCCCGAGAACGCCGCTGGTTTTTAGTGGGTATGCCCCGATCGGGGAGAGACCCACATAACCTGCTGCCTTCCCCCGAGGGCGGCAGGTATGCGTAAAGCATTTTCCAGCGAAAAAAAAAAAAAAAAAAAAAGGGGTGTTTGCAAGGCAAGCGACTGACCCTGCTGTCAGATGTTATCAAGCCGCCCGACTTTATCATATCATATTATTAACGACTAATATTAACAGATATTAGCCGTGACCAAAGGCTTAACGTGCCTTTCGAAGCACGGAGATGCTCGTGATGTACGTCACTTATATGGTCGGAATGGTCACCCATCCAATTATGACCGCGCCGTAGGTTGCTTCACTTTGGTATCATTACCAAAGCGCTGCTACCGATGCGCTACGAGCACCTTGCATCAATGCGATGTTAATAAATTTGAAACAAATAGTCGCAAGCACATCAGGTTATATATTTTTTAAACTAACCCTAAGGAAATTTGCATAAAAAAACGCAGTGTATAACTTGACATGCTGTTGGCCGCACATAATGTTATATCCTGAAATTTGAACGTTGTATCTCCCTCCCAATGAGCAATGAATAAATCCTTTGTAGTCTGGTTATTGATTTATTATTTAACCTACTCATATTTTTAGAACTCAATTACAATTTTTCAAAATGGATTTGATCCACATTTTCTTGGTCTCGTCTCCGAAAGTCATTTATCTACTGCATTTCGCCGAAAATATGAGGAATATTTTGATTGTTTTTATTCCCCACAGCTTTGAGGGCTTCGAAGAAACGAAGTTGTGTTGATGTTGAATATTTGTGTTTGACTTTCCAATAAAAAAGGGAATCGTTTCCGCAAACAAATATGTTTTGTACCGAGAGGATTTGTCGGAGATGTTTCGAAAGCTGCAAAGAGGATTCAACGCAATAGTGATATCTTGACGATTTTACCGACTTTAAAAAAAGGACCTGCAGGTATGTATGTGATATCGTCAGAATTGGATAAAATGTTGATCTATTAAGGCTTCCTAAAACGTTTGCGAAATTTCGTTAATGTATGTATGTTTATATTTTAGTCTCAGGAATTCTTAAAAACGAGAGATAATTCTTTTTAATTCAGTCAGGTATAGTTTGAATTAGAGTACAGTGTAAGTTTTATCAAATCGACGAGTTATTTTTGAGATATGACTATATAAGATAGAAAGAATACCTAAAAATAATGACATAAAAAATATTTCTCCTTCTTCGAAGAACTGACTAAGCTTAAAGCTTACAATAACGCAATTGTCTTTTATTTAGTCAGTTTTTTGAAGGTAGTTTAATTTTAAATTAATTTTGTTTGTTAGGTTTAGTTTACAATCTACATATTTGTTTCTTTAAGAACACATACAATAGTAACATTCATATGAAGAAACACGTTTTGTAAGTTTTTAGTTTCAGGCTCACTGACTTCAACCAACTTCAAATTACCTTCAGACTGCGGATCTCTAAAGTTATAGAAAGGCAGTCGAGCCTTTTGAATTAAAAGTCAATTTTCATATTGTGATGGGCTTAGGGATTTTCAATGAAGTGATGCATGCCTGACCGTGCTCCGCCCGGGCACGGACGGGGCACGGCGTTGGATTGTCGGTGGGATTTTCCCGGCTCCGGCACGGTCCAACCCCGGCACGTTGTAGCGTGTATCATCCATGCCCACTAAGATCCATTAAGAGTTGGATAGTAATAGATTTGAGCGGGGCACGGCGTTGGAATGTCGGTGAGATTTTTCCGGCTCCGGCACGGTCCGGCCCCGGCACGTTGTAGCGTGAATCATCCATGCCCACTAAGACCCATTAAGAGTTGGATAGTAATAGATTTGAGCGGGGCACGGCGTTGGAATGTCGGTGGGATTTTCCCGGCTCCGGCACGGTCCGTTCCCGGCACGTTGTAGCGTGAATCATCCTTAAATGTCCACTAAGACCCAGTTGCGTGTTAGATAGTAATAGTTTTGAGAATGTCGAAGAAACAATAACTCAACCAAATGTCAGAATGGCTGTTTTTATGACCATAGGAAAAAATCACTACGTTTAACCGTTATTATCCATCACGCTTCCTAAGGAGGGCTAAAAAAGAGTATATAATTTTCGTAATTCTGAAAGAATACGGATGTTAGTATTTAGGTATATTTTTAGGTATATGAGTATTTTTTATTCATTCATTAATTTTGTTCAAATCAAAGCCACAGGAAACGCGTAATATAAAGAAAGAGCAAACCACTCAGCGAAAGTAGGTACATTCTTTACAAAGAATTTTAAGTAATTTTTCAAGGCAATATATAACTCTGAGTAAGTGCTTAGATTTCTTACACAGAAATCTATGTAATTTCTCAACCCGGTATACGGGGTGTTGTTATGGTTAGAGACGTCCGATTCACAACGGGTGCTTGTACAAACGATACTTACTGATGCCAAAAAACCACTAAATCACCTTAACGCAAGTAACGTAATTGCACCAAAATGAAATTTTGTTACAGCCTTTAATAAAGCTGCCTAGTTCCTAGCTAGCTAGCAAAGGATTAGCATAGCTATCCAACGCGGCAATCCAGCCAGCATCATAGCCTCCTTGCCGCAAAGAATTGCTTTCTGCCTTTTCGTAGCTAAATTACTAGCTACGGTGTAGTATTTCGTAGATACGCGTTAACTACGCGCAAGGGTGCGATTTTCCCCATTCGTTGTGATTTATTTTGAATGTTTTAAAGATGTTTTATTTTACAAAACCTGCAAATCTATACTAATATTATAAAGCTGAAGAGTTTGTTTGTTTGTTTGTTCGTTTGTTTGTTTGAACGCGCTAATCTCAAAAACTACTGGCCCGATTTGAAAAATTATTTTTACGTTGGATAGTCCATTTATCGAGGAAGGCTTTAGGCTATATAACATAAAGATACGACTCATAAGACCACAGCAAAAATGAAAAATGTTACGAAAACGGGAGAAAGATATTCCTTTTGAGAGCTTCCGCTGCATACGCTGCGGAAACCGCTTAAGTTACACAAAAATCATGTATGACAGGATTGTTCAGCATTAAGAGTTCTATAATAAAGTCCGCGACAGCATATATCTATCTTTTATGGTTGACTTACTACAACCTTTTTTATGTTAATAAATTTGTTAAAAAAATAATGCATTATTTTTAGAGGTGTATTATACACACAGGTATTTATTCTTATCAAAATAAATACATTCATCATCACGAGCATTTCATTTAGAACCAAGTTGCCCTTTATATCATTTGATTTCAATAAATATCTTAGGAGCTATCACAGTTTTAACATAACTCCGCACCAAAATAATGTTGGCAGCTTAAGTACAACGTGCGCTTGCGCTAATATATTATAAAGCTGAAGAGTTTGTTTGTTTAAACGCGCTTATCTCAGGAACTGCTAGACCGATTTGAAAAAATATGTCTGTGTTGGATAGCTTATTTATCGAGAAAGGCTTTAGGACATAAAACATGACGCTGCGACGGGAGGGGAGGGAGCAAACTCAAAACGCGCGGACGAAGTCGCGGGCGACCGCTAGTAGTTCAAATATAAATGAATAAGCGTAACTCATATTACCATCCCTGAGTTGGATGTCACTGACCAAAACAACAGCCTGTGTAAGTGTAGTTGAGTGCTCAGTGAATTTAAAATACGCTCTCTTATTACTATGCGGAGATACTTAACATATTTCTTTGCTCGCTTTGTTCGGAAGAGCTTATGTAACTTTGTATTCCGTTATGTAGCTTTCTTGATGGGATGAATTTACTATTTTAATAAGAAGTAACGATACAAGGCTTGGTATTATTTTTAGAACTAAATGAGAGTTGAATATGTTCCTCATAAAGAATTTATAATTTTCAGGACTATTTACAAATCTATACTAATATTATTAAGCTGAAAGGTTTGTTTGAACGCGCTAATCTCAGAAACTACCGAACCGATTTAAAAATCCTGTTTTTTTTTTTTTTTTTCATTAATAAAACTACAGTCCACAGACTCTTTGGTCCGTGCCTTTTTTGATTTAGGTTTTTGTTATGTGTGTTACTTTTTATTTTTGCTCCGCGCAAAAATTTACAGTGCTTTTTACAATACTTATTACTAGGGTTGTTAGTTTATGCTATTACTCTCTTATAAGTTAAACATCGTCTCTTATTTCTACTTAAGATAACTTAATATATTTTTTTTTTTTTTCTTGTGTTGTTGTTATAGTTGCTATTTTCTTTTTCTATAATTATTTGTACATGTGCATATATTTTTGTTGATTTGTTTTTTTTTAATTATTATTATTATTATTACATATTTGTATTATTAGATAAGGTTTTGGAATTCTATTATCCTTGTGATTTTGCTATACAATATTAAACAATATTGCTCTTATTCTAGTTTGTGTTAGTGATTGTGTTTGTGTTTGGGGAGTAAAGTAATCCCTCTACGTCGTCGCCTTTAGGTACTAAGATGTTCTTAGTGACTTGGTTGATAGAGTTAGTTATGTTAGTGGATTGGCCAATATCTTGTTTCGGACTTGCTCGTCGCCCCTGCGCATGGCCATCCGCAGGTTGTAGTCCCGGATTATTGTTGGTGTGGCCTTCTCTGCCCGGATTATCAGACGAGCTGTGGCGTCGTCGGTGGCATTGTCTGTGTAATAAACACAAGACTTTGTGTGTCTAGAGATGGCCACAACAGCGTGGGGAACACTCTTTAGGAGATGGGATTTTTTTGATACTGTGCGCACTATCACCACTGACTCAAAAGTCTGCCCCTGTGCTTCATGTATGGTAAGTGTGCGTGATCCTTCGTCTTTCCCGTATCCTTGGCTGATAAGGCTTGCCTTTTCAGCTTGGGTGTGAGTGAGGTATAGGGTTCTTTCCGATTTTGGGATCACTGCACCTGAGAAGCGCTTGAGGTAAAGGGACTGTACTTGAGTATTGGCTGAGTATATGCCACTGTAGATTTCACTAAGGGCATACGCTACATCCTGGGGGTTTCGATAGGTGCACAGTAACTCCTTAGTAACCTCTGTGATTTTATTAGGTCTGTTGTATTCCAAAGTGAAGAGATTACAGCGATCTATGTATGGGAGTTGGTTATTATCTCCTAACAAAGTCACCTCTCTGGCTTTCGCTATTTGGATAGCCAGTACAATGGATCCAAAATGGTTCATGAGGGCTTCATCCACCATTAGGCGTGTGCACGATTCTCCCTCACTCATACCATTTACAAGTAGAGATGCCATTGTTCTGACTCTCCTTTTCGCCCTCTCTTCCCCTATTCTCGTTGCCAGTTTCTCTCGGAGGTCCTTTGCTGCTTCAGTCGTGGTTGTGATTATTATGTCCTGTTCGGGGTTTATTTGGGACATTACCCACGTGGTTTTGCCACAACCAGGGACTCCATTGACCCATGTAATTGTCGGTATAGTCCAGTGTTCCGGGACCCTACCTTTCGACAGATCTCCCGAAATGGTGTTAGCCATTTCGATTATTCTGTCGTCGAGCATGACCTTCGTACACTTTGCGACTACGACTATGGGGTCTTCGGACGGTGTTTTGAAGACAAGTTTTCCCTCCTCTAAGTTACTCAGTTGTTCGTCCTGTCCCACGAAGCCACACGCGTTGCTGTATGCCGCCATATACGACCCCGACATTTGTCCATGGATAACCTTGGATTGTTCGCTATCGTATATTGCGGCCTCTGCGTCCTTTAATTTAGCTCGCAGCAGTCCCAGATTGTCAAGATTGTACGCTTGCATGATGCCCTTGCAAGTGTCTTCGTTGACTTTTCTAGTGGCTTTAGTTACCGCTACGAACTCGATAAAGGCATTTAGCATGTGCTCCTGTGGTTGACAGGCTGGTCTGAGAGTCGGTGGAGCTACTTGTCCCATGTCTGCCCTGGTGCGTTCCACTCTTGGGTTTGTTTCCTCCTCTGGTGGTGGTGAGGTAAACTTTTCGACTGCTTTCTCGATCGCTGTTATACTCCTCATCCTCGTTATTTTTCTGGTGATCATCTCCGGGATCGCCTTGAAAACACTGCTGAGTGCTGATGTCATAGTGGAGAGTGTGTCTTGAGTTTTCTCTTTCTCGTCGACGCTCAGCTCTTTCGCACTCCGTTTCGTCTGGCACTTTTCGCTTCTCACCCTGAGTTCCAATCGCTCGGACCCACTGATGTCAGTTCTGACTATAGGGTGGTCCCAGCAATCAGTGGGTGGTGGTGGTGCGTTTTGGTCTGCTGGTCGTGGTTTAAGGAAGCTGAGGTTTTGGCCTCTGTCCTCATAGACCACGACCTCGTGATATTTAGAAGCTGCCACGGCCCCAAGGTAGTCCTCGGTTTTGCCTTTTTGGTAGCTTACGACCATTGCATCCAGACTGATCTTAACCGGTCTCGATGTTCCTTTCTCCCCTCGCTCACTTATCTTCGTAAGTACCTTGCATGCCTGTTCGAATTCCGTAACATGCAGTTCGTTGGAGAATAGTGCGATAGTCTTGTTTTTCTTTCGCACTATTCTACACTCTTGCTGCTCTATTGTTACAATTGGTAATTCGTTGTAGACCTTTCGTCTCATTGATGTTTTAAAGGTACTTCCGTTGATAAGTGCGCCGAGACCGGGTGAAATATAGACCGTGTTTCGTACCATGGCGTTACAGAATGCGATTCCTAGCCGCTCCCAGTTGTTGTCCATGAACAGCGCGACTCCCCGCAGCCTTATTCCAGGCTCTCCCGGTTCACCGGATGCCAGCAGATTGTAGGGTTTAGGTTGACTTTGTGAGGGTTTCTGTGTGGTGAGTTGTTGTATTTGTTGTTGTGTGTCCTGTGTCGTGGGTGTGCAATTTGGTATTGCGCTATTTCGCCTTGTTGTTATTTTGGCGACTGATTCCACATAGTTTAAGAAAGTGGTTCTTAACTTCGCACTTTTTAGGACCTTTGTCATAGTATTTTTGGTTAGCTCCATCTGAATGTCGCATTCCAGGTTGTGCTTGCTCAGTTGGAACCGCGGGCAATCTAATAGTATATGCCAGACTGTTTCGCTTGTGTCCGGGTCACACTCGCATCCGGGGGAGCTGCGAAGTTTAAACCGATGTAAGTATTCCCCAAAACCACCATGTCCTGTGAAGATTTGGGTCTGGAGCGGGGTCAGTTTTACTGCTCTCACCAGCCGGTACGCCTCGCGTACGTCTGGGAAGAAGGCCTTGGTAACTGATCCCGTTGCAGAGGCGTCATATCTGTCCTGCCATCTCTGGACCGATTCCTCCCTGATCTTTTTCTTCACATAAGACAATGGGACTTCTGCGTAGTCTGGCTCTGACTTTTCTGTTGTAGCGGCTGTTTTTGCTAGCTCGTCAGCTCTTTCATTTCCCGCTGTTCCAACGTGTGCTCTTAGCCAAAACAGCCTCACCTGTCTCCCTTCTGCATTCATGGCTGATATGTTCTCCTTAATGGTCTTTGCCAGTGGGTGTAGGAGAGCGGGGTTAGACAGTAGTTCTAGAAAAATTAAAATCCTGTTTATGTTGAATAGCTTATTTATTGAAAGAAGCCTTTAGGCTATAAAACATAGCGCTTCGACGGGAAGGGAGGGAGCAAACTCAAAACGCGTGGAAGAAGTCGCGGGGGACCGCTAGTTATAAATAAATATGCGCCAGACAACACACCATTTGTCGTTGTTCCTAAGGAATTTTCTTCATTGTATTACAAAAAGCAGACAACGATTATGACGGGGATATCTCCCATAAACATTTTAATACAGATAAAAATTTGTTTGTTTTTAGAAAAACTTTATCGCACAAATGACAGTGTCCATAAGGTGGACTTAATGCTAATTTTTTTATCTCCCAGTCGTACTTTTAGGTCATGCAAAAAGATTTTAGAGATCCGTGATTTAGGAACAGATTTTAATAACAAGCACTTTTCACTGCTGAACAGAGGCTAATTACCTAAAGAGGCATTTGAATATGTTCGGCAGTGGAAGACTTTTAGTCAATAATGAAGATTAACATATGAGGACAAAATAAATAACTCAGGCCACAAGCACAAGTAAAATATACTTCTCCCCCCTAAAGAATAAAGGTAATACTAACATTGTTGTATGTAAACAAACAATATTGAACTCTTAAAAAGTGAGTACAAAATACCGCATACTTGATTGAAAACGTAAAACTAAGCCCACTTACGAGATTCGCTATAACCGCAGTGTCTTTCAGGAAATATCAGATTCAATATCGATGGATCTATGCCATATTCTTGAAAACCTAGCTAGCTATTTGCTGAAGACAATGTTTTAGGTTCAATAACTCGATTCTTGGTTATTTTATTTTATGTGGAAAACAGTAAATGTCGAGGTATTGAAACGAAAGACTTTACGGATTTAACCCGCGCACATTTTATTAAAACTATATGCTACCACAGATGCTGTAAATCATTCAACGTTAGGTATTTAGTTTTAATAAAAACAGCGCGAAATAAATCCGTAGTCTAAATCCGTAATTTCAATGAGTAGTATTCGCGTAAACTTCAGAACCAAATAAATGTAGAGGTATTAAAAATAATAATTCAAAAATATAAAGAAAATACGACCGTTAAAATGATTTCTTTTTTAATTGAAATAATAATTCAATATTTTTTCTAAAATTCCCCGACTATAAGGGAATATGCATCAACCTATTCATTAATTCACTGGTTTATAATTACACTAGTTTTAATGTAAGGTTTAAGTTTTCCTGTTATGATTTTTCATTAAATAAAATAAATAATTATAAAACCAAGAAAATCTGTCGTGGCTGGCATTGCCATCTCATTGTTTAAGATTTCAAGTATTTGTGGCTAAGCACGCTGGTTTCAAGGCATCGCCACTCCGAGGTCCCGGGTTCGATTCCCGGTCGGGCCAATATAGAAATTAAAATTTTCTATATTGTCTCGGGTCTGGGTGTTGTGGTACCATCTTTGTGTCTGATTTCCATAACACAAGTGCATTAGCTACTTACTTTGGAATCAGAGCAATGTATGTGAGCGGTGTCCAATACAATATATCTTAAATAAAAGTATTACTATCCGTTCCGTCGCAGATAGCAAAAACTTTTACAAAACCTGTAAGAACCGACTCCAAAAAAGAAATACACTTAAAGTCTTAAATGAACTCTTGACTCATGGTTTAGAATGTTTTTAACACTCACAGTGTCATATTTTATATTCAGAAAGATGAAATAAGAAACCAAAAATTTGCGTACGGGCGGGACTTGAACCAGCAACCTTTTGGCTAACCGGGCCAAAACCAAAACAAATGTACATGCTTATTTTTATAAGAATACATACCCGTCCGCATCAAAACACCATTGAAAATAATACATAATTTTTTACCAAATTTATGAACATTAAAAAGTTTTTAGTGAGTAAACCTTATCAGTTAGACGTATGCTATCGCGGACTTTATTGCAGAACTTTTAAAGCAAAACAATTCCGTCATACACTGACAGAAAATATAGCCCACAACGTACAAAATAAGCGTTGTCGATAGTTTTTTGCTTGTGAGTCAATATTTACGTAGTTATAGTGTCAATTCTAATATTGTCAGAATTAAGTTGTGCTATACTCAATTTGAATGTTGTCAATTTCAAAAGAGCTTGACCATATTGCCGGGCGAACAAAAAACATTGTTAATTCGTTAATGTTTAACGTTGTGTCGAAAAATAAAACAAGTTGACAAAGTAAACATATAGAAATTGACAGAAGATGAAATTGTACTTGTTCAACAAACATAATAAATTGACAAAGTTTATTACTGAATATTGAAGGCACAATATGCAGGGAATGAGGCGTGAGGGGGGATGACGACTGATCTAAACATTTTATAATCGTTTGTTCATTCCTGTGACGTATCGCGACAAGTGAACGTGTGCGCACCGCGCAGTGTGATAGATACATAAATGGAGAAATTTCCGACTAATGCCAGGTTGGCCTACCTCATAAACAATATGTCGGGTAAGTTCTCCTTTTTATACCTACTAGATTAACGAGGTTAATCTATGTTGTTTCTTATAAAGTTTAACTTCTGTTGTTTTATGTGTGTGCATGTTAGTATAGTTTCCTATTATTATTTCTATCCTATAAAGTAAGTTCAATAAAGAGAGGGCATCCTTATTTGTGTATGTAGCTAGGAATTTCATAAACGTACCTACGTAGATCGTTACTGTAGGCCAACAAGTTAGGGCCGGTTGCCTGTCAACAACTGCCATTAGAGGTAGGTACCATAAAATTATTATCCCTTTGGAATAGAACGACAAAAGCGAGATGTCACTAGCAGCAAACTGTATGATAAAAAGAGATGGGTAGCAGAACCATTTTTGTCAGATGTCAAACAGTTGACCGCCCTGCAGAGGCTTGCTGAAAATTACTTCCATTTGATTTTTCCATGATTCTTCATAATTTCAAGTGAAATCGTGTATATTTTGCTTCTGAAACATGGTGTCCTGTTCGGTGATTGATTGTTGTTCAACACAGCAAAATAATCCCAACAAATTTTCATTTCACAGGTAAAATATTCCGAATCGACACGTCCTAATTTACGCTTTATTTTAGCCAATGTGCTTCAAATTTTAAGTACTGAGTATAATAACTCTTTTCTTTAGGCGTTTATTTACGTAAAAATCAAAGATCAAATAACATATAATACATATTTACGAATAATTTGTGTAAAGAAATAATTTTCATTTTACACTAGGGCTGCTTCAAGTTATCGATATTTCGTGTCGACTATTTATCACGCTGTAAACTAATATGCTTAACCCACGACGATTTAAGTATTAGTCACCTGGGTGCATTGTAATCTCATTTATAATTACTTCGCTGATTGACAAAACATTTAAGTAATGTAATGTTTCGCGCATACATGGCAGTTTGTATACGTATCAGGTTTTGACTATTAGAATAGTATGGGACTAATTGAAACCGTTATTATATTGTTCAAATATAAATATAATATTAAAAATACATTGGTAATTTATGTATCTTTTAGATTTCCTAATAAATTGGATACTAAAAATGCATGGCTCAGATTAATCGACCGGCGAAACTGGATTCTTAAAACATACTCGTATGTCTGCAGTAAGCATTTTAAAGAAACATGTTTCACGACGCGAGGAGGCAAACGATTTTTGATGAAATTTTCAATTCCAACTGAGTTTGTTCCGGTAAGCTGAATTAATATAATCTTCTGCTGTTGATTTATTAGAAATATAGTAACATGTTTTTTTTCGTATGGTACGAATGGAATTATTTAATTAATAAATAAAATATTTTTGGAATTGTTTTTATTTTATTCAAAAATTAGCGGTCTCAACGAATGCGAAACCGTTTGTCCGCGAGTCCAACTCTTACTTACCTACTATAACTGATACTAATGATATCAATTGCACTAGTAAAAAGCAACTTTGGCTGTGTCTGTCACAGCTAAAGTTGCTTTTTACAAGTGAAATTTATATTTTTTAGTTTGTATATTTGTCACATAAAACAACTATAAAAACAATACTAATATTACAATATTCATGATGTTATCGATATCAATGTAAAAAGCGGTATGGCAAACATCACTGACACGCATACATAAACAATTTTACACACATAAATGTCATCTTAAATCGGTTTCGTTTGACAGCTTTTACTTGTCCTTCTATTCCGATAGGAATATTAATTTTATGGTAGGTACCCACCTCTAATGACAGTTGTTTGCCAGCGGTGGTGATTAAACTGAGTGTTTAAATTAGGTATTTGCTATGCTTTGATATGATATGTATGACCAATGTAGTGATAGACGTATGTGTGATGCATGCCTGATCTCAGGCGCAGGCCGGACAGAAAAGGCGTCCCTCCCAAACATTTTATAAGAAGAGGCAGCGAGACACATTCAGCACGCCACGGTTTAAATGATATCCGGGTCTATCGCTATAAATTAGTACTGTTTGTGTCTTTATAAATAATACCTAACGATTGCCAATTACGCGCTGCGGCGGCGAGGCCTTCTGTCTGGCAGACCCTCACTATCACAATGTTACTTGGTTCTACCAACAAATCTCTTTAGTCTCTTTAAATATATTGTAGGTTTCTTGTGTTGCCAAACACGCCAATACGACAATGTTTTTTATCCTTCCAACTAAGTTATTTTGTTATTTCAACCTTTTTTTTCCCTTCCTTGGTTCCTGCATCAAAACGATATTGTCTCTCCTACTGCTGAACTTTGTAGTCGAGTTCATTTAAATCTCTTGCTCAGTCAACCTAACAAATGCAGACTGATGAGTAACGGCCGCTTCACGGCGAGACGAAACGTGACGTGCGCGTTTGGTATCATAATGGCGGGTATCCCGGAACCCGACCAGTCCAAGGATGCGGTCGTATAAAAAAATTATCATGCATTACAACTTTTGCATGCAATTCAAGCAATTTATACCTACGTAACGACCTTAACAGAATCGGTTCATAGTCAACGCGGTGTCGAATAGAATCTTAAGGCATAGTGCAATATAAATTCTGTGCCTAAGGCCAAATACGTATTAGGTACCAACCTATATATGTACTGCTTTATTTGCTTTCAGCGGAGGGAGATACATTGCAAGATTTATTAGAAGCAGCGAAAGTGTTGACAGCAGTGACAGTGGCTGCAGCTCCAAGAGTTCAAACCCTTCTGAAACGAGCATGCGGACATGGCCTTTGTCTGATGGACTGAATCTGAGTGACCAAGAAAGCTCGAAAAATGCATAAGATTGGCATCAAGGATCCTCTTCTCGGAACGACATAAGAACGTGGCCGATTTCAGAGTCTATTATGATTGTATTGTATAAACTAATTGATTTGATTAGGTAACCGTTTTATTCTGTAGTAATACATAGTTCTTTATTATATGATGTGTAATAATAATCAAGTGTTTAATTTAATATTTAAAACCCCTCGTCTGCTAACAGTATTAATTACAAATGCATAGATAAGAGTAAAATACATTTTTATTATGAAGTTTTATTATGTCAATTACAAATTTTCAAATACAACAAAATGTGTCACAATTAGCAAAAAAATACAAGCAACTGCTAGTCAAATAAACCACCTCGAATCGTTCCTTACGAGGAGTTTCTCAATTTTTGATTGATTTACTTTTTTATAATGTCTCTTTTCAACGGAGCTTTTGCCTTCAACGTTGTAAAACGAAGAACTTTTTTAAAAGCAAATTACTTTTTATTTTATTTTTTTAAATTGTTGTTGTTGTTTAAATTTTCTGACAACAACAATAATTTCACAAATTTCATTAAAAAGAAATTTGCACTTTCAAAGAGTTGTCCGTTTAACAACATTGGGGGCATTGCTCCAGAGACAAAGATCAGTTATCAAAAGGACAATATAAGAGTTGTTAGATTGCCCACATTAAAGAGTGAGATAGGTAAGGTTACATTGATACATGAACAACGCACAATTGTCAATGGGACAATATTAGAGTTTTCAGATTAACAACGTTTCGGAAAAGGTTTGGTTAAGTTATATTGCTACAGAGACAAAGCTCAGTCGTCAATAGGACAATATAAAAGTTGTCAGATTGCCCACATTAAAAATTTGGATAGGCAAGGTTCCATTGCTACAAAGTCAACGCTATAATATACAGATGACAATATTACGCTGTGACTCTATGACAACGTTAAACGTTGTTTGTAAACTATGTACTTCTGACCAAGTATAACGTTGTCGATGAATGTTGTTAATTCGGCAACAAAAATCTGACAATAAAAACGTTGACTCATTAAATAAGTTACTTAAAGGGTTGTGTGTGGTTAATGTTTTTTTTGTCTAATTGACAATATTTTTTTCTTAGTTTAGATGATTTTGACGAATCTTAAACGGTTTACGCTACTTACGCAACGGAAGCTCTCAAAAGGAATACTTCCCCCCTGTTTTTGCAAAATTTTTCATTGTAGCTCTGCTTTTATAAGTCGTATCGAAATGTTGTTTAGCTTAAAGTCTTTCTTGATAAATAAGCTATTCAACACAAAATATTTTTACAAATAGGTCCAGTAGTTTCTGAGATTAACGTGTTCAAACTAACTTTTCAGCTTTATAATATAAGTATAGACAAGCGGACCCAGCGAAGGTTGTTTCGCCCCGAGTCCCGCCCCAGCCCCAGCCCCGTCGAACGGGATAAAAAGTATCCTTTGTTCTTTTCCTGGTTTTAAGCTACCTCCCCACTAATTTTCAGCCAAATCACTTCAGCTGTTCTTGAGTTATAAATAGTGTAATTAGCACGACTTTGGACACTCACGACACGAGGACCGTGTGTGACCCCGCTTCTAACTTTTGGATGACGTTGACATTACAAATTGTTTTACTGTCATTACAGAAAGTAAATCAAACAAAATCATTTCAATGAAATATTGTACTCGTATTAATCATTTATTCCGGGTGAAATTTTGAAAAAACGCACATTTAAACAAACTAGGCGAGTGAGATGTCGTTTTCAATGTAATGTTTGCGCTTAATAGTCGAGTATTAATCTATGTTCATACTCATAGATAGGGTTAATATTTTGGGAGGTATTATGAAGAGTTTGTGGCAACTTACTTGCCAACAACCCCTCTTGCCGTTATGGTGAAAATCCTCAGTATCTCGTAAAATATCGATCGTATAATCAAGATATAGTCTTATTCGATACAGCGCAAGAAAATTATATCTCACTTAACGCGTCTGTAAAATCTGATTGTTTTATACGTCCTCCATTTTCGACAAGAAAACAAGAAAACCTTCAGATCTCGCAAAATATACATCTTATCGCAAAAATTCCAACTTAAACTGATAGTTTACTTGCCTAGTTTTATAAATGTGTATGCTTTATACAGCCCTAGCTATCGATCTAATACACTAATTATAGGCATTGTCATTTAATAATGCGCAATAAAATACGTAAAATATGATAATAATAATAGAATGATAGCCGATTTCGACTACGGTGGCCAGTCCCAACGACTAACCGACTGCGCGGGACATATTATAGTGCACAAGTGTGTGTGCAAACACAGGTGCACTCTGTATTCCTTTAACTCTTATAGCCCGATGGGACATCAATCTGACACGACCGGAGAGAGATCAGGCGCAGGACCAACGGCTTTACGTGCTTTTCCGAGGCACGGGGGTGAAACACCGCCAATTTCCAAACTCCGGGCTACCTACCCTAAGAAAAAAGAGATTTGGAGCTTCGCGTTAAACCTCTGTGTCTCACTCGTTCATCTCGTTGAAATTCGAATACATGGAAACACTTCCTTAACTAGTCAATTTTAAAATAATGTCAGATTGCGACAGATGGCTGAAGTCATTCAAAGGAATTAATAGAAATAATAAGACATTCCAAAGATTGTATTATAAATGAGTGTCAATAATCTGACGTAACGATTGTAAAAGATTTAAAGAAAGAAACTGGATACTATAAAAAAGCTAAGTATTTAAAATCTGTAGATATTGGACACCAATCACATACATTGCTCTGATCCCAAAGTAAGTAGCCAATGCACTTTTGTTGTGAAAATGAGACACAACGGTGGTACCATAACGCCGAGACCCGAGATAATATAAAAAAGATCGTTTTCTACATTGAACCGACCGGAAATCGAACCCGGAACCTCACGAGATGGCGACGCTTGAAACCAGCGTGCTAGCCATTCGAACACGGAGGTCGTCAAAAAATAGAACACACTGCCGTTTATAGGACACTCCTGGACTCCGTAAACTTCGATTCCGCAGTACTGCTTGACTAGTATTCGAAATTAGCATTTCTTACAATGTGGTCCATTCCCCTTTCCCCTCGGAGGGGGAAGAACGCCAAACTTTAGTAGGACTCGGCAGATCCTGATTTATAGTGCCAAGATGAAGTCTGAAGCAAAAGTTTTATTGATAAATAAATATGCGCCAAACAACACACAAATTGTCGTTGGTTTCGAAGTAAGGAATTTTCATCCTTGTGTTACGAATACCAGACAACGATTATGACGGGGGCGTCTCCCATAAATACTTAAATACATAAGAAACATCCATGACTTAGGTACAAATGTTCGTGCTCATCACGCAAACATTTTCCCCTTGCGGGATTCGAACCCGCGACGGCGGCGTAATAGTCAGGAGCGCTAACCAATACACCAAACGCGTCGTCAAATGATGTTCATATTTCTTCGCCAAATAGTCTTATGTGGACTTTTAACTTAGCTTATTTGTCATTTACTTCAACGAGTTAACGAGATTATAACTTTGGATTACTATTACTTGGAGTTAAAGCATTTTAGAGTTATATAATCAGGTCAAGGTAACTAAGTATACTCTGTAGAATCGTTGATTAAATTTTGGCTCCCAATACAGGCCACACCTGTATAACATCCTATTCTCTCTGACAATACCGTTATCGCAAAATTTTCCACAACGCTGACCTTAAGCCTTGAGGGATCTAATCCATAATGGCTATTTGTCGTCCATTAATCAATAAATATCTTAATTTATCAACATCACTACAGAGGTGACCTTTTCAATAGCCGCTTAGGATGGCCACGCACAAAAAAAATATTAGGATACCTACTTTTAGCAGGAATAAGACTTATCAAATCATTGTCGTTTTAAGAACGGTCATACCTAAAATATTTATAAATAGCACTTAAAAAAGTCGTTTGAGGAGGAGTATCGCGCCTCATATCTTTTGCTATCCCAATAGTTCGGAGCCTTTAACACTAGGTCACCCGAAAGTTGGCAACATCTGGTATCAAGAGATAGATAACTCTTTATAAATTTATTTTCGAATTCGTTTTAAGGAAATATACAATTAAGGCTCTCTTATCGCTACAAGCGATCTCTTCAAGACAACTTTTGGGTCAAAAAATTATTAGTTTTATAGGATTTAAATTATGAGTTTTATAAGATGTGTGTTTAAATGTGCTATTTAACATATTTTTTTATTTATTTTACATTTGCTTAACATATTTTAAGTGAAGACACTAAATCAATATTGTGAAAACGCATGCTTTTTAAACTTGTTTCTTTATCTCACAGATTACTGTAGATATCTTAATACAGTAATTGTATTTGCAACCAATTCTGTGTCTTAAAAAACGTTTCTCCAAAAAGAGTAGCTTTGAAAATGCGTACTAAGTTTGTTCCTAATGTTTTTACATCACACCAAATGCGTATTCTCAAAATCGCTCCTACAGCACGGCTCATGGTTAACGCACTACGTGACTCAAATACAGAAAGGGTGTCTTACTTGAGTTAAATCCTCTTTATACCACCATTTTTGCGGTCTCTGGGATGTCACTGACAAAGAAAGAGACAGAGAAAATGTGCTTTGTAGTAGAGTGAGGTAGATATAATCGGGACCTTCATAAAACGCTCACTGAAATTTTCAGCAGCAGTCAAGGAATGGGTGTACACGAAAGATTTTGTAATGACGACTTGTACAAAGTGGGTACAACACCTCTATTTGTATAAATTTAACATTAAGCTACGTTAAAATGGGACCTGACGTCATCATCAAGACTCATGTTATTCGTACCAGATTAATAGCGCTTTCACATTTAGGCAACTTTAGCAGCGCGGTAGCAGCGCCGCAGCGGTGCGTAAGTCGCGCGAGTCTGTCCCATTATACACATTGCCCATTACAGTGGTAATACTATCCCCGTATTAGCACTGATATGGGCAATGGGTGAAGTGGGACCGACCGGGTCGCGCGACTGTCGCGCTGCTAATGTAGAGGCATCCGCTGCGGCCGCGCTGCTGACGCTCTAATGTTAAGGCGCACTTCAGCACGAATAACCATGAGTCATGATTGACGTTATATTTAGGTATCAATTTTAAGTGGTTTTAATTAATTATAACGATTAATTATCTTCTGGATACGTTCATAAAGATGAAATAAGGAACCAAAATTTGCACACGAGCGGGACTCGAACCTAAACTTCTTGGCTAACCGGGCCAAACGCTCTACCAATTGAGCTACCGTGCTGTCGGTCCGACTTTGCGAATTTCGTGGTTTCTTATTGATACGTCATTACGCGTGACGTTAAGTGCCATCTACCCGTCTGTTTATGCAACAGTGGGCCCATCACTTAATCGCAATTTTCTTCATCGATTTTCATTTCCCATAAAACGATTCGCAGATGTTTCAAAATATTATTCAACAAATTCTAGAATCTTGTTTCATCACAATTTCATTTACTCGAATGCTTATTATCTACAAACTTACTTCATCGTTACTTCTTTTCATAAATTACGTATTTTATCGAAATAACGTTAGCTTTATATTTCGTTACCCATAATTTTATTTCCACGTAAGTTTTAATATGCAGAATTCTTGAAACATCGAATTTCACTTCACTAAAGTCCGTATTTCCAAACGAATTTGTTACTAATCTTATATTGCATACTTTATTAATAAACAATTTAAAGCATAACTGATATAAATATGTATTATATATTGATCTAATAAATAAACTGCGTTAATCCCGACTCGCCGTGGTCTCCTCGCCGTGGTACTAGTCTGCCCGATACTAGAGTGTAATTAAAAGCCGGAGGCGCGGAGGGAGAGCAGCCTCCGCCCGCTGTAACAAGGTGTAGGCACCAGCGCGAGCCGGAGCGGCTGAGGCTGGTCGCCGAAGGCGATGCCTGTTTGCTTGCATGCATGCATTTATGCATGCCTGTTTGCTTACTCGCATGCATTAATGCATGCAAGTATGCCTTCTTACTTGCATGCGTATGCATGCGCATGCCTTCTTACTTGCATGCGTATGCAAATATATATGGGAACCGTTACACATTGAAACAAGTTTTTATGAAATGTTATATCGATAACTTAATAATTCTATGAAACATTAGTTTGGTATATCGTTATTCTGCTTAACAAAACATTTGCGAAACATTTTTTTGGTGAACTGTTATTCGATGTTATGAAACGACGATGAATAACTATTCGATTAAACAAGAAAAAAAGATATTAACATTCATTGAATAGTTTTCTGTGAAATGAAATTCGATATCAAAAAATTTTGTGTTATGATAGATACCCATTCATCACATACATTGCTCTGACCCCAAAGTAAGTGGCCACTGCACTTGTGTTTTTGAAATCAAAAACAAAGGTGGTTCCACAACACCCAGACCTAAGACAAAATACAGACAATTATGATTTCTATATTGACCCGACCGGGAATCGGATACGAGACCTCGGAGCGGCGACGCCTTGAACCTAGTGATGTACAAGACTCGAGGCTTCGAGTCTTATTTTTGAAGCCTCGAGGCGGAATGGCAAGGCTCAGTGAGCTCGGTAGGCTTGGTGCCCCGAGCTTAGCCAAGCTGCGAGCTCTCTGAACCATGCCTCGAGGCTTTAAAAGAGCTCGAGCCTTCAAAAAAGCTCGAACCTTAATATGAGCTCAACGTTCAAAAGAGCTAAAACCTTTGAAAGAGCTCAAACCTTGGAGAGAGCTCGAACCTTCAAAAGAACTCGAGACGTGAAAAGAGTCTTAAAATGAACGCAAGGCTTCAATAAAAGGGAGCTCCCGGTTTTGCATCGGGTGTTCAAAATATAATTAAAGTACTTGACTTGGTGACCATATCCTACAATTGGCGAATATTGTTACCAACACAATATCTTAAGCAACATTCTGTATTATAATTAACTGCCTTATTAGGGCCGATTTTACAAACGTCAGATGGACTTATCCAAATGAATAAGTATAAAACGGACGGACCGACCTTCTTGAGCGAACGACTGACACCCCCGTTTCGGTCGTCCGAGGCCCACCGAGGAGGTTCGCATGGAGGTACTAGACCATCCTGTGCTGGCCAGTACGTCGGCGGCGGATCAATGGAGCGACAGCCGAAGCCTCTCGCTCCCTCTTTGCAGCTTCCTTCCGTAGAATTACATCCTGGCATAAAGTTCTACAATATGCCTTTAAAGGTCCCTTTCCTTCTTCGGTCATCTTGCCCGCCGGGAGCCTATACTGGTTGGGCACGTCGAAGGAAGAAGAAGTAGAGGTAGAGCATCCACTCGGTGGACAGATGCCATTTTTATAGTCCATCAAGTGCAACACCCAAGAGGCAATCCACCGAGCCCAGGACAGGTGTGCCTGGAGAGCCCTGACCCGTAACGCTGCTTTTAGTGGTCACGAAACTCAGACATGAAGAAACGACGAAGAAGAATAATAAAGTTCGCACCACTTGCCAGGTCTCCTCTTTGACCACCATTTGATTACCGCCTCTAGTAACAGGTCTCTCCCATCTGCCGCGATGAGAACTTCGAGCTTCTTCGCCCAGGCTGGGCATGTCTCAAGGGTGTGTTTCGCTGCTGAGGATACAGCAGCGATGGTTGACAACTATCAATCAATCATTTATTGTGTTGTTATAGGTAAGAAATAGGTACATTTAGCAGATCTTAAGCTTAAATTAATTGAAACTCTGTAACTTGCCTTCAAGGCGTACAATAACTTGTTTCAATAGTACTAATAATATAATAAAACTTTGTATTATTTGCCTACAGTATAACACATTCATAGTAATTAACATTTATTTGAAATAGCATGTATCACAATTTAGTTTAAAGTAAACTATCATGAAGAATATTCAGAAATATATGTATCTATTATGTGGTGGTGATTTTATCATGAAAATATTCCTGAAGGGAAAAGTAACATTTATTTTTAAGAATTTGAAAATATTTTTTTCTTGAATCTGTTAAAGGTAAACTCTTTAAGAGAATCGGGAAGGTGATTAAATATTTTAGGTGCCATGCAATATACATTTTTAGAAAAAAAAAACTTGTACGAAATAAGTAGTGGGGCAAAATGACGATTTTATTTTTTGTTTTCCGGTGATACTTATTTACTTGATGTTTGAAATAATGATAGAAGCGCTTAAAAAATAAGCTTAACAAATATCCGAAGCGAGGCGTTCGCTATCCCGTGTCGAGCCCATGCCGAGGCGTTGCTATTCTCTTTACGTAACGTGTATAAATGTATTGCTTATTATTTATTACATAACACTAAAACAGATAAACACTATGCATAAATCTCCGAGTCTTCCTAAAAGCTAACAACCGTGGCTTCAGGATTTGCATGCGAAATTTAATAAATTCAGTTAAGGTTCAGGATTATGCTCAGGCATGTTTTTAAATGATTAAGAGAATACTCGTTACGTTTTTCAGGTCAGATGAGATTCCGTTTACATGACTAATCTTAACAGAAAGGTTATGATTTGAGTTTTACTTCATTCATGAATGTTTTAACTTATTAGTTTAGAGCGTGATGAGTTTATAAATATATATAGTATCGTAGTATTATGATTTCTTTACTTTTATTTCGGTGAGCTACAAATAGAATATTGCTATCATGAAAAATATATATACATAATATATGCATAATATGATATATACACAATTAGCAATCCAAAGAGGAAATGCAGCCAGCCTTCTCGGCACCATGCCGCTATTGCAGGTCTCAGATTTGGGAAATGTTTTTTATTTGTAAATAGTTTATATATTTGTTTTAATTTAGGTTAATTTTTCTTTTTCTTTTTTTTCTATTGTATCACATATAATAATATTTCAAATAAAAAACTATAATATATATACACAAATATCTCCACAACCATTGATTAAATCGACCATTTAAGAAACCTATCTAAAAAATCTAAAATATTAAAAAAAATATGCATTATTTTGTTACTAAAGGATAAATTCGAAATGATCTTCATATTTTCATGCTGTGAAGTATATTTCTTCAAAAGAAAAAAATAAAGACGATTTGACGACGCGCTTAGTGTATTGTTTACCGCTTCTGACTACTACGCCGCTGTCGCGGATTCGAATCCCGCAAGGGGAAAATGTTTGTGTGATGAGTACGAACATTTGTACGGACAACAGCACGTCAAAGTAAACACTGCGGTATCTTATACGGTTGCAAAAAGGGTTAGTTTCCATCAACAGTGGGTAGTCTGATGTGTTGGCCACTGTACCTAAGTCATGAATGTTTATTATGTATTTAAGTATTTATGGGAGACGCCCCCGTCATAATCGTTGTCTGGTATTCGTAACACAAGGAATAAAATTCCTTACTTCGAAACCACGACAATTGGTTTTGTAAATTCTTTAAATAAATAAATGAATATGCGCAAGACAACACATCAATTATGTTGATTTTAAAGTAAGTTATTTTTTTTCTTGTGTTTAAAATACCAGACAACGATTGTGACGGGCGTTAGGGTGTCTTTAAGGCTCGTGCTCATTACAGAAACATTATGCCCGCGAATTCGAACCCGTGACCGCTGGTCAGCCAGGTATAGCCACCACTAGAAGTGCCGTCATACACACAATTTCATTTTATTAACAAAACCAACTTTAAAACGTGGTATCCTTATGTGGAATGAATAGCGCCTATAAAATTCCTTTTTTCTTACGTTGAACTTAAATGCTCGCTATACACCGACTTATCCCGAGTTAAAAATGTAAAATAAGCCTCCGTATACATATACTTATACGTGTGTATACACCGGCCCCTATACGCGAACCGTGAGTAATCTATCCCAGGCACACCCTTGTCAGATACAGCCAGAGAGAAAAGCGGTTAAGCCAACAGATTTAAAAGGAATCAGAACAAATCTGTATTACCATTGAACATGAAAAGTTATGTGTAAAATGTTCTGTGAAAAGACCAACAAGCTAAACCAATTTTGATGAATTTGAGTATGGAGATCAGAGTTTGAACCATGCCTATGGTTCTAATTGAGAAATCAGGAAAACCAAATTTCATGACTTTCCTTTAGGCAGCGATGCGAAAAATGTGTTCACTTAGAAACTTTTCAAATTATCAGGATTTTAGTACTATATTTACAGTGATCGATTAATCTGATGTATATTTACCTTAAGTTTATTTTAGTCTAAAATATTATGGCTTCTTGAAAACTTATTTTTTAATATAATTTAAAAATATTATAGAAATAATATAATTTTATCAAATAATTTTATAGAAACTAGTCCGTATCATGGTGAGTATTTATAAAAAGACAGGACTCCTGGATTATAATGTCAAAAAATATATTAATGTCTATGTACTAGAAGTTAATTTTAAGCACCCCTACAAAATATGAGTTTGTTGAGTGTAAGAGGAGCAGTAAACAGTACATACACACACCGTAGTACATCCGATTTGGTTATTTAATAAAGACACTAGATTATTCGATTCTGAATACCCGAAAATTTTTAGCTATGAAAGTACATTCCATATTAGCTAACACCTTGAAATAAGTAAATATACCCAAACCCAATTTGATTCTATAGGAAAAAATAAATAAATTTGTCAATTCCGCAGTCCCGGGATTTTTCGATTCAAAAGTGCATTCTATAATAGCCAACACCTCACTATAGGTAAATATGCATCCGATTATCTGATTAGTTATATTATGCATCTTTATCAGCCAAAGGACGTCCACTGCTGAACATAGACCTCCCCCACGACTTTCCAGCGACCGATCACTAGCGGTCTGCATCCAGTGTGATCCTGCGATCTTTATAAGTTCGTCTGTTCATCTTGTCGGTGGACGTCCTACGCTGCGTTTAGTCGAAGGGTCTCCATATTATGCATGTATTAAACATTAAAACTTTTATCTTAGATAACTTTATCTATTTAACCTGACGACCCGTCTGGTGTAGTGGTCGAGAAATCGCCTACTACGCAGCAAGTGCGGGTTCGATCCCCGCACAATACAAACATTTGTGTGCATGAACATGTCTGTTTGTATTGGTCTGGGTGTTTTCTATGTATAACATGTATGTATTTACAAAAAGAAAAAGTATTTAAGTATTATATCCGTTGTCTGGCACCCATAACACAAACTTTGAGTAGCTTACTTTGGGGCTAGATGGCGATGTGTGGGAATGTCCAAAGGATATTTAAATAAATAAATATCCAAAGGATATTTATTTATTTATATATTATATATTAATCATACATTCAGAAAGCAAGAAGCGACTTTGTTTTAAACTAGTAATGATTTATTGTCATAAATTTAATGAAGTTTAGCAAACAGCAGCCAATAAATGCTAAAAGTGTTTTTTCGAATTATTGAAATTCATATCAGCCCCCAGCGTTATTTCATCCAAATACAATAAGTGTTGAGTTGCGAAGGAATACATTATCATACAATATTCAGCGTTTACCCAAGAATTTCGTAAAATATGATACTTTATAACGAAGGATCGAAGTCTAGACGGACACGATATAACATACAGGTTGATGCAGTAAAGTTATCTTTATTATAAATTTCACTATAAAAAGCAACTGTTCTGTGTCATACAAGGAATCGAACCCTGTTTCTTAATGTACTCGGCCACCGACACATTGGCACGCCTATTAAAATTTAGTGACAAACACTAAAACACTTTATAAAGTTTTTATTTATGGGATATCGTCAAACAATAATAAAAACAATGTAGCAACAATAATAAAAATACTTGTATTGTATTGATGTAAGTTCAAAAATCTGATTTGAATAATTTTATTACAGTCATTAATTTGATAACCTCCGTGGTGCAGTAGCTAAGCACGATGGGTTTCAAGGCGTTGCCGCTCCGAGGTTACGGGTTCAATTCCTAGTTGGGTCAATATAGAAATAAATAATTTTCTATATTGTCTCGGGTCTGGGTGATGTGGTACCACCTTTGCGTCTGATTTTCATAACACAAGTGCATTAGCTACTTACTTTGGGATCAGAGCAATGTATTGGTGTCTAATATATATTTATTATTATTATTAGTTAGGTATTTAGCGAACATTGCTTTAATTCTTGATAAAGACGGTCGATTTCTATATAAGAGAGTCATGAGTAATAATATGTGCTCCTATGTAGGTATTACCCCGTTACAAGGTTCAGAAATCAATTATCAATTAGAGGTGCTCGTAGCGCAGAGGTTGCGCAGCGCTTTGGTATTGATACCGAAGTGAAGCAACCTACGGCGCGGTCGTGTTTGGATGGGTGACCATTGCGACCATATAAGTGTCGTATCACGAACATCTCTGTGCTTCGGACGTTAAGCCGTTGGTCCCGGCTAATATCGGTTGATATTAGTCGTTAAGCCTAGTCAGAAGCCTTATGGGCGGCTTGATAACATAATCTAACAGCAGGGTTAGTCGCTTGCCTTGCAAACACCCCTCCACCAACCCGCACTGAGCCCGCGTGGTGTGGTATGGCTAAAACGACCTCATAGTTGAGGTAAGGCCTTTACCTAGCAGTGGAACGTTACAGGCTAACTTTACTTTTACTTTTTTAAGGTTCAGAAATCAATTGGGGTCTCTTTTAATCGGCACTGATACTCCTGTCGGTGATAATGATGATTATAACTGTCTATGTGACGTTGTCTGGCACCCATAACACAAGCTTTGAGTAGCTTTGGGACTAGATGGCGATGTGTGGGAATGTCCAAAGGATATTTATTTATTATAACTAGTTCCATGCTGATATTTTTCAACTTCCTATGTCAGGCTATTAAGACCATTTTCAGAATCCATCCTGTATATGGTAAGATCGGCCATGCCATATCTAAAGACGTCTTCTAAGAGGCTTATTAAGTTATCTGTCTGTTATAGTTTAAATGATTTAGAAAGTACTCAGATTTATTCTATAATCTATTTCTCATAGAGGGCGCTTTTCTTATTTTTATAGTTTTTTTAAATCGTATATTATGTATCTGCTAAGTACACACTACATGTTTTCTTGTAATATTTGCCGATTGGTAATGGTTGCTTTTACTAGGTCGGTTTTTGTGCTTAACGCGAGTTCTTCTGGGGAGAGGAAAATATGCATTTTCTTTCTTCAATTGGTATTTTATCACATTGTTTTCTTACTATATTAGCATCAGCATCTCTATTGCAAAGTCCGTTATTTTTTGCTTGGCAAATATTGTTACAAAAATTTTATAACTATCCGTCAACTTTTTAACAAAGATATTTATGTTAATTATTTTTTTAAACCAATTTGTCTTTTATTTAGGAAAAATATTTTTGTTTTTGAAATGTTTTCGGAAAGAATTTGTTTTTCCTAAATAAAAGACAAATGCCTTATACCTACTTTCCATTATGGCTTTTATAGTTTTTCTGACAGTTTTTTGAAGGCGGTTTATTTTTTTAATTTCATGATTATTTAGTAGTTTGATAAAATTTACACTGTACCCTAAGTTGAACCATACCTGATTGGACTATAAAAGAATCATCTCGGTATGACTTCTTGATTTCATGAAATCCTGAGAAAAACTGACGCTAACGATATTTTTTACACGTATTAGGAAACCTTACTAGACCAACATACTAAAAATGTTATTCAAATTTGACCTTATCACATAAATACAAGTGGAATTGATTACCTCTTACTTTTGAAGTTGATAAATTGTTAGCCAACCGAAAAAATGAGCTTTAATTTCTGTTTCCATTTCCCCAAAGATCTGTATCTATTTCCGACCACATCTTTAGTATACTGTACATATATTTTTATCACTATCCATCCTAAGAAGGTCCTCCACAAAAAAAGTGTCCCTAAAAAGTTGTATTTATGTTTCAGGTAAGCTCTTCCCGTCTGTACGGTAAGTCAACAAGCGTGGCTTGGAGAGGGAAAAACTGAGTACTTAATACAAGTGTTTGGCGACTCTGTTTAATTAGAAAGTAGGAATAAAAATGGCGGAGGGGAATTGGGTTACGTTAATGTATGTATTTTTTTTAACCTACTGTAATAATATTCCTTATCACAGATAAGGAATAATCGTAGAATATAAGTCAAATTTTAAAAACGTCACCTATTCATTTTAAAACCGGTCGATTAATACTAATTTGGTCGGATAAGTCCTATCTGACTGAATTAGGTTGATTTGAGGCTTTAGGGCGGCTTGATAACATTGATGACAGGGTAGTCGCTTGCCTTGCAAACACCCCTCCACCAATCCGCACTGAACCCGCGTGGTGGAGTAAGAGTCAAACTACCTCATTGTAGAGGTCAGACCTTTAACCTTTGCCCAGTAGTGGAACATTATCATTATTATCAGCCAAAGGACGACAGCCGATCATAAGCGGCCTGTGTCCACTTTGATCCTGCGATTTTTACAAGGTCGTCTGTCCATCTTGTCGGTGGACGTCCTACGCTGCGTCGTTGGTCAAAGGGTCTCCAATCTAGACATTTTCTGCCCCAACGCCATCGCAAAGTTAGAGGGGGAGCTCTCACTTTTAAACCAAGCTAGTGTAAATTAAAAAAAAAAACATTATGTAAATCGAAGAAACAGTTTCAACGAAAATAGGTTTGGACAAGATCGAATTAGTAGTTTTTGAGATACAGATCATTTTTAACAACCGCAAACATAACTTTGTTTTTATACTAACACTATGATATTTGCTGTCAAAAAAATTTGGTTTCGGCTAAGTGGAAGTAAAGTTGGTACGGAACCCTCAGTGCGCGAGTCGGACTCGCACTTGACTGGTGTTTATTTCTAAAATTCAAACGTATGAAGAATTTAAAATGGGCGTTCTCCCTCTAACTTTTAAGTCGAGCAAGTAAAAAAAATATTATAAAGATCGTAACGAATACTTTCAACGAAAATTAGTTTGAACGAGAGCCAACCAGTAGTTTTTGAGATAATAATAAATTTTCAACAACCTCGAATATAACTATGGTCTCCATACAAATACTATAGAAACAAAGTTATTGCTGCTGTCAACAAAATATTGTGGTATTTTGCTAAGTGGAAGTAAGTAGACCCCTAATTAAGTAAAACTTGGGACGGAACCCTCAGTGTGCGAGTCCGACTCGCACTTGGGTGGTTTTCAATGGGTACATTGATTCAAGAGGAAGGTATAATACATGCATATATGTTTAATAGTGAAACACTGATAACAGTAGAGGTTTCTAGAAGTCGCGATTAACACATTTCTTGCGCTTGCATTACAAACGCTGGCTGAACCCTATAAAGTAGATTTAACTTTGCAACCGTGCGAAGCCGGGGCTGTTCGCTAGTTTTATTATAATATTCATTGACTAGACGCTACTTATATGGAGATTCATTTGGATTAAAGCCATCAAGTCTGGATGTAACTATTTGATAAATAAACACCCAGACAGATATATCGATTGCTATTTTATGTTCTCGTTTATATTAACGAAAAAATGAGTTCGACAGAGTAAGAAGTTAGAGCAATTTGCAACCTAATTAATTTAAATTAAAACCTTTTCTGCTACTATCCTACCATAGCATATATGAATTTACTTTTGGTGTTAATAAGATCTCGTTGATTTTCTACGTAGAGTAAAGGTTATAGCAAATTAATGAACCTGTACTTGGAACAGTACCAACCAAGCGTCCACCATACGGAAGCATTTTACGTAATGAGATTAGCAACGCCTGGCATGGCATGGGATAGCGAAAGCCTCGCTTCAGACCGTGTTTGCTACAACTTATAAGCGAAGCTTTTTTACAACCTTTATGCTTAAGAAAAGTTCTTCTTGTAAATGACAGGCCTTCGGCCGCGGCCGTCTTGCTGTTTAGAGTGCTTTCACATTTAGGCGACTTCAACAGCGTGGCAGCAGCGCGACTTACGCGCGACAGTCGTGCTGCCGATGATTTCATACTATACACGGCAGCGCGGCAGCAGCGCCGCAGCGGCGCGTTAGTCGCGTGGGTCCGCCCCACTATACCCATTACCCATTGCAGTGGTAGTACTATCTCCGTATTAGCACTAAAATGGGTAATGGGTGTAGTGGGACCGACCCAGTCGCGCGACCGTCGCGCTGCTAATGTAAAGGCATCCACTGCTACCGCGTGGCGCTATAATGTGAAGGCGCACTAAGCGCGTTACAACGCCGATTGTCGAGAGTGGGTCCCGATTTGTTATTGATTCGAGGTGGTGACGTTACAAATGCTCATAGATGTGTGTTGAAATATGGAATTTCATACAAAGAATACTGAACGCAGCGAGTTGATACGGTGTCGTTCCCGTAACGGGTGGATAGATGTGCTTCTTCTTTGTCTTCTTCCGTATCGGCAATAACACGGGCTCAATCTTGTTTGCGCAGAAAGCGGCTATCGTAGTAGAGATCTGGTTAGAGACAAGTAAGTCCTCACGCAAGCAGGTGGTCGGGCACGCGGGACTGTTAGTGAGGTGGGCCATGGTTTGCAGGGGTTCTCCACATTCACAGCTGGCGTCTGCGCTGATTGAGTCCCCCACTGACACAGGTTATATGTACTCCGACCAACCTGGGTCGGAAGGTTCCTCATAGCCTGGAGGCAGATTTTCATCGGGGGGGTACAGTGAGTGTGGGTACTCGCTTTCTTAAAGCCTGCACCTCATATCAGTAGGGGTTTCGTCGGTAGGCTGCGTAGATCGCAGGAAGCTTTTGCAGCTTCACAACCGACCTGTGGCGGGGGAGAGCTGCGTGCGAACTTTTCTGCGGACTCTGGGTGGAGCTATTTGCGCAAGAGGAAATAGCATACCACCCGGGGTTGGCTTTAGACAGTCACTCACTATGCGGCAGGTGCCGTATAGATAGATGTACTATTAGTAATAGTAACTTAGTGCCTAAATTTATTTTAATCACTTCAATCCTTTTTAAATAAACGTGCGCCAGACAACATACCAATTGTGTTGGTTTTTAAGTAACGCATTAGTGATTATAGTTATGGTAAGAGTAACTAAAAACCGTTTTTATTTGCTAGTCGAATAATGTAAACAATCTTTTTATAACTTTTAAAATAATATTAGTTAATTAAACTCATTTACTATATGATTTGAAAAGATCTTAGTGTTAAACAATGAATTACATATAAAATTGGTGAGTTTTTTGTTAATACTATTTCAAAACGAATTATTTTACCAAAACGGAATGTCAAGATTGTTTACAATATTGGACAAACAAAAAGAAATGGACTTTAGTCGAACAGAACCTTAACAATTTTATTTACTATCTAGAGTAACGCTTTGTTATTTCAGGATATGCCATTTCTAGTTTCCTTTCATGATTTCCGTACAGTTTTCCAGTGTTATTATTTCAGTCAATATAAGGTTCATATTTTCAGACAATATTTTTGTTTAGGTATAGGCGTTTATTGGTTTTCTATTGACTTCCGTTAATAGAAAGTCAAACCACCTAATACCGAAAAACGGGTGAACCAATTTCCATGATTTTTACTTTGTTGGATTTGCCTTGGCCCCAAATAAGATAATAACTAAACAATGGAGCCGGGCGTCCAGCCCGGCCCCACTGTTTAGCGTTGGTGAAACAAAGTTCAGTGGAAAATAATTGGCCTTAAGACTGCAATCAGCTATACTGGAAAAATAACTTAGGCCTGATTTGACCAAATTCGGATAAGATATATTCGTCGAATATAACACAAAACACCGCCTATTAGTCAGCAGTCATTTAAGTAAATCTCATTTTAACATCGGTCGTTTTATACTTATTCGGTCGGCTAAGTGTTATCTCACGTTGGTAAAATCGACTCTTAATTTTTTTGTTCTATTTTCTTCTTCAAATTTTAACCTGAATTAAAAATATTATCAAAACCATATTACATAGTTATCCTATGGGGTACAAGCGTTGACAGATTTTTCCCTTCTTATGTACGAATTGAGTCATAAATTTTCGGCATATTCTATCTCTGAATCAAACCTTCATGGTGAACTGGAAACAATCGGTGTATAGCGCTCAAGCCTCAGCGGCTGCCGCACATGCTTCAGCTGCATTTTTCATAGTATCTGACTGTTAATTGACGTATGGCGGTGTGGATACACCACAATGGATCTGTAGTGTATCCACATGTGGTGAATGGATGGATGGATAAGTTTACGGCGGTATTACTCGCTAGCGACAACAAAAAAGACTATAGCAAATTGTACAGCGCCTCTAGCGCTCATTTTTAGATAAAAATCCATACAAAAAGTTACGGGGCGCGCGGGGGCGGGGGGAGGGGATAAGCGGGAAGCGTGAGGAACGGGGTACGTTTGACGGGTCCATTCTTATATAGTAACTTTACGAACTTTAAACGAATTTTGTAACTGTCTGACTGAAATTTTATTTAAAAAACTAATATAACGTTAATACACCAAACAATGAATCAGATTAATGATGAGTTGCATGTTTCCTAGCTCAAAGGATTAGCATAGTATTCCAACGCAGCCAGCATTATAGCCTCTTTGCAATAAGGAAATGGTATCGTTTTTAATTGGTAGGTTTTGAATATATTTTTATGCTGCACGTCTAAGTTTTTTTTTGTTATTGATAAAGTTAAGTAAGTTCTCTACGGGATCGAATCAGAAATGAGGAGATACGTAGAAGAACTAAGGTAACGGACATAGCCTTGAGAATCAGTAAGCTCAAGTGGCAATGGGCAGGGCACATAGCGCGAAGAACTGATGGCCGTTGGGGCAGGAAAGTTCTAGATTGGAGACCCTTCGACCAGAGACGCAGCATGGGACGTCCACCAACAAGATGGACAGACGACCTTATAAAGATCGCAGGATCAAACTGGATGCAGAGTGATCGGTCGCTGTGGAAATCCGTGGGGGAGGCCTATGTTCAGCAGTGGACGTCCTTTGGCTGATAATGATGATGATGATGATTAAGTTAATGATACTAAAAAAGGATAAGCTAGGTCTAACGACATGGGCGTAGCTAGCGCCGTATCTGCCGTATAAATTATACGGGGCCCCCGGGGTACGGTGGCCCAAAGGGTCAACATTAAAATCAGCAAAAACGTTTGTGATTTTCTTGTTTGTTCAAATTGTAATGCTATTGAGGTTTTACAACTTAACAAAATAAAATAAGATAAAGAACCTCTCATGTACGTCGTAACGAGCCACGCCGCACCCGCGAATGTAAATAATTCGATTTAATTTAAATTAAATTTTCATTAATCTAAAATTTGATTATTTTTATATTTATCCGATTTAAATAAGTGTAAATTTTAATTTAATGCTTTTTGGTTTGATTTAATTTTAAAATGTATTTTTTTATTATTATTATTTTAATCCAATAATAATCAATATAGAACTTAATCGATTTTTTTTATATTATCTCGGGTCTGGGTGTTGTGGTAGGACAAATAAAGCTTTATATTTTTATAACATTAATATTATATGTAATAACGTTAATAATAATATATCATTCCTTTAACAGAATCTGTAAATAACAATGGTACGGAAGTTAAGTGAAGTCTGAAGCAAATACATAATTAATAAGTACTACAATTAAGTCGTCCGTACTTTTTCATGAAAATGACAATTACTGGGCGTGTAGATACTGCATGTCTTTTGGAGTACCATACCGTACAAAGGGCCCAATAATAATGGGCTCGATCGTCGGGTTAATATGGGAATCATATTTTTTAATAAATATACGTATGATATTTTTCTATTTTATTATTCTTGGTTGAGCAGATATTTGACCTCGATCGCACCCGATTTCAAGTGTGGATGAGTTCTAGGGTGGTGCATATCTGGTTAGTAGCAGTCTGTTCACTTTTGCCTTATAGAGACTTAGGTTATAAGGTCAAATTCCTGAGGGAAATCTTCAGTATACAGCGAATAACATACTCTAGCTGCATGCATTAAAAAAGTGTCAAAAACATAGGGGTAGTACGTTAGCCTACGTCTGGTCCCCTGTGTTATTTTCACGGGTCTGAGTTTTGTGGTACCACCGTTGTTTCTAATTTCTATAACACAAGTGCATTAGCTAATTATAAGTTACTAGCAGTCCCCCGCGACTTCGTCCGTGCGTTTTGGGTTTGCTCTACCTTTCCCTTCACAGTGTAATGTTTTATAGCTTTAAACCTTCCTCGATAACTTTTTTTAAAATCAATCCAGTAGTTCCTGAGATAAGCGCTTTCAAACAAATAAACAAACTCTTAAGCATTATAATATTATAAGTATAGATTGATGTACAGTATTTAGTTATTAAATAATACGAGGAAAGATATATTTTTTTAATGCCAAACTCGTGATTCTTAGCTCCCAGCCTACAATTTCCCTTGACGAACAAAATCAGGGGTTTTGTTTTTGGAAAGAATAGACTCGGTAATGGGCCATATTCTTTCTACCTCCTTCAGAATCCGAGGTCAAATTTTACGATACAATCTGGATTCATACCTTTAAGAGACCCTGCACATAGTAAAACAGTGATGGCTGATTTTATGATTTAATCAATGTATTGCGACTTTTTATTGCGTGGCTGGTTGTAAGAAAGTGGTTAAAAGGAGATTATGTTTGGGGTTCCATGTTCCTTTCACCCTTAAATTTTAATAAGATACACGACTAAGAGTCGATTTTACCAACGTGAGGTAAGACATATCCCATCGAATAAGTATGAAATTTCATTTTTTTTTAATTTCTCAGGGTCACAATTTTTTTGTATTTAGATTTTGTTTATGCCATATTTTAGTTTTTTTTAGGTTAAACGGTTAAACTCGCAATCGCATTACCACACGAAAAAATATCGATTGCCGCGAGCGAACTTCACGCGTCTGGTGACATCGATTACAACGTCAAGCCACGCATCGCTGCTGCATGGGTCAAGTGACCTGGTGTGTTATTTGTGACCCCAAAATGCCAGTTAAGTTCAAGGGACTGGTCTATTAGACCATCATTAGACCATCCTTTTGTACAGTAGTGAAGCGTGGCTGGTGCTTGAGCGACACAAGCAGGAACTGCGTGTCACGGAGATTAAAAAGCTGTGAAAATGCGGAGTCACGAGAAAAGATCGCATTAAGAACTCCCACATCCGCGGCACGTTCGTGGCAAAGCATACAAGCTGCAGAAAAGTTGCCTTCGTTGGTACGGTCACGTTTTGCGGAAACCGACACGAGCTACGTGGGTAGCAATTTGCTACCCACGTTGCTCGTGTCGGTCTTGCCAAGCCGCCTCTGATGGGCTTGACAGAAGGGGTGGACCCAAATAGTGCTGGCTAGATGTCGTGAAGGATGATATGCGTGCCAATCAACTGAACACAGAGGTTGCCCAAGACAGTGTAAAGTGGAGACGAAAAAGTAAGAAGGCAGACTCCGCACGCAACTGGGATTAACGCTGGGATGATGATGATGATGATGATCTTATTAGAGTTTATTCTCAACAAAGTATGTTTTCCATACAAAATAATACTTCTGTAAGGGTCTTTATCTAAAATCTGTATCTTAACAATATCTGTGGTGAAATAAGGAAAGGCAAATGGAGGTTTGTAAGAGGTACTAAAGAAAAATGGTTTCGCTTTGAGCTTGAATATCCTTGCATTGAAAGGTTACAGCATCGCATAGAAATAAAAACATATAGACAAATATTTGAATCGGGGAACTCTTCTTATTGATTAAACTTATTTTATTCACTTTGATAACTACACAGTACTACTATACTACTACTACTTACTTCTGAATCAGTAATAAGTACATCTATTCTGGCTGACTATCAAATCCGCGTGAATGTTATCGAATTTGCATTCAATTTATTAATAGTTATTTGGTTGTTTAGTATAAAATACATATTACAAGTGCGTGTACGAAGACGACTCAACAAGCGCAGCGTTCAATAAAATTACAGCCAGTTTATGTAACGCTGTAAACAGCATATATTAAAATTATTTTCTCCGTGCAGTTTGGGTCATAAATCCCTAATTAAGTTGTAATTGCCGCGTTGGATAGATGCTAGTTCTTTGAGCTAGGAATCAGCCAACTTTATTATTGGCTGTTACAGAATTTAATTTTCGCGCATTTTTCTAAACAGCAATTTAACAGAAGATCCCCACGTCCCAAAAAACGCCCAGCCAGAATCTTAGCCTCCTTGCCACAAGGAAATGGTTTCGTTTTTGAATAGATAGATTTTAAGTTAATTTGGAATGTTCATGTCTTAGTTTTAAGTTTATCTTTTTGTTATTAATAAAAATAATGGTAAGTTCCTATTGTGAATTCATTATAAATACATCATCATTGGCCACAGCACCTGTTGTAGATGATTGTTTCAGCACTAGTGGGTTCCTCGTTGGTTAGCGCAGTGCCGTTGATGCCTATAGCTGCGCGGCATTTCTTGCCACATTGATTGCACATATAACGCGAGTCCGCAGGAGTTGGTAAAGCACGACGGAGATTTTTCGGCTCGCTTGGTATTAAACTCCCCTAAACATACGATTACAGATTTTCATTAAGTTTTTTTTGTGTCATAGATAACTGTAACTTAAATGTTTCAAGATTATCAACTATTACATAGTTAACGGGATCTGATTAATTTTGTTACGTCCGCTGTTCGAAGTACCGTACTAACAAATGTCGGGTTTTATGTAAATGTTTTTATTCAATTATTTGCATACAAAATATCACAACAACCTACTCCTCACACTCATAGGTATATAAAAACAACTTTTAAATTTAAAATTTAAATCATACGTTCATGTCCATTCTCGCGGCGTTCTTTTGCAAAAAGAAGAAAACCGGCCAAGTGCTAGTCGGACTCGCACAATGGTTCCGTGCCAACTTTAACTAAATTAGAGATCCACACTTAGCCAAAATACCATGATATTTTGTTAAAAAAACTATTACTTCGATCCCGTTTCAATTTTCGTCGAAAGTATTTGTTAAAATCTACATTAAATATTTAATGTATATGTATATTTTAAAGTGACACTTGCTTAGTTTACGAGTTAGAGGAGGGGGGACGCCCCTTTTATCACTTTGGAAGCGTCTATCTATCAAACGTTAGGCTATAAAAGAAAATGGTTTTAAAAACCTGTATGTCATTTTAAAAACTCTATCCATAGACACATAGGTTTGAGTAAAAAAAATATCGATTTTAGTTTCATGTATGGGAGTCCCCACTTAAAAATCATAATATTTTATTTTTTAAAAATTAATCGTTTAGCGGTTAACAGAATACATCTTCCTACCAAATTTAAACTGTGTGATGCTTATAGTTACAGAACAAAGTGGCTGGGACTTACGGGCGGACAGACAGACTTGACGTAACTATATGGGTTCCGTTTTTTGCCATTCGTCTATGGAACCCTAAAAAGCACTAACGTTCTACTAAACGTGTTAATTAACTTTAATTGTATTTAAGCTCAGAAAATATCTTTTACGAAGAAAAGTCACATAATATTGAGATTAAAACTATTCGTGTTAAGGCTCAAAAGGATTCACAAAAGAATAACACTTTGAATAGAAAATACTGAAAGGTTTTGTGTAAAATATTCCAGCATTGATGAATGTCGCACATTATTTGATATTATCATCTATCAAAGCCTTTTGTGAATACGCAACGCTTAAAAAATAAATAAAATGTTCTCTATTCATAATAGGTAAGTCACAAAGAAAAGAATACGGTAGGTTTTAGCTAAATTTCCATAAAAATAAAGAAATAATCCCGGTAGGTACGGTAGTATACCTTGGTAGGACGTCCACCAACAATCTATAGGTCGCAGGATCACACTGGTAAAGACCGCTTGCAACCGGTCGCTGTAGAAATATTTGGGGGAGGCCTATGTTCAGTAGTGGTCGTGCGGTCATAATGTGCAATCTCATGACGTGCCTTGGCACCGAATTCGTCCAAGTATAATAGTCTCCTAGCCAGTTTCGACTACGGTGGGCGGATTCACGCAAAAAGATCGCATTAAGAACTCCTACATCCGCGGCACGTTCGTGGCAAAGCAGACAAGCTGCAGGGAAGTCGCCTTCGTTCGTACGGTCATGTTCTGCCGAAACCAGTTCCCTACGTGGGTAAATAATAATAGTCCCCCTAGCTGATTTCGACAACGGTGGCCAGTCGTAACGACTAACCGACTGCGCGGGACATATTATAGTGCACAAGTGTGTGCGCAAACACAGGTGTACTCTCTATTACTTCCACTCTCATAACCTGATAGGACAGCAATCTGACACGACCGGAGGGAGATCAGGCGCAGGACAAATGGCTTTGCGTGCTTTTCCGAGGCACGGGGGTGAAACACCGTCAACTTCTAAACTCCGGGCTACTCTAAGAATTTCTAAGCAGAAAAACTCGGTTATGAAATTTTTGACCCGACCCGGGACCTCTAGCGCTTTAAAGTGCGACCCTCTTACCGCTGCCCCACCGAGGCAGTTATTGCTTTGGAAAATAGGTAGTGTGTGTACTTTCTCTGTTCCTTCCTATCATGGTTACTGTGAATATTGAGAAAAGTTTAAAACTTTTCTATTCAAGGACTTAAAAAATCTTGTATAAAATAGGGTTTGGCATAGAAAAACAAGCGATGGTGAAAATTCAACAGCATATTTCTTTAGAAATAGTTAAATTAATTACTTCAATACCTGACACATAGGACCTTCAAATCAATCAACTTCATCATCATTATCATCCACAGGTCAGCTGAACCTAGGCAAAAACTAGGCCTCCTTCATACTTTACATAGTTACCGGCTTTATGCGGTCTGCATCCAGTGTGACCCTGCAATCTTAATAATCTCGCCGGTGGACGTCCTATGCCAACTCCTTTTTAGGGTTCCGTAGCCGAATGGCAAAAAACGGAACCCTTATAGTTTCGTCAAGTCTGTCTGTCTGTCTGTCTGTCCGTCCGTATGTCACAGCCATTTTATTCTGTAACTATAAGCATCACACTGTTGAAATTTGGTAGGAGTATGTATCCTGTTAACCGCTTTACGATTCTCAAACAAAAAATAATGTCATTTAAGGGGAGGCTCCCATACATGAAACTAAAAACAAACAAAAAAAATGACAAACCTATACGCGTGGGGTGTCTATGGATAGGTCTTTTAAAATGACATAAAGGTTAGAACCATTTTCTTTCAAAGTGTAACGTTTCATAGCTAGACGCTTCCAAAGTGGTAAAATGGGCATCCCCCCCATCTAATTTTTAAACTAAGCGAGTGTAAATTTTGAAAAAAAAAATTATAATGTAGATCTTAACAAACACTCAACGAAAATTGGTTCGGACGGAATCGAACGAGAAGTTTTTGAGATATAGCACATTTTCAACAACCGCAAACATAACATTGCACTTCATACAAAATATTGTGGTATTTCTTTCACTAAGTGGAAGTACATAAGTGGATTCCCTAATTCATCATCCACGTTAAAGTTGGCACGGAACCCTTAGTGCACGAGTCCGACTCGCACTAGGCCGGTTTGTTGGACAGAATGTAGCATCATATTATGGGCTACTATACCTTACTTATCTGTTTATAATAACTCGACCTTCCTTTTGTCCGTGAACTGCGTCTTTAGGGAAAGATTTATAATAATTGCTTTTCAATGGACGTTGTATAATTCCTACGGCTTTCCTTTTCCCTACTAAGTAAATATTAATTTTGGGAAGGGAAAATGGTTAAGATTGGAGTCGTTTAGATTCATATTTTTGTACCCCATTGTGTGTGGAAGTGAAAGCGAGTAATTTAGCGAAGTCCGTGTTGTAGTGGCGCAAGCACGCTGGGTTTCAAGGCTTCGGGCTCCGTTTTCCCGGTTTTGATTCCCTGTCGGGACAATGTAGAAATCATAATTGTATACATTGTTTGAGCCTGAATCAAAATTGTTGACATTTCTCGTAGATTATTTATATTTTCTGCTTCATCAAATATCCTTCTTAATATCTTTAAAAAATCTTAATCGTAATTTTTCAAGCTTAATTCAAAAATTCTTTCATCAATAAATACTGAAAACACCAACTTTTGTCACAGCATGTTCGAGTGCCACCTGGTGTTTTTACAGAAAACTATGCCAGGAGACTTCCGTACCAGCAGGACGATTCAGAATCATTTGATAAGCTATTCGGTTTAGGTTTTGGCTAGATTTTTTGAATTTTCTATTCATTTAGGTATATTAATGTCGTGGTTTGATCGGATGTCGACATGTTAGTTCGTTCGAAGCGCTAGTAGGCCCAAAAGATAAGGAGAGATGTTCTAGCCCCATATGGGCCTAAATTGATTGATATAAACTAATTATTGACGTTCATAAGTGGCATATTGTGTCCAAAATTAAATAAATGATTTTTGACTTTGATAAAAGAACAAAATAAAGTACTTGCATCGGATAAATCCATGTTATAATAATTTAAATAAATAATAAGTGCATGTTATCGAACAGTAACCAAATGGTTCTGAATTGGGAGGCAGTTATTTTAAGTTTTTTGGTCAGTTGTTTGATAGCGGGTAATTTATTTATTTAAAAACGTCATTGCATAATTAAAAGTGTACAAAAGGGAGACATACTGATAGTAGCATTACCACCCAGTCACTTATTCAGATCAGATGAGAGTCAGGACTACTATTTTCGAAACGCTCGCGTCAACATTCCGAGTGATTAATAGATTATCTTTCGAAAATCAATTAGTAGTAGTCCCCCTAGCCGATTTCGACTACGGTGGCCAGTCACAACGACTAACCGACTGCGCGGGACATATTATAGTGCACAAGTGTGTGCGCAAACACAGGTGCACCCTCTATTCCTTTCACTCTCATAGCCCGATGGGACAGCAATCTGACACGACCGGAGAGAGTTCAGGCGCAGGACTAACGGCTTTACGTGCTTTTCCGAGGCACGGTGGTGAAACACCACCAACTTCCAAACTCCAGGCTACCCTAAGAATTTATGAACAGAAAAACTCAGGTATATATTTTTGGCCCGACCCGGGGATCGAACCCGGGACCTCTGGCGCTGCCGTCGCTTTAAAGTGCGACCCTCCTACCGCTGCGCCATCGAGGCAGTTGCATCCTCAATCAATTAGAAAGTATGTGACAGTGTTCGATCGCAATAAATATCCTTTAATAAATAAATATCCTTTGGACATTCCCACACATCGCCATCTAGTCCCAAAGTAAGCTACTCGAAGCATGTGTTATGGGTGCCAGACAACGGATATAATACTTAAATATTTTTTGTTTTGTAAATACATACATGATATACATAGAAAACACCCAGACCAATACAAACAAACAGGTTCATGCACACAAATGTTTGTATTGTGCGGGTATCGAACCCGCAACCTGCTGCGTAGTAGGCGATTTCTCGACCACTCCACCAGACGGGTCGTCAGAAGTCAACAAAAATTACGTTTAGTGTAGAAGCTAGTGTGGATACAAGATTGATTTATCTGTCTTTAAATGGGTAGTGTGGATTTCAACTGATTTGCATTCGAAATGATAATATGATTTATCGGCGGTAAGAAGGTCGATTCTCCAAACTGCAATCTATGTGGCAAAATAGAGGATGTTCAACACATTATTGTAGAATGTGAAAAATTCCAGGAGGGAAGGGAGTTCATTATGCGAAAATACTGTATCAATGCGCACAACTTAGGAGCATTCATCAATATTTTATCACAACCAACAAGTGAAGCGGCAACGCTTCTTGTAAACATGATTTCCCGCCATTAACTCCATTCTCTCGTGGTTATTGTTATAAATTGTGTGAGATTCGATGGGGCTGACATGCCAGACTCTGGTAAAAGCCTCCAAATAAAAAGAGATTAAAAAAAAATGATTTATCATTAATCAAAGAAAATCACATGTCATATTGATGCGAGTGATTCAAAAATAAAGCTCCAGGTCATTCAGACAGAAAGCTTGCGTAAGTGAAGTCGGTTTAAAGATTAAACGACATTCATCTCGCCTTTAAGACTTTCATGAAATAGGCGTCACAGGAAAATTACACTTCATAACTGTTTAAAGTTATTGCCCGAAAACAGTTGACGGAATTACGTCAAAATGGCATCATTCGCTTTAATTTCTACAGTGCGACATGGATCTTTTGGCTATCGTCCGACGACAAACGCAGAAATTTAATAAAAACCTACGACTGTCGGATCTAGCGTAGCCAAATATCCATCTTTCAGGAGATTTTAAGAAAAAAATAAAGTTAGCCTGTAACATTCCACTGCGGGGCAAGGGCCTTACCTCCACTATGAGGTAGTGTGAGCCATACTCCACCACGCGGGCTCAGTGCGGATTGGTGGAGGGGTGTTTGCAAGGCAAGCGACTAACCCTGCTGTCAGATGTTATCAAGTCGCCTATAAGGCTTCTGACTAGGCTTAACGACTAATATCAACCGATATTAGCCGGGACCAACGGCTTAACGTGCCTTCCGAAGTACGGAGATGCTCGTGATATACGTCACTTACATGGTCGCAATGGTCACCCATCCAAACACGACCGCGCCGTAGGTTGCTTCACTTCGGTATCACTACCAAAGCGCTGCTACCATTGTGCTACGAGCACCTCAACTTCTGAAATAAAAATATAATTTTCTTTGGTTGTTATTGTTTATACAATTATTTTGCGCTTAATATCGGTGAAATATGCTAAAAATACATGCTTAAAATGCTTTAAATTAGTACCCGTCTCTTGGACTTTGCCATGGTTAGGCAAAAAAATAATAATAGCTAAGCAGCTTCCTTAACTACCAGAATCAAGAAAGAGTTTTTGAATTCGCTGCCCTGATTAAATTCTAGCGCCCTCCTGTCAATATCATCTATAGTCCAAAATGCTCGTCACACTATATATAGTGTGATTGCTAGTCCAAAAATGTAAACAATCTTTTTATAACTTTTAAAATAATATAAGTGATAAAAATAAATAAACTATTGGATTTAAAGATCTCAGTATTCAACGATGAATTACCTATTTGTCTTTCATTTTGAAATTAATAATTTCGTTGAAAAGAAATGTCAAGAATGATTACAATGTTTGACTAGCATACTTAAACGGACTATAGGCGTTTCAAGTTTCAATGATGGCGGTTAAATTCCATATTCAAAACGGGTTTTGTGATATTTCTTACAGGCTGTTTCTTTATTTATACTTTCTCGATGAGAGAGTGAAAACCACGAGCTCTATACCTTATAGAGATAATACATAAATATTTGTTTTAAACAAATAACAATACAAAAATAATAAAACCAGCCTAGTGCGAATCGGACTCGCTCACTGAGAGTTCCGTGCCAACTTTAACTGAATTGGGGATCCACTTACTTCCACTTAGCCGAAATATCAAAATATTTTGTTGAAACCAAATTTTCTTTCTTTTTCTAATAGTTTTTGTATGGAACAAAATATGTTTGTGTTGAAAATGTGCTGTATCAAAAACTTTTAGTTCGATCTCGATCCAACGAATTTTCGTTGAAAGTATTGGTTAAGATCTGCATCATGTTTTTTTTTTTAATTTACACTCGCTTAATTTAAATGGTAAAGGGAGTGGGGTCTGGGACGCCCATTTAACACTTTGGAGACCCCTCTTAAACATCATATTTTTTTTATTTTCTGTATAAAAATTGTCAAGCGGTTAACAGGATACAACTACCCAACAAGTTTTGGGACGCAGAGGAGTCGTCGTCGTTAATGTGTTTAATAATCAATATTTTGATTAGTTATAAAACGGTGTCTTTGAAATAAAACCTCTTTACTTCTATAGAAATACCTAAGCTTTCATATAACCTTATTATCATACAAAAATCCTTACGTCCACATATAACACGCGTTATTTTATAAAAAATACGTCCTTGGTCCCGGCCAATTTCGTATTCCATTGGTTCGAGTCCCCAAGGCCCATTAGGTACAGGGTTATTTTTGTATAACTGCAAATAGGGTTATATTTGGGACAGTGGAGTAAAGGAGAAATGTGAAGCATTCAATTTATTGTACAGACGACAGCACGTCAAATTAAACACTGCAGTATCTTAAGCCGTTGTCATAAGGAGCATTATTCAACAAAAATGTATGGTCTGATGTGGAGATACACATCAGACATGTACAGATGTACTTTCAATAAGCTGTTTGATTTTTTCTTTTGATCGAGTGAGGTTTTGATTCATTTGTTTTAGAATATTGAGTTTATTATTTCATTTATTCATTTAATTTGGATGGGTAAAAAAATTCAAATATTGTGCTTATAATCTATGAGTTCTGAGAAAAAAAATGAAAAAAATGACCTCTACATTTTTACTTGACTCAAAGATTTGATGATATGAGATTTAAAAATACTAATATTTTACTTAATCAATCGATTTCAGAAACCACTTTAATTTGTAAGTTAAATTTACTTTTGGGATTAGGGATTGTAAAGGAAACCATTTTATTTCAAATTCCCTTTCATAATCATTGTCATTATCAGCCAGAGGACGTCCAATGCTGAACATAGGCCTCCCCCACACTTTTCCGCAGCGACCGATCACTAGCGGTTTGCATCCAGTGTGATCCCGCGATCTTAACAAGTCGTCCGTCCATCTTGTCGGTGGACGTCCCACGCTGCGCTTTTGTTCGAAAGGTCTCCAATCTAGAACTTTTCTGCCCCTTTCCCTTTACGGGTTAGAATTGGAAATTCAAATCTTAACTGCTTATTTTAATATATAACTCCTGACTGACTGACTACTCTTTGCTTAAGCAATGACAGCCAATATAACTTTTGGCAAAGCGAAAACAAAACTTAGGTATAATTTAAAGTCATATTAGGTTTCTAACTCAAACAGACCTAACCATTTCAATGGAGGTCATTCCGTCCTACACCTGCTAAAAGGGTTAAAAGTAGAATCATGTAACACATTAAGTCCAACTTCCAAATCTAAATTGGATTCCATCCCTAAGGAGGTTTAGGGTTTTGGGTCTTTTAGGCCCCTTGTGTTTTGGCAGAAGGAGCTCGCAGTGATGTCACGATTCTATGTTATTGTCTATCGATAGAAATCTGAATGGTTAATAGTCATTCTAGTATTTTTTTCCTAATATTGGTTATCAAGGCTCGGTTAAATGTAGAATAGTGTTTGTATAGCTTTTAGTATTAGCTTGTTTTCTCTGTAACTGAATATGTATTCTTTAAGAAAAAAAAGGTTATTTTTAAACCGTAAATCGTAATTAGTTAATACTGAATTCAATAGGTATCAAATATCAAAACCCTAGTTATTTTCAAACATATTCAACCTTTACATGATTTATCTGATTTGAAAATTTCGATTTAAGTAGACCCGAAAAATACTCGAACTGTTTGCGTCTTAAATACTAGGAGAGTTGTCTATGACAGCAAAAATATTCTGCCATGGCACAAGGTGTGACTTAAGACCTCCTCTCATAGGGGTGGCGTGACCAAATGAATGTTTTGGACTAACTTAATTATTAAAAATATTAAAAAGTCTAAAATGAACATAATATAAAAAATCTAATATGAATAAAAATAACCCTAAAATCAAATTAATTATCAGGCCCGGTTAGACGGAAAGTTTCTGGTTGGAGTCCCGCCCGTGCGCAAATTTGGTTTCTTATTTAATCTTTATGAATATAAAATATGACACTGTGAGTGTTAAAAATGCTCTCAACCATCAGTTAAGGAATATTTGTCGAATATAATACAAAACGCCTAATTTGAAACGTTCCTTATTTATCAGCAATTATTTATATAAATGTCATTTTATAATCAATCGTTTTATACTTATTTCATCACGTCGGATAAGTCTTATCTGCCGTTAAGCAAATCGGCCCTTAAATGTTTAGGGACAACCTCATAAACTAATAATTATTTGTTCTCTTAACCTTACCCAACAACGTACATTTTAAAACAATCCCTCTGGTGAACGTAACAAATATCTTACGTAAAGCTCTGGGTAATAAAATCCAGACGATTCGAGTTAAATAATGGTCTTTTCTGTTTACAACAGAACTTCGCTGCTATCTATACTAATATTAAAAGCCGAAGACTTTGTTTGTATGAACGTGCTAATCTCAGGAACTACTAGACCGATTTGAAAAAATATTTTAGTGTTGGCTAGCTTATTTATCGGGGAAGGCTTAAAGCTAAAAAACATCACGTGGCAACGGGAGGGGAGGGAGCAAACTCAAAACGCGGATGGGGGGGACCGCTATTCTCGAATAAGTCCGAAGAATACAATTTTATTAAGCTTTGTTACTTGGTTAAGACAATATAAGCAAATGTCAAAGCCAAAATTAAAAAGCCTTCCCATTCACAAGTGATAACATGACATGTAGCGATTACGTTAAACTTCGGTCAGAATTTATAAAAGACCCATTTTAATTTTATAGCACTTTTTACCCATATCGGTAAAACCAAAAGTGTATCAAGATTACTAAAGTCCGTTTGTTTTTGCTTGTCGAACGTTGAAAACAATCTTGATATTATTTTTTACTGATATAATTCATTTTAAAATAAGTGAAACACAAAACTAACCTACTGCATAAGTTATTAACAGTTTTACACTAAGATTTTATTTAATCAAATACTAAATGTTTTTTTTTCATCTTTATATTTTAGAAGTTATTAAAAGATTGTTAACATTATTTGATAAGCAAAGAAAAACGCACTAAGTAGAGAAACCTCTATATTTATTTTTATTTTTCTCCGATATACCTAATTCGCATGCGTCACCGCAAAATAAAATGCATGCAGTCTGCATATGGAAAATACGGAACCCTAAAAAATATGGCGAAATGTCAGTGCTTATGTACGTACATTGAAAAATATGTATGGCGAAATGTCTGTGCTTATGAAAGGACATTTCACCTTTACTTGCGGAACGGGACTGACCTCACTGACGAAATTATTGTATCTTGCTAAGTATAAAAGTGATACATATTATGCGGGTTATTCGAACGAATTTACAGATTTTTGCATTACCGTGTTTTGTCTATTTGTGTATTCTTTTTGTCCCTATTTGTGTATTCTTTTGTTTGATTTTCTTAAATCTGGTATTCTGCTAATCTGTGTTCCGCCCGCTAGTTAGTATATTAAAAACTCATTTGTAAAATCTCGATGGCCGCCAGTGATACTACAGGCTTCACAGCTTAGTACGGGGACCGATGTGTAACATAATTGTATAACTTTTGAAAAATGAATTATTTTGTATTTATTTTTGTAAGAAAGAAAGAAAATACATTTATTAATTAAGGACATCACACACACACACAAATTAAAATAAAACATAAAAAAGTGGAAGGGAAAAATAATAACAGTAAACAAAACTATTAATAAGCATAACCAATCCCCGTTGTGCGTCTGTGATGTCCCAATCAAGAGGACCTTCCTCAGCATATGCCAGGCCCCCAGAAGGCCCTGGCGCTGGTTTTCAGTGTGCCCTTGTCGAGTGAGGTACACGGAAAGAGACGCCAATACTATGTACGTAAATAAATACATAATAATACATAGGAACGGAAAAAAGACAAAAATATTACTCGTAATAATCAAATGGTAACATATAAAATAAATAAATAAATGCATATCATCTCGAGTACCTGGCAAGCCCAATACCACATTGCTGTCCAATAAAATCGACTTACAGCCGCTACAAGTGTTGAGATGTAAAATATTTATTAAGATTTGTCTGCGAATGCGCCAGTGTTCTTAGCGCGTATATGTATAACCAGAAAATGTAGCCATATCTATATCATTGTCAAAACTACGTTGAATTGTATCATGGTTATTTTTTTCCCATGGGACTAAAATTGCTGATCTGGTTTATCAATTTGTTCTACGCCTCCATTCTACCCGGAAACAGGGTCTGTAATACAAACCCTTATTGACGAACCCTTTGGAGTATTCCAACACCTTTTTTGGGTCGTTGGTCGTGAAAAATGGTGTGGAGTGGAGTTACATAACTTTGATTTGATTTTCAAGGTGACGGCGTTTGGTTGATATTCTTTGGCTTTGTTTGTCTGACACATAGTGAGTTAATTGAATTGAAATTGAAATTGAAAATCATTTATTGCCATAACAATTACATAACTACAATATGGTCTCAAATACAAAATGAAATCTACACTTAAATAAAATAAAAAAATAAATTTAAATTTTATACATATATTTAAAATTATAACAAAGAGGTGACAAAGATAAATTTAAGGCAATGGGTACCAGTTTCAGCTATTGCTGAAATTAATTTAGCGCTGGTTTTCAAACAGGCCCCTATAGATAAAGCCGGAAAGCCGGTTATAAAACAAAAAAATAATAATATTATAATGAGGCAAAAGTACATAGTAATAATAACTCATATGTATATGAAACAACAACTTATATGAGGGTGTGTAATGTATGTGGTGTGTGCTTGTGTTGTGAGGAAGAGTCTATTTTTTTGGTGTTCGTTTGAGTCCAATGAAAAGTGTGAAATGAATAATTTAATGAACCAAACAAAATAAATCATTAATTAAAGAGAAAAGGGTAAACTACTCCTAGCTACAATTGTGACTGTATATTTAAATAAATAAATATTGGACACTAATGACATACATTGCTCTGATCCCAAAGTAAGTAGCTAATGCACTTGTGTTATGGAAATCAGACACAACGGTGGTATCACAAAACGCAGACCCGAGACAATATAGAACATATTGATATATACAATGTGTTAATTTTACATTTGATCAAACTTTTACGGAGTGCTCTAATGATGGTTTTGAACAACTTTTGCTATGGGACCAACTTCAGAATCAGACTTCAGAATCTTCATAAGGACTGTGTCCTTATGAAGATTTTAATATGAGTCTTTTGATTGCTCAATAAACAGTGGTAAGACTATTGACCCGGCGAATCTAAGGGTCGTGGATTCAAGTCCCGTTTATGCGCATTTGTTTTTTAGAAGTTATGATTTTAGTGCTTTCCCATGAGGTTAACAAACTCCATTTCATACTTTAATTTGTCATCCGTGTAGTCGTAGCCTTCGTGACCGAAACAATTTTAAAAGAGCTTGCGGCGAACACTAGTTTATTAATGCCACTCTACTGTGACAAATTACATTTAGAGATGTTGTATTTGTCGATAAAAATATCGACATTTATTTTTGATAAGCCTTTTGTAACAATATTTTATTTTAATAATGGTAAATTTAATTAACTCCAACTCCATTTTAACAAAGGTAAATTTAACTAACTCAATTTCCATTTTAACAAAGGTTAATTCGATTTACTGCAAGTCATGAGTGACGAGATAGTTCAAGTGAGCTAGTATATTTTTTACTTTGAAAATAGCGGCCACTCTACCATGTGAGAAGAGAATGTTTTGAGAAATGGGACACCATCATCATCATTGTCAGCCAAAAGACGTGCACTGTTGAACATAGACCTCCCCCACAATTTTCGACAGCAACTGATCAAAAGCAGTCATCCAGTTTAATCCTGCCATCTTTACCAGGTCGTCTGTCCATCTTTTCGGTGGTCGTCCTACACCGCGTCTCTGGTTGAAGGGTCTTCAATCTACAACTTTTCTGCCCCAACGGGCATGCGCTATGTGCCCTGCTCATTGCCACTTGATCTTACTGATTTTCAGGGCTATGTTCGTTACCTTCGTTCTTCTACGTAGCGCCTCATTTTTGCCCTCTCCATCGCTCGCTGTGTGATCTTGTGATTCCTTATAAGGCCCATAGTAAGAAACCATGTTTGGGATCCGCTTGTAATACTGGGATATGTGTTATTTGTAAGAAAGAAAGAAAGAAAAGAAGTTTATTATTTAAGGACATAACAAACACACACATATATACACACACATATGGTTTAAACCAAAAGTGTAGCAAGATTACTAAAGTCTGTTTGTTTTTGCTTGTCGAACGTTGAAAACAATCTTGAGATTAACTTTTACTGAAATAATTCATTTTAAAATAAGTGAAACACAAAACTCACCTACTGCATAAGTTATTAACAGTTTTACACTAGATTTTATTTAATCAAATACTAAATGATTTTTTTCATCTATATATTTTAGAAGTTATGAAAAGATTGTTAACATTATTTGATAAGCAAAGAAAAACGGACTAAGTAGAGAAACCTCTATATTTATTTTTATTTTTCTCCGATATACCTAATTCGCATGCGTCACCGCAAAATAAAATGCATGCAGTCTGCATATGGAAACTACGGAACCCTAAAAAATATGGCGAAATGTCAGTGCTTATGTACGTACATTGAAAAATATGTATGGCGAAATGTCTGTGCTTATGAAAGGACATTTCACCTTTACTTGCGGAACGGGACTGACTTCACTGACGAAATTATTGTATCTTGCTAAGTATAAAAGCGATACATATTATGCGGGTTATTCGGACGAATTTACAGATTTTTGCAGTACCGTGTTTTGTCTATTTGTGTATTCTTTTTGTCCCTATTTGTGTATTCTTTTGTTTGATTTTCTTAAATCTGTTATTCTGCTAATCTGTGTTCCGCCCGCTAGTTAGTATATTAAAAACTCATTTGTAAAATCTCGATGGCCGCCAGTGATACTACAGGCTTCACAGCTTAGTACGGGGACCGATGTGTAACATAATTGTATAACTTTTGAAAAATGAATTATTTTGTATTTATTTTTGTAAGAAAGAAAGAAAATACATTTATTAATTAAGGACATCACACACACACACAAATTAAAATAAAACATAAAAAAGTGGAAGGGAAAAATAATAACAGTAAACAAAACTATTAATAAGCATAACCAATCCCCGTTGTGCGTCTGTGATGTCCCAATCAAGAGGACCTTCCTCAGCATATGCCAGGCCCCCAGAAGGCCCTGGCGCTGGTTTTCAGTGTGCCCTTGTCGAGTGAGGTACACGGAAAGAGACGCCAATACTATGTACGTAAATAAATACATAATAATACATAGGAACGGAAAAAAGACAAAAATATTACTCGTAATAATCAAATGGTAACATATAAAATAAATAAATAAATGCATATCATCTCGAGTACCTGGCAAGCCCAATACCACATTGCTGTCCAATAAAATCGACTTACAGCCGCTACAAGTGTTGAGATGTAAAATATTTATTAAGATTTGTCTGCGAATGCGCCAGTGTTCTTAGCGCGTATATGTATAACCAGAAAATGTAGCCATATCTATATCATTGTCAAAACTACGTTGAATTGTATCATGGTTATTTTTTTCCCATGGGACTAAAATTGCTGATCTGGTTTATCAATTTGTTCTACGCCTCCATTCTACCCGGAAACAGGGTCTGTAATACAAACCCTTATTGACGAACCCTTTGGAGTATTCCAACACCTTTTTTGGGTCGTTGGTCGTGAAAAATGGTGTGGAGTGGAGTTACATAACTTTGATTTGATTTTCAAGGTGACGGCGTTTGGTTGATATTCTTTGGCTTTGTTTGTCTGACACATAGTGAGTTAATTGAATTGAAATTGAAATTGAAAATCATTTATTGCCATAACAATTACATAACTACAATATGGTCTCAAATACAAAATGAAATCTACACTTAAATAAAATAAAAAAATAAATTTAAATTTTATACATATATTTAAAATTATAACAAAGAGGTGACAAAGATAAATTTAAGGCAATGGGTACCAGTTTCAGCTATTGCTGAAATTAATTTAGCGCTGGTTTTCAAACAGGCCCCTATAGATAAAGCCGGAAAGCCGGTTATAAAACAAAAAAATAATAATATTATAATGAGGCAAAAGTACATAGTAATAATAACTCATATGTATATGAAACAACAACTTATATGAGGGTGTGTAATGTATGTGGTGTGTGCTTGTGTTGTGAGGAAGAGTCTATTTTTTTGGTGTTCGTTTGAGTCCAATGAAAAGTGTGAAATGAATAATTTAATGAACCAAACAAAATAAATCATTAATTAAAGAGAAAAGGGTAAACTACTCCTAGCTACAATTGTGACTGTATATTTAAATAAATAAATATTGGACACTAATGACATACATTGCTCTGATCCCAAAGTAAGTAGCTAATGCACTTGTGTTATGGAAATCAGACACAACGGTGGTATCACAAAACGCAGACCCGAGACAATATAGAACATATTGATATATACAATGTGTTAATTTTACATTTGATCAAACTTTTACGGAGTGCTCTAATGATGGTTTTGAACAACTTTTGCTATGGGACCAACTTCAGAATCAGACTTCAGAATCTTCATAAGGACTGTGTCCTTATGAAGATTTTAATATGAGTCTTTTGATTGCTCAATAAACAGTGGTAAGACTATTGACCCGGCGAATCTAAGGGTCGTGGATTCAAGTCCCGTTTATGCGCATTTGTTTTTTAGAAGTTATGATTTTAGTGCTTTCCCATGAGGTTAACAAACTCCATTTCATACTTTAATTTGTCATCCGTGTAGTCGTAGCCTTCGTGACCGAAACAATTTTAAAAGAGCTTGCGGCGAACACTAGTTTATTAATGCCACTCTACTGTGACAAATTACATTTAGAGATGTTGTATTTGTCGATAAAAATATCGACATTTATTTTTGATAAGCCTTTTGTAACAATATTTTATTTTAATAATGGTAAATTTAATTAACTCCAACTCCATTTTAACAAAGGTAAATTTAACTAACTCAATTTCCATTTTAACAAAGGTTAATTCGATTTACTGCAAGTCATGAGTGACGAGATAGTTCAAGTGAGCTAGTATATTTTTTACTTTGAAAATAGCGGCCACTCTACCATGTGAGAAGAGAATGTTTTGAGAAATGGGACACCATCATCATCATTGTCAGCCAAAAGACGTGCACTGTTGAACATAGACCTCCCCCACAATTTTCGACAGCAACTGATCAAAAGCAGTCATCCAGTTTAATCCTGCCATCTTTACCAGGTCGTCTGTCCATCTTTTCGGTGGTCGTCCTACACCGCGTCTCTGGTTGAAGGGTCTTCAATCTACAACTTTTCTGCCCCAACGGGCATGCGCTATGTGCCCTGCTCATTGCCACTTGATCTTACTGATTTTCAGGGCTATGTTCGTTACCTTCGTTCTTCTACGTAGCGCCTCATTTTTGCCCTCTCCATCGCTCGCTGTGTGATCTTGTGATTCCTTATAAGGCCCATAGTAAGAAACCATGTTTGGGATCCGCTTGTAATACTGGGATATGTGTTATTTGTAAGAAAGAAAGAAAGAAAAGAAGTTTATTATTTAAGGACATAACAAACACACACATATATACACACATTGAAACGAGTTTACAAAATAATAACATACACATAAATATACAAAATAATACATAAAATGAAGTTTTAGTGTATTTCAAACAGTCGACAAAAACATTTCCCATCTCTAAAATAGATCGACCTACATCCAAACAACAAATAACTTTTAGTATAATTAATGTTATTTAAATTAATTATACTACTTTACCTTTACTTTGTATCTTTTTGTTGTAAAAGTGAATTTTTTATCGTCAATCCGAAACTTTAAAATACTTCATTTTTAACCGACTTCAAAAAAGGAGGAGGTTATCAATTCGACATACGTCTTTTTTGGGGCTGTGTGACCTCATATCACAGTCATTTGTAGACCGATTTAAATTTTTTTCGCTTACCTGCAAGTTATTCTACTTGGTCCGACCCGTATGGTCTCCATTTTACGCCAACCATACAAGACGCATAGAAAAAATCCAAAAAAAAATCTTTACTTTACTCTGAAAAACTTTAAAAATTTAACGCTGTTGCTCTCGTGACGAGGCGCAAATATCTCGACCTAGCTTTCCTGTTCAAACTTATTAATTCACACGTAGATTCGCCCTATCTCCTTTCAAGCATCGATTTCAATATTAGTCCGAGGCATCGTGAGCCTTTTCTTAAAACTTTCACCCTAAATGTCTGCAAAAACAACATATCTTTCTTTAGTCCGATTACCAGGATGTGTCGCCTATATAATGAACTACTGACAGATAATCACATGAACATAGACATTTTCAACGATAACCTACCCCGTTTCAGACGGGTGATATTTGACATACTTTTTGAAGATTTCATTGAGGAGGAAAAACTATAATATATTTTAAAAAAAATTAGAGGCACATTTGATTCTGGTGATTGTTTAGTATTTAAGTATTTGTAATTTAATATAACTAACCATGCTGTGGAAACATATTTTGGAATAGCATCTAGCTTAATATTATAGCCTAGTTTATATTGTAAGTTTAATGATGTTGTTCTGTTTTGTGTTCCTTAATAAATAAATAAAAATAAATCGAGGGAAACCCTCAAATTCTAAAATGTTTAAGGCACGTATAGTGTTTTTACACTAGAATCTTAATGTTGAAGTGTTGTTCCGTCTGATAGTCAACAATGTGTGGAGCTGAGCTGATGATGGAACTCCTTAACGTTTAGGAGTTTAGTGATTATTATAACAGAACTTATTATAGGCAATCTGTAGCTTCTTAAAAAAAAGTCAAAAAAGTCAAATAAAATTAAATTTATAAAACAGACTTCAAAACCAAACTGCACTAAAAACTCTTAAATAAACTCTTGACTCTTTAAAGGAAAGGAATCCATTTTTGGCACCATTTTTTTTTTGAGTCGGTGCAATCACTTTGACCATCTCGAGCGTCAACTATCAGAGCACCGACTCCTACCATAAATTGTTTACCTTTAATGTATTCCTTTCCTTTAAAAGGTCAACAGTTTACTAAAGATTTTTTGGTGTTAAGTCGGTTTTTATTTTTTAATATATTATTATTGTATCGAGTAGAGAATACAATATTCTAGCATTATGTTCAGTTTTAACACTGCGTCAGTTAATGCAAAAGCTTTGTTCAGTAAATAGGCAAAACAAGTCGTGTCTAATTTTGTTAGAAAGTGAAAAAATGAATGAATGTCTAATTTTGCTAGATAGTGACTAAACTTGGTGAAAGATAAAATTAAACATTTGTAGGTATGTATTTATATGGACTAATAACATTAAATAAAATAACATAAAAAAAATATTGGACACCTATCACATATATCCAAAAGTAAGGAGCCAATGCACCTGTGTTATGGAAATCAGACAGAACGGTGGTACCACAATACCCAGACCCGAGACAATATAGGAAATTATGATTTCTACATTGACCCGACCGGGAATCGAACCCGGGACCTCGGAGCGGTGACGCCTTGAAACCCAGCCTGCTTAGCCAATACACCACAGAGGTCGTCAAATTACAATAACGGTTAAAATCATGCATGTGTTATTTGACAAATTAATACAACTTAAGTTTTAAAAAAATAGAGTTTTATAACAAGAGTTCACATTTGTATCCTTACATTATATTGTAACGGAAACTTTCTACAAACACATAAAGCTTATCCAACGTATTTTATGTACGGAATCCCTTCTAAAGTTCACCTCATAAAATGTTGATAGGGCATTTTAAGCTCTCGTACAAAACGGTCCAAAACAAACCCTTATATAAATTCTGGGTTAACTTCATATTTATTTATTTATTTAATCATTTATTTCAGGCTACAAAAGGCCCATACAATAGATACCTTAAAGACTAACATACATATAATAATATAATAAAAAAAAAAAAAATACAAACAAATGAAACACTATTTTGCCGGCGTAGTGTATATATGGAGGGTGATGTGGAAACTTGGATACCTATATACAGGTTGTTGTTTTGGTCAGCAACGAGCGACTCAGTGGTGGCTGTACAAACGATACTGATGCCATGAAAATATTTAAAAAAAATGAAAAAAAATATCTTATTGCGTCATAGTGAGCGAGTCAAAACTACCAACACCAGGTGGCCTCTTCAAAGCTTACTAGCTACGACGTAGTATTTCACAGATAGGCGCAATTTTTGTAGAATGTTGTGAGCATAACTCATATTATAATCCCTGAGTTGGATGTCACTGACCAAAACAACACCCTATATTTCTGTTACCTACTAAACTGGGAAAAACTGACTCATCTCGTAAATTTTATAAAGAACTGGCGGTCTTAAAGCCTTTCGCGGTAAACAAGCTATCCAATACATTTTTTTTCAAAGCGGTCCTACTCCAAATATTCCTGATATTTGCGCGTTCAAACAAAGTAGATGTTGAGACAAAAGTAGATGTTAAGTTTGTTAACTGACTTTTAACAATGATTAAAAATATTGCGATTTGATATATAATTTAAAACGTCATTTTCCACAAAATCTTCTTTGAATTCACATTCATTTGTTTATTTGCGTATCAAACCAAAAATTATTAATATAAATACGCGGCAGACATCACACCAATGTGACTTCATACCAAGGAACTTTCTTCCTTGTGTTACGAATACCAACAATGTATGACGGGAGCGTCTCCCATAAATACTTAAATACATGCAAACATCCAGGAACTTCGTACAAATGTTCCTGCAAATCACGCAAACATTTGCCCCTTGATTCAAACCCGCGACTGCCGGCATAGCTTAATTTAACTGCCTCGGTAGCGCAGCGGTAAGAGAGACACGTTAAAGCGAAGGCTGCGCCAGAGGTCCTGAGTTCAAACCCCTGGTCGGGCCAAAAATATATAGTTAAGTTTTTCTATTCAGAAATTCCGTGCCTCGGAATAGTACGAAAAGCCGTTGGTCCTGCGCCTGAACTCTCTCCGGTCGTGTCAGATTGATGTCCCATCGGGTTATGAGAGTAAAAGGAATAGAGAGTGCACCTGTGTTTGCGCACACACTTGCGCACTATAATATGTCCCGCGCAGTCGGTTTGTCGATGTGACTGGCCACCGTAGTCGAAATCAGCTAGGGGGACTAGGCAGGAGTGCTAATCCACACCAAACGTCGTTTTAAGTTTGCTTTCAATTCAAATATTTTTTTGCCAGCGGAAATATACTGAAAGTTATTTACATAAAAGGGACAGACATAATTTGACTGTGTCAAATTTGTCCCAGTTTTTATAAAACCATCCTCATCAAGTCATTATCATTAGCCGAGACAGTCCAAAAGAAAAATACTAATTTGACGTGAATATTTTATTTTATATTCTGTCGGCGTTGTTCAAAATTAGCGCAGCATTTTTAGTGACAAAAATCTTTTTAAAGCATAAAATTCTCGCCTACACTGATTGCAACTAATCTTATGTAATTAATGATTTTCTCTGACAAGAATAAATTAAGGGTCCCTTCTTTTCTCATTAAGTAACACGAGACCGAAATACAATGACTAAATTACATTCTTTTTAGGGGAATTGAAAAACGTGGATCGCGTTTATACGGATTGGCATTTCTTTAGGCAGCGATCGCAAGAGAACTTTTTACCGAACGAACACAACAAATACTGAACAAATCACAATATTCGTAGTCCAGTGATTAATTATGATTTGAAGATGTATAAAGTAATTAATGGAATCAGGCGTTACTTTGCGGAAATTCATTATTAAGTTGAAATTTATAAAATTATTTTGCTCAAAATTTCCGCTAAGCGACGTCGGCGCAGGCAACTAACAACACGAACCGTCACCGCGTTGAGTTTTAGTTCAGGCAAATGCAGGATGCACCACCCGCCCTCCCTCAATACGCATGCGGCACAGCTGATGCAATTATTAGTACCCACCACCATGCAAAAAACCTGGACGAGTTTGGCCACTACACGTGGCATCCTCAGGAGATGTTGTTGCGAAAACGAAACACGTATTTATGAATTTAAATTAATATTTTTAATAATTAAGTTTTTACAAAACACACATTTGGTAACGTGACCGTAAACGCGGCATCAGTATATGAGTTTATGGCGGTATTACACGGTAGCGACGACGTAAAAAAATCTATGGAAAGTTGCACAGCGCCTCTAATGGTCACTTGCAGAACTAAAATCTTCCATACAAATAGTTACGTCGTCGCTAGCCAGAAAAACCGCCATAAATTCACGGTACAAAGGATGTGACGATACGCTTTTTAAGATGGCGGGCCTTTTTTGCTATCATAGACTACTCTATAGAGTATTTTTCTGTCAAAAAGACTTGAACTTACACTGTGACGTGATTTAGTACCTACGCCATGACAGTTCGAGCGTTTTTGCGACAAATTTAAATTGAATTGTTATAAATGCTATAGGAAATGTAATTTTTTAAAAAAAAACATTAAACTTTTTGATCTATATATTTACTAATGTAAGGCATCATCTAGTTTTTGATTAACTAGCCTATTGGGGCTCGCTTTTTGAGCAGATATTCGGTAGACTTCTAATCTTTTCAGTTCTGCTGCCATTGTTCTAAAGCTAACGCTAAAAGTATGACAAAACTTAACCCAGATTTCATAATCCATGATTTAATTTCACCCTTTCTTTCCTAACTCCAATTTCAGTCCACTTTGCTATAGCTAATCGTGGCTTAACATTTTTGAAACTCGGTTCTCCGAAGAGAAAATTACAAAACGCTTTCGAGAGAGACATTTTAAAATAATTAGCAAGTTCCTTTAATCACTCGAGACTCTAATTACTGGGTAATTAGCGGACGTAGGTTTTACTCAGTTTGTGGACTACTGAGTAACACTTTTCTAATTGCAAGCTAAATATTAGACTGAAAATACTTGGAATTTCAAACTCAACAAGAAAAACTCGAGTTTACTGGGTAAGTTACAATTATTGTTATATGGTTGCAATATTTTTATTATTATTTTCTAGCAAATGACAAGATGTTGTATTGGTCAGCGACGAGCGATTCAGGGGTGGTTGAATAAACTATACTGATTCCTAAAAAAAAAAACAAGGAAAAATCCTCAAATTGAATTTATTGTTGCGATAATAGAGAGCAAGTCTTCTACCAACGCCAGGTCGCCTGTTCGTAGCTTACTAGCTACGGCGTAGAATTTTGTAGATACGTGCGAGTTTGCGTGTTTCCTCATTTGTTTTAATATTTTTTTAAATTATATGACGAGGTTTTCTGTAATAAAACTTGGTAATGATTAAAAGAATTTTTTTTAGAATAAGAATAAGAGGAACTCATATTGTCATATACTTGTTTAAAAAATTCAGTAGAGTTATATCAAGTTAAGGATGTATGTTATAGCAACGATAAATATTTTGTACTTCGCCTGGTTATTTAACCAAGCACACTAAAACGACACCAACTTACAAACTGTGACTGTAGATAAAGCTTAGAATGTTTTTAACACTTACAGTGCCATTTTTTATATTCTTAAAGATGAAATAATAAACCAAAAATTTTCGCACTGGCGGGATTTTTGGTTCATTAAGATGAAATAAGAAACTAAAAATTTGCACACGGGTGGGATTTTTGGTTCATAAAGATGAAATAAAAATAAAAAAAAATTGCATAAGCAACATGGGCGGGACTCGAACCAGCAACTTCTAGGCTAACCGGGCCAATATAATATGATACTGCGAGTGTTAAAAACATTCCAAACTATGGAGCTTTTAGTTTCTTATTTCACCTTTAAGAATATAGATACAGCTTTTTCTAACATAAATCAAACCTGTCATGTAACCAAGCAGTAACATTATCCGGCCCAGACACTACTAATAGACTATCAGGACGTATAATCTGACATAAAAGAACTGTTACGGTCGTATCAACTAGTGCTGTGACTCAACTCAAGATTGCAAGTGTCCCTATATTGATGATGATGATGATTGATGTATGTGATGTTGTCAAATATTTGTTATAAATATTTGTTCATTAATAATTTAGACGAAAGATAATATTTAGTAGTAGTATTCCCCTGGCTGATTTTGACTACGATGGCTAACCGACTGCGCGGGACATATTATACTGCAAAAGTGTTTGCACAAACACAGGTACAATTATCTATTGGCAGTCGCGTAATTATTTCATCATCGATAGAACTTTACAAATTCGACTGTCCATCTTGTCGGTGGACGTCTTACGTTGCGTTTTTGGTCAAAGGGATAGGATAGGACACAGAAAATACCAAAGTTCGGTGAAAGAAAAATATATTTCGGCAAAAACTCAAACTGAAGACAGTTATAAATAACACATACGGTGATAGGTATGTGTATTATTACTAAATCTAATGTCAAAAATAAATTTTGTAAAGCTATTCAAATAAATATTTTATAAGTTGCATGTAGAAGTAAGAGCCTTGCCGGTTAGATAAATCAAGAACATACTTGCAACCTGGTCTCTGGAAAATTGCTTTTATTCTATTGAGGAATTCCTGAACACAAATTTTGACAGAAAAATAAAATTAATGACAACTGACGACTAGTGAGAGTAGGATAAATAATAATGATGTGTATTTAAAAAAAAATATATGGCAATGAATTAAATTAAATTTATGTAACCAAAAGTGTGCAAATTGTAATAATAAAAACGTTCATTTTATGAAATGATGCACGGATTTTGATGTAATTTATTTAATTAATTTGTTAAACTTAAATCCTAGTATACATGCCAACTGTGGCAGCATGAGGTCTAAAATAATATACTGTAATCAAATTTAATTTACCATGTTTTTTGCGAATAAACGATTCTTCTCTATTATATTAAAACTAATGGGACATAAGTATTATACACATAGTCACATCACTAGAGGCAATATGTCATCACTTTTGCCTTAATGGTAGAGTCGCCGCTATCGGAACTTAGTTTACAGGTTCAGAAAATTGTGGAGGCGGTTCGATCAATATGGTTCGTAGTTGCTTCAGTGCAGTTATGCCGGGAGTGTATTTTTAATGACATTTTGCTTACCCAGCCTCACCTTGATATACAGGAAAATAAAATGTAAAGGACGTATAGAGTGGTAAATGTATAGTTCCTAACCACAAACTCGTGCGAGTATAAATTACTGAGTAAATTGATGCCAAAGTTTTAACAAAAACTTATCGGTGACAACCTTAATATCAGCTGTTAGTTGTGTGTGTGTGTGTGTGTGTGTGTGTGTGTGTGTGTGTGTGTGTGTGTGTGTGTGTGTGTGTGTGTGCGGCTGACGAGGGTTGCGGGCGGGGGCTCGCTAACGAATGACCGCAGATTCAGGGTTGTCAACACTTTCGGTAAAAAAACAAAAAGTTGTTTCAAATACAAATGTCTTGCGAAAGAGCATTGCTTCACTGTCTTGCTCCAACGATATTGTTCGTAGATGAGTTACACATTTTTTGTGATTGTTTTTATTTTTGAAGTGAAAACTTCTTTAGCGGCGTTGAGCACTTTTGTGGGATGGGGGAAAAATGTGAAACTCGCGTCAGGACACGTGGGCTGATCGAAAAACCGTAAGACGGTTGGCGAAATTATGGATGTAAGTTGATTTTTCTGAGAGATAAACTTTTTAATGTAATTTAATATAATATAAATTGTAATGTTTGTGTACGATAGCGCAATAAATAAATATTGTATTCTATAAAAATATATTATTATTATTATTATTATTGTATTATTATTATTATTATTATTTTTATTATTATTACTATTATTATTATTATTATTATTATTATTATTATTATTATTATTGTATTCTATCACAAAAATGATAGTACTTTTATATTGATAATAAGAGCAATTCATTCAAAATTATTCCCTAACTATTCCAAAAAATCAAAAATGCACAACGTTGATATTCAAGTTTTCACTTCTGCCGGCACTCCCGGAGTGCAATTTTGTGTTTTTTTTTTATGTCCGTAAAGCTTTAGGCGTCAATCTACTCTAAGCTTATATCGTAAGGTGTAACTGCTAGGATGCATTTTTTAATTTAGCTCAAAAGCTGTATTAAAGTATATTTTATTAATTATTAATTGTAACCTGTTATGCGTAAAGAAAGACGCATGTTAGATAAAGATCCAATAAAATTGAAGAGTAATTATTTTTTTGGGAATATGTTTTTAAGTGAATACCATATTCACTCGCTCGTTATAATTAACAAAATTGATTTTTAGGGTTCCGTAGCCGAATGGCAAAAACGGAACATATAGTTTCGTCAAGCCTGTCTGTCTGTCTGTCCGTCTGTTTGTCATAGCCACTTTATTCTGAAACTATAAGCATCACACTGTTGAAATTTAGTGCGAAGATGTATCCTGTTAACCGCTTTACGGTATTATTATTACGGTACAGACAAAAAGATATTTTAGGACATTAAACCAAAACCGAAAAAACTTTTTGTAGTGAAACCCATGCATGTGGGGTGTCTATAGATAGGTCTTTTAAAATGACTGAGTTTTCTAAAACTATTTTCTTTTAAAGTCTAACGTTTGATAGATAGACGCTCCCAAAGTGGTAAAATGAGCGTCCACTCCTCTAACTTCTAAACTGAGCGCGTGTGAATTTTGAGAAAAATACGTTATGTTGATCTTAACAAATACTTTCAAGTTCTTTCAGTTTGGACGGGATCGAACTAGTAGTTTTTGATTAGATCTGGATAACTGTGTAGAGTTATAGAATAAAATGTTTGCTCCTTCACAGGCCACATTGTGTAGTTTTCTTTATATTTACATAATATAAGGTAGATTATATTGTAGTATTATATAAGGTAGAATATCTTCTACATAATTGCATTCCCTGTATAAGATCCTCTTTAACTTTAAAATTTAAATTAAAATAAGCAGACGTGTGACCGTCCGATCGAACAGTCCATACAATCATACGCTGACCTCTGATCGTCACTATTTTATACACTGAAAAGGATCAGCTAATACTGGTTGAAGTTTCTTTGATAAAACATACAGGAGGGTAGTTTAATAAAGCTATTTGATCCGAGCCGTGGAACTTGACCGAGCTTAGAGTTGAATTTAAACCAATAAAAATCGACTTCAAAACCAAAATGCACTAAAAAGTCTAAAATAATCTCTTGACTATTGAAAGGAAAGGAACCCATTTTAGGCAAACATTTTTTTTTGGAGTCGGTGCTGTGAAAATTGATGCTTGATGATCAAAGTGATGGCACCGACTCCAAAAAGAAATTGTTTGCCTAAAATGGGTTCCTGTCCTTTCAATTGTCAAGAGATTAATTAATAAAGAACTCATTTTTCACACTATTGTTTTACTAAAGGGATCTTTCGAGTATGGCTTTTCAAAAGGGTTCTGTCACCAAAAAAGATTGCGAATCACTGTTCTAAGTTAATCAAAAAATATACTTAAAAGTGTTTATTATGTATGCATGAATGTATTGCTAACCAAAAGAAAAATTTATGTACGCATAAAAGTCTAATGTTTATACCGGGTGATACATGATATTAAACTTTTTAAGGTCCCGTAGCCGAATGGCAAAAACGGAACCCTTATAGTTTCGTCAAGTCTGTCTGTCTGTCTGTCTGTGCGTATGTCACAGCCACTATATTCTGTAACTATAAGCATCACACTGTTGAAATTTGGTAGGAAGATGTGACCTGTTAACCGCTTTACGATTCTTATACAAAAAATAAAAAATAATGATACTTAATGGGGGGCTCCCATATTATATGAAACTAAAACCGAAAAAGTTTTTTTAGTCTATCCTATGCGTGTGTGGGACCTATCTATAGATAGGTCTTTTAAAATGACATTGAGGTTTCTAAAACTTTTCTTTTTAAGTCTAACGATTCACAGCTAGACGCTTCCAATGGTAAAATGGGCGTCCCCCCCCCCCCCCCCCCCCCATATAATTTCTAAACTAAGCCAGTGTAAATTTTGAAAAAAAAAATGTAGATCTCAACTAATACTTTCAACGAAAATTAGTTGGAACGAGATCGATCTAAAAGTTTTTTAGATATAGCACATTTTGAACAACCGCAAACATAAATTTGTTCTTCATACAAACACTATGAAAAACAAAGTTATATTTGCCGTCGACAAAAAATTGAGTATTTTAGCTAAGTCGAAGAAGGTGGTAGTAAGTGGTTTCCCTAATTTAGTTAACGTTGGCACATAACCCTCATTGCGCGAGTCCGACTTGCACTTGGCCGGGTTTTTTTATAATGAAATGAATATTTTCTTTGCCTTTGGAAAAGGGTACATTTTTGAAGGTGTTGTGTAATATTGCGGTTCAGCTTTTCCAGCTATCAATAATAGCATGCAAATATTTTACAATCTTATTAAATTATTAACTACGAATTATAATATTATCATTACAATGTCTTCATCATATTATTATTTAAGTCACATATTTACTACATTAATTACATTTAAATTACATTACAATTAAATTAATACTATTTTAATATAAGTCAATTAAAAATTATATTTAGAAAACCTACGTCATATTTAAAAAATCATCCACCTTGGAAAAGCATTGCTCTTGTAGCCACTTAAAAAGGACACATTTAAATCTGTTTAAGGGCAAGTCTTTTATGTTTTGGGGTATTTTGTTAAATATAAGCGTGCACATACAGTAGCAATTGTTTTCAAATCTTGCACTTTTGGGTATGGTGTCTGTACTTACGTAACAAGTATAATAATAGAAGATATTGAAAAATACAAATAGGTATCGACGGTGGCAGCAAATTGAAATGATACGTCGCGTCAGAACGATCGATCAGAGAGGTGTTTTATTTTTTTGTCTAAATTCTTGCGGAACCCTTACAGGAGAATTCGGAACACACTTTTAGTATCTCTTACTTAGAAAATTCGTAAATACATCAACTTTTTAACTAACCAAACATTTTTTTTTCAGGTAATACTGATTCCAGTCTAGATAAGGTAAAAGCTACTGTAAATTAACTGAATGACTGAATACGTAGAAACAATTTGACTTTAGAGCCCCAATTCTTAGTCAATCGAACTTTTTTCGTGCGGTAAGTCGATTACGAGTTTTACCAAACTACTGAAAACATTAAGTGATATATCCATAAGTAAAATGACCACCAATTGCATAGAAATGTGATCCTGAGAAATCAAAACTGTTTTGCTTAAAAAAATAAAACTAAATAGGTGAACTTTGTACGAATGTTATATACATGAGAATCGGGGCCCTGTGCCAAGTTAAGTCAGCTAACTAATTTAAATTACTTAATTGGAACAGTCTAATTTGATTTCGTAGCGTCTTGTATGTTTAATAAAATGCCTAACTTACTTTCCTATTTGGATCCTTTTCATTTAATTTATCATCGATCAGGATGGGCCCCTATTTTTGAATCACTCGCCTCAATGAGGCGTGTATTTTTCGCGGTTATATATTTAATTTTCGAATGAGAATCCCATATTTTTTTTTACTGATCTATAAGAGATCGAAACTTGGGCGGTGCTTCGGTCTCTTCAGCGGTGTCACATAGACTATAGGTATATAGAGGTGTTAAAGTGTCTATATAACAACGCCACCATGTCGGTCCGAGTACAGGAACAGAATACGAGGGCGATTCCATTGCGAAGAGGTGTAAGACAGGGCGATGTTATATCTCCGAAACTGTTTACAGCGGCATTGGAAGACGCCTTCAAGCTCCTGGAATGGGAAGGATTCGGCATCTCCGTCAATGGCGAATACATAACACACCTTCGGTTTGCCGATGATATAGTCGTTGTGGCAAAGACGCTGGATGATCTAGGCACTATGCTCGAAGACCTCGACCGAGTATCCCAACAAGTGGGTCTTAAAATGAACATGGAGAAGACGAAAATTATGTCGAGTTCCCTTGTTGTACCCACTCCAGTATCCATTGGGAACTCAACTCTCGAAGTTGTCGACGAGTACGTCTACCTGGGACAAGTGATCCAATTGGGTAGGTCCAACTTCGAGAAAGAGGTCAATCGACGAATCCAACTCGGCTGGGCAGCGTTCGGGAAACTGCGCAAGAGCGTCTTCTCGTCTCAATTACCTCAGTGTCTGAAGACGAAAGTCTTCAATCAGTGTGTGTTACCAGTGATGACATACGGATCCGAAACGTGGTCTCTTACTATGGGCCTTATAATGAAGCTCAAAATTACACAACGAGCGATGGAGCGGGCTATGCTCGGTGTTTCTCTACGAGATCGAATCAGAAACGAAGAGATACGTAGAAGAACCAAGGTAACGGACATAGCCTTGAGAATCAGTAAGCTTAAGTGGCAGTGGGCAGGGCACATAGCGCGAAGAACTGATGGCCGTTGGGGCAGGAAAGTTCTAGATTGGAGACCCTTCGACCAAAGACGCAGCGTAGGACGTCCACCGGCAAGATGGACAGACGACCTTAAAAAGATCGCAGGATCAAACTGGATGCAGACCGCTAGTGATCGGTCGCTGTGGAAAGCCGTGGGGGAGGCCTATGTTCAGCAGTGGACGTCCTTTGGCTGATTATGATGATCTATAAGAGTGATAAAAACCGGCTAAGTGCGAGCCGATATCTTGCACTGAGGGATCTATACCAACTTTAATTAAATTAGGGGTCCACTTACTTTCACTTAGCCAATATACCACAATATTTTGTTGATAGCAAAAGTAACGGTGTTTTTATACTACATATTTGTATAAAGAACAAAGTTATATTTGAGGTTGTTAAAAATGTGCTTTATCTCAAAAACTAATAGTGCGATCTCGTTCAAACTTATTTTCGCGGAAAGTATTTGTTAAGCACTACGTTGTGCATTTTTTTCAAAATTTTCACTAATCTAGTTTAAAAGTTAGAGGTGGGGAGGGGGACGCCCATTTTACCACTTTGAAAGCATCTATCTTACAAACGTTTGACTTTCATATAAAATAGTTTTACGAATCCTACCTAACTATATAGACATGCATAGCTTTGAGCAATTTTTTTTGTTTTAGTTATAGAACTAACCTAACTAAGATCTGACCAATAGGTATGGGAGTCCTCCACAAATGACATTATTTTTTACTTTTTGACTGACAATCGTAAAGCGGTTGGCAGTATACACTTGCCTACCAAGTTTCATCTGTGTAATGCTAATATTTTCAGAATAAAGTGGCTTTGACATAAGGACGGATATACAGACAGGCAGACTTGACGAAACTATAAGGGTTCCGTTGTTTGCCATTCGGCTACGCAACCCTTAAAATGATAGGTCAATTTTGTAAGTGTTCGTGTCAATATTTCATGTGGTTTTTTTTATTGATTATCGAACAAAAATCTCTCGCGTGTGATTCAAAAATAGAGCTGCAGGATCTGCTTACCAATTGCAAAGAATTTTAATCAATGTTGAAAAGAAATGAGCGTAAGGTTGTTTTTTTATTTAAATCGCTTACAGTCAAGTTTATCGTATTTAATTATAACAAATGAAGTATTCTACCAGATTCTTCACATAAGGGCGTAGTCTGAAGCAAACTTTTTGACTTTTCGCGTAGGCAATTTCAATTTAAGATTTTCTGCCGCATCATATATCCTTTTAACTTACGTAGCTAATATCTAATTAATCATTAAAAAATATATTTTTATAAGCTTCACTCAAAAATTCTTCTCTATCAATAAATACACGAAAATACCAATTTTGTCTCAGTGTTTTTCGCAGGCTACTTGGTGGTTTTACAGTATACTAACTATGTCGAGACTTCCATACCTGAATAGGTAAGCGACAAAATTATTATTCTTCAAATACATTCAGTCATTTCTGCTGAGCCCAAAGGTATGACTGGTAGAGAATACCAATGGTGTTAAGTCCACCTTAAGTATAAATATTCGGTTGTGCAATAAAGTATAAATAAATAAAAAAATCGCTTGCAGCTCGCGTTGTCCTTTCTAATAGTGACGCCTGTTTTTGTGTCCTATGCGCAAGCGATTTAAGCTTGAATGTGGTAAGGCGGTGATAACCTCAATAGCACCTACACATACTATCGAGAACTATGAAAGGTTTGACTTGTAGAGATTGCCTTAAGTCTTGCCTTACGTTAAGTCCACCTGTTGTACAAATTTTGGTTAATAATAATAATAATAATAATGAACGATGAATAATGTATACTGTTTCGACAAACACAACAAAACAATACACATCATAGATATTGCAGTCTCAAACACACACAACTTCCATAAAACCATTACCGAAAAAATCCACAAATACACCGAGTTAAAGGACGAAATACTACATACCTATATAGCGAATGGATAAGGTATTCATAGTGCCACTGGAGGAGTCATCCCCAGACATCTAATTACAGCATTACGTACTCTTGACCTAGCTGAACACACAAATATCTGCATATCTATGCAGAAGGCGGCCATATTAAACACATGCCGCATCGTCAGGATTTTTTTACAGGACGACAACTCTACACAAGTAATTTTAGGCAATGAAACCCACTTGGCCTAGGCCCATGAGTTTTATAATACACCGAGGCAGATAAAAAGACATATTTTTATGTGGCTCGAGAATAAAAATATAAAAACAATAATAATAATATAGACGATTCTTACAACGCAACTTAATACAAGAAACATGATTAAAGCTTTTAACGCCTATGCTATTCCAACTTTCACGATAAAATTCGCAGAACCATATACTTAATAGCCATCGCAATAATGCACTCAATAATAATATCAGAAACTGGAAAAAAAAGGTACATTGTAGCAATCCTGTTACAATCTATTCTAATTTTAGTGACCATGTAAGTTTAAATCAACATCTTAAATAATATGTTATTAAATAATCAATTATTAAAAAAAGTTAAATATATTTTTTTTAAATTTTAACACATTCTTGATACTTAACAGGTGCTGAAACCGAATTCCCCTTCAGAAAATTTTATCCCCTTTTTGCTAGTATTTGTTCTGACAATGACGAACGAGAAAAAAAAAATCCAACCAATTTGGTGCAATCATTCGGAAGTTATACGGGCGCAAACGTTTCGGCGATTCTTTTTATTTTTAAAAGATTGCCTTTTTTCGTCGTTACCATTTTTTTGCTAGGTTTGAAGCGACAAAACATGAATTTATTATAAATAATTCAAAATTATTTTGCATTCATGTTTGGAAGCCTTAATAGATCAACATACTCGAATATTATACAATTCCAACGATATCACATACAAACACATTGAATTGATAACCTCATTTTTAGGGTTCCGTAGCCGAAATGCAAAAAACGGAACCCTTATAGTTTCGTAAAGTCTGTCTGTCCGTCCGTATGTAACAGCCACTTTATTCTGATACTATTAGCTTTACTCAGAGAAAACTTGGTTGGTAAGTTTATCTTATTAACCGCTGAAATAATTATATTTGAGTGGGGCTATGAATGTACCCTGAGGTGCTCGTAGCGCAGTGGTAGCAGCGCTTTGGTAGTGTTACCGAAGTTAAGCAACCTACGGCGCGGTCGTGTTTGGATGGGTGACCATTCTGACCTTTTAAGTGACGTACATCACGAGCATCTCCGTGCTTCGGAAGGCACGTGAAGCCGTTGGTCCCGGCTAATATCGGTTGATATTAGTCATTAAGCCTAGTTGCTTGATAACATCTGACAGCAGGGTTAGTCACTTGCTTTGAGAACACCCGTCCACCAACCCGCACTGAGCCCGCGTGGTGGAGTATGGCTCAAAACTACCTCATAGTTGAGGTAAGGCCTTTGCCCAGCAGTGGGATGTTACAGGCTAACTTTTCTTTTTACTATAAATGTACCCGTCTGTGGATAGGTCTCATAAAATGACAGCGAGGTTTCTACAATCATTTTAACTCAAAGTCAAACATTTATAAAATGATTTAAGTAATAGTAGTCCAATGTGGTAAAATCGGCGTCACCCCCTCTAACTTTTGACGTAAGCCAGTAAACATTTTGAAAAAAATACAAAATATTGATTTGTACAAAATCTTTTAACGAAAATAGTAGTTTTTGAGATAAAGAAAATATTCAAAATGTGAAAATACACGAGGTTGGTCCTTCATACTGTGAAAAATACAGTTTTTTGCCGTCAACAAAATATTGTGGTATTTTGACTCTGTGGAAGTAAGTGGACCCCTAATTTAGTTAAAGTTGACATTGAACTCTCAGTGCGCGAATCCGACTAGCACTTACACTTTTTTTTTAATAAAATCATTTGAAATGTAATTCCACTGATGTTACAGCTATGAATATATGTATAAGCTATATCAGAGTCGTTCGTCAATCAGTTCGGTGCGTCAAATTCAACTTCACGGGTAAAAGCTCGCTTTTGTTTCACAAATTGATTGCCCCTACTACGAGTACTTGATAACACTCGTGTTGATTAAATATAAATAAATAAATATCGGACACCAATCACATACATTGCTCTGATCCCAAAGTAAGTAGCTAATGCACTTGTGTTATAGAAATCAGACACAACGGTGGTAACACAACACCCAGACCCGAGACAATATAGATAATTATGATTTCTTCATTGACCAGACCGGGAATTGAACCCGGAACCTCAGAGCGGTGATGCCTTGAAACCCAGCGTGCTTAGCCACACACCACGGAGGTCATCAAATTGGAAATCGAATGGTGATTAAAGGATAAAAAGTTAGCCTGCAAACATCGGCTATGCATCGGCCTCAATTATGAGCCATACTCCACCACGCGTGCTCAGTGTAGATTAGCGGAGGGGTGTTTGCAAGGCAAGCGACCAACCTTGCTGTCAGATTTTATCAAGCCGCCTATTGGCCCCTCTGACTAGGCGTAACGACGAATATCAACCGATATTCAGACGACCGGTCTGGTGTAGTGGTCGCGAAATCGCCCACTACGCAGCTGGTTGCGGGTTCGATCCCCGCACAATACAAACATTTGTGTGCATGAACATGTATGTTTGTATTGGTCTGGGTGTTTTCTATGTACATCATGTATGTATTTACAAACAAAAAGTATATAAGTATTATATCCGTTGTCTGGCACCCATAACACAAGCTTTGAGTAGATTAATTTGGGACTAGATGGCGATGTGTGGGAATGTCCAAAGGATATTAAGGATATTATTTAAGAATATTTGCCGAGACCAACGCCGTATTATAAGCCACTTAAATGGTCGGAATGGTCGCCCATCCAAACACGACCGCATGGCTTGGTCGTTAGATTTGCTTAACTTCGTTGTACTTACAGCTATGTTCACCATTGCGCAACGAGCACTTCTAGAATGGTATCAAATTTAACCCCACAAAATTTAAAGTTACAAATATAAGCTTTTATCACAGTCATTCGTCAACCAATTTATGGCGTCAACCGTAGCCCCTCACGGGTAAAAGCTCGCGTTTGTTTCGCAAATTGATTGCCCCTACTACGAGAGTTTGACATCACGCGTGGTAATTGTAATCGAAATACAATAAAACTGTATATTTTGTGTTCCTGCCATGGACAGATGTGCCATTTTTACTCGACTGCATGACGCAAAGGAGTAGTAATGTTTTTATCAGCCTATGTGCATATATGGGTTTGTTTCTTTCTAGCACTACTTATACCAAACTTGTGGGTATTTGAAAATAAATGAAACATCATTTTTAAACAATTTACTCAAGTGGCTACTCAAATTAGAAAGTCTGTGATATTGACATACATTTCTGCTGAGCAAAAGCGTCTTTTTGATTATATAATTGATGATTGTGATAATTGATACTTTATGATTATTTAATTTTATATTATCTCACCCAAAATAGAATCTATACTAACATTTTAAAGGACGCGCACGCGCAAATCTCAGGAACTGCTGGACCGATTTGAAGAAATATTTTAGTGTCTGATAAAAATATATATATTAAAACAAAATTAAACTACCATCAACAAACTGATAATCAAGCTTAAAGTAACGCATTTGCACTCTTTTTAGGAGAAAAAATCATTTGGAGTCACACCAACAGTCTACACTTATCATGCACTGACGCACTAAGAAACGAATGAATTTGTTTCTCCTAAGTAGAACGCAAATGCTTTTTAGTCAGTTTTATGAAGGTGGTTCATTTTTTTTTTTGTTTTTCATACCATTACATTTCCAATAGTTACTTTAATCTATACTAATATTATAAAGCTGAAGAGTTTGTTTGTTTGTTTGTTTGTTTGTTTGAACGCGCTAATCTCAAAAACTACTGGCCCGATTTGAAAATTTTTTTTTTTACGTTGGATAGTCCATTTATCGAGGAAGGCTTTAGGCTATATAACATAAAGATACGACTCATAAGACCACAGCAGAAATGAAAAATGTTGCGAAAACGGGAGAAAGATATTTCTTTTGAGAGCTTCCGCTGCATACGCTGCGGAAACCGCTTAAGTTACACAAAAATCATGTATAACAGGATTGTTCAGCATTAAGAGTTCTATAATAAACTCCGCGACAGCATATGTCTATCTTTTATGGTTGACTTACTACAACCTTTTTTATGTTAGTAAATTTGTAAAAAATAATGCATTATTTTTAGAGGTGTATTATACACACAGGTATTTATTTTTATCAAAATAAATACATTCATCATCACGAGCATTTCATTTAGAACCAAGTTGCCCTTTATATCATTTGATTTCAATAAATACCTTAGGAGCTAGCACAGTTTTAACATAACTTCGCACCAAAATAATGTTCGCAGCTTAAGTACAACGTGCGCTTTCGCTAATATACAGGGTGTCCAAAAAATGAAGGATAATCCTGTAACAGGGGACAGGTCACATTAAGGCCTATTATACGGCAAAAAAAAATTCAGGTAAAAGTCTCACCATTTTCAAGCTATGAATATTTTTAATTTTATTTCGGAATTTTTGTACTCGTTTAATATAATTTATGCCATTTTTACAAATGATGACTTTTTTGAGTCCTGTTTTTTTTGTAACCCTCACAAATGCTTGAGTCATCTAAAGCAATGTCCCTTTTAGTTTGGAAATGGTACGAAAACTAAAAAAAAATACATGTTTTGCAAATAATTTTAAAAAAAATATTCAATAGCTGACTTTCATAGCCTGTGGTGTAAAAAAAATGTACCAAGCGGATCGTGCCAATTACTTTAAAAAGTTGCTAGTTTACTGACAATTTGAGAAAGGTATTATTGTTTAGCAATTACTTTTAAATTAATTTTTTATTGTAATTCTAATGAACAAACGTCGTTATTTCGGACTCTTAAAAAAAGTTACATCGAAACGAAGTAACTATGCAAGTCTTTTGTCGTTGTGTGAGTCATGTACGGGCCAGGTAGGAACCTTATTTGCGATTTCATTGTTCATAATTATGAACAATGAAATCGCAAAAAGGGTTTCTACCTGGCCCGAGGTTGACCTTAAAATAGCTACCTGATTGGTAGAGCGCGGCGCTATCGCACTGGAAATGGAAGGGATCCGAATCTCAAATAAACAAAAAAATGTTTTAGTGTCCTGCTTGACTCTGCTCAGTTGTGACGCGCACGTGATTTTTTTGGGTTTTGATTAGTTTCTTTTACGTTTTGTGCTTTGAAATTGGACTTGTTGTGCTTTGTGATTTGGACTTTGATACTGGTGATCTCGACGACTTGGCTTTTCAACGGACATCTAACCTTCGAGGTTATTTTGGGCCACTATGCCTAGACACGTGTACACGGCTAGCGAGTATGCTGATATGCATTTAATTTATGGAGAATGCCGTTGCATCGCTACCGCAGCTGCTCAACTCTATCGTGAGAGGTAAGATAGTTTTTACTTAGCCTTCTCTATCAAGTCATATTAATCAGAGCAGTCTTACAAATCTTATTTGGACGTTAATTAAAAACTTTTTCTTTTTCAAACTACGTCTTGTTACGGGTTTTTATGCAAAAAACATCTTTAAACGGTAAATTTCCTTTTCCGACGATACAACGCACGTTGCACAAACATTAGTGTTATTTCTTTTTGTTGTAGGTATCCTAATCGACATTCTCCAGGCTACCGAGTGTTTATAAACGTCCATCGCACGTACTCGGAAGGACGGACTCCAGGAAGAGGAGGCAGCCAAGGAAGACCAAGAATGGATATCGATGATGAAGTGTTAGGTGAAGTGGAAGCAGACCCCTCTACTTCCGTAAGGAAAATACAACGCGCTACAGGAATTCCAAAAAGCACCGTACATAAAGTGTTAAAAAGATACGAATTGCACCCATATCACGTGCAGCGGGTGCAAACTTTATTACCTGCCGACCACCCGCGAAGAGTTCAGTTCTGTAGGACAATGCTTACTAAAATTAATGAAGACCCTACATTTTTGAGTAAGATTTTGTGGAGCGACGAGTCTTCGTGCCGAAAAGACGGATATTTAAATATGCACAATGTACATAGCTGGCAGATGGAAAATCCCCATGCCATAAGAGAAGACCACTCTCAGACACAATTTAAAATTAACTTGTGGACCGGAATAATAAATGGACAAGTGATTGGCCCGTACGAGCTGCCACCAAGCTTAACAGGAGAAATTTATTTAGACTTTTTACAAAACCAATTGGAAAGTCTCATGTTAGACGTGCCGCTTGCAACAAGGCATCGCATGTGGTTGCAAAATGATGGCTGCCCAGCCCATTACGCTCGAGTGGTTCGAGATTATCTCAACGAAAGGTACCCAAGAAGGTGGATCGGGCGCCTCGGCCCTATTGCATGGCCAGCAAGATCGCCGGACTTGAATCCTTTGGATTTTTTTTATTGGGGCTGCTTAAAAGATTTGGTGTACTCTAAAGAAATGACATCTATTACACAGCTGAGAACAAAAATTCGAGAAGCGGCGGAACACATTTCACGCGAGGGTTATGCTCGCCGTATAAATCGGTCTTGCATTAAAAGATTTAGGGCATGCATAAGGGCAAATGGCGGCCACTTTGAACATTTACTGTGATTTTAAGTGATTTTCTAAATTGTATTGGTTAAATTAAAAATTATTTTATAGTTATTCTGTATTTTTATTTGCATTTACACTATTACAAAACCAATTTTCAAAGAATTGTTTAAAATGCAGAAATACTTTTTAAGAACTTTAAATTTTAATAAAAAAATAATTAATAAAGGAACGTGAAAGAATTATAACATTTTAAAATTGTCACTAAACAAGCAACTTTTTAAACCAATTGGCACAATCTGCTTGGTACATTTTTTTTACACCACAGGCTATGAAAGTCAGCTATTGAATAATTTTTTTTAAAGTATTTGCAAAACATGTTTTTTTTTTTAGTTTTCGTACCATTTCCAAACTAAAAGGGACATTGCTTTAGATGACTCAAGCATTTGTGAGGGTTACAAAAAAAACAGGACTCAAAAAAGTCATCATTTGTAAAAATGGCATGAATTATAATAAACGAGTACAAAATTTCCAAAATAAAATTAAAAATATTCATAGCTTGAAAATGGTGAGACTTTTACCTGAATTTTTTTTTGCCGTATAATAGGCCTTAATGTGACCTGTCCCCTGTTACAGGATTATCCTTCATTTTTTGGACACCCTGTATTATAGAGCTGAAGAGTTTGTTTGTTTGAACGCGCTTATCTCTGGAACTGCTGGACCGATTTGAAAAAATATTTCTGTGTTGGATAGCTTATTTATCGAGAAAGGCTTTAGGATAAAAAACATGACGCTGCGACGGGAGGGGAGGGAGCAAACTCAAAACGCGCGGACGAAGTCGCGGGGGACCGCTAGTAGCCCTAATAATATCCAAATCATTAGTAGGGGAGTGTCACAGTTAGTCTGCAAGGTACGACGAGACAAAGACTCAATTCATACATGCACTCGATACATGGGTGAAATAGGGTTGAATTCACCCCCTTCAACCCTCCCCCCACCCCAAATGTTAGTACCCACACAGGCTTTGAAGGAAATTAGGCGGAAGAGAATACTTTTTTCCTGCCTTTGACTGAGAATCTGACCAATATTTTGGGACGTTTTGTGGAATGTTGATTTTTTGTAGTTGTTACTTTGTCGTCGAAAAGTGAAATGAATATTAGTATACAATATGTAAATAAAAACTGTCAGCCCTGAAAGCGTCATAAAGATACTTCGATAACAAAACCAAAACAAATATTAAAATAACCTAATTCATCGAAACTTTTTTTTATCGATTTTTTGAAGTCAACAAATTTAGCACCTATTTACACTAAAACGGGGAAAATTTTAAAATGCTTTATCACTCCTGCCGTGTTGCCATCAACCCCCTCTTCGGGTTGCAATGTATGTTCTTTTAATTAAGTGAATTAGGTATGTATTTTTTTTCTTGGGATTTTTTTTGTTATATTTTATGAAAGTTCGTACACAAATAGAACCTTATGTCGATACCTAATAACCTCTTAATGGGTCGGACAGGTTTTTTTTTACATATTATAGAAGTAGTTGAATTGATTCTGCAATGAATAACTACTTGGCCCGCTATGATGATTCAGTCTGGTAGATGGTGCTGATGTCACACGTAATGACATAATTATCCATTGGGTACCAGCAGCAGGAAAATTTAGATTTTAGAATTTCTTAATCAATGACAGTCAGTTCATTTATAAATATATTTTTTAAAAAGACACTAGTTGAATCGGATAAATGTACGTGATTATGATTTTATTAATATGTGAAATTTATAGAATTGTAAATAAATCCCTAACCGAATGGTAACGGCATGGTAGCCTGGTTGCTCAGAGGTTACTAGTTCAAAATCCAGCCCGTACGTAAGTTTTTGGGTTCTTATGCTTTAGAATGTTTTTAACACTCACAGTGTCATATTTTATATTCATAAAGATGAAATAAGAAACCAAAAATTTGCGCACGGGTGGGACTTGAACCAACAACCTTTTGGCAAACCGGGCCAAACGCTCTTACCAATTGAGCTACCGTGCTGTTAGTCCGACCCTGCGAAATTTGTGGTCTCTTATGAAAACGTCAATTGCGTGACGCTTAGCGCCATCTAGCCGTCTGTTTATGAAACAGATGGCCCAAGCAGTTATTCTTTACAGAATAAATTCAACTTGGAAATTGATGACGCTTCGCTATCTAATGCTTTAGAATGTTTTTAACATAAATAAATTTGGTTTCTTATTTCATCTAACCAAAAAGCGCAAATTTTTGGTTTCTTATTTCATCTTTATGAATATAAAATATGACACTGTGAGTGTTAAAAACATTCTAAAGCATTAGATAGCGAAGCGTCATCAATTTCCAAGTTGAATTTATTCTGTAAAGAATAACTGCTTGGGCCATCTGTTTCATAAACAGACGGCTAGATGGCGCTAAGCGTCACGCAATTGACGTTTTCATAAGAGACCACAAATTTCGCAGGGTCGGACTAACAGCACGGTAGCTCAATTGGTAAGAGCGTTTGGCCCGGTTTGCCAAAAGGTTGCTGGTTCAAGTCCCGCCCGTGCGCAAATTTTTGGTTTCTTATTTCATCTTTATGAATTTTTGGGTTCTTGTTTAATCTTATAATAATAAAAACCAAAATGCACTAAAAAGTCTTAAATAAACTCTTCACCATTGAAAGGAAAGGAATCCGTTTTAGGCAAACAATTTCTTTTTGGAGTCGGTGCTGTGATAGTTGATGCTTGATGGTCAAAGTGATGGCACCGACTCCAAAAAGAATTTGTTTGCCTAAAACGGATTCCTTTCCTTTCAATGGTGAAGAGTTTATTTAAGACTTTTTAGTGCATTTTGGTTTTGAAGTCGGTTTTTACTTTTTTTAAAGTTTATTTTATTTCTTCATTTTTAGAGATAACAAGAGAGGGCAGGGACCAGTAGCACCTTATGACTCTGATCTTTAAAAAGTACAAACTACCTATCTTAAGTTCTGTCATTAAAAGTACTTAACTCCTAAGCGTTAAGGAGTTCCATCATCAGCTCAGCCCCACAAGATGTTGACTATCAGTCGTAACAACAGGTCAACATTAAGGTTCTAGTAAAAAAACACAGTATATGTGCCTTTTAAATTTGAAGGTTTCCCTCGATTACACCAAGATCCCATCATCAGATCCCAAATTGGCAACAATGGGACCAACTAGAAAGTAGACCTTCTATACAGGCGAAAAAAAAATTCGAATTGTTCAAAAAACGACTGAGATATGAGGTAACATAGATACAAAAAAACATACAGTCGACTTGATAACCTCCTCCTTTTTTGAAGTCGGTTAAAAATAGAAATAAAAAAATCCATATCAGTGATATATTGTCTCGTTTGACCAGTGGCAGGTATTAGGTGAAAGCGTAGCATAGGACGTCCACGTGGTGCCGAGTCTACCGGAAAAATGAACACATACACCTTGAGTGTGTGTTTTGTATCACAGGATCGCACTATATGCATACTACTTGCAACCGGTCGCTAAAAAAACCCATGTGGGAGGCTTATTTTCAAAAGTGGACATCCTGCGTCTTAAAATGATAAACATGTTATAATTTTTGAATGCCACAAACAATCACGTATAAAAATAGATCTTTCCTTTGAAAATTTAAGAGAAACGATTCATTGTTCAGAGTATAACAATAATTTGCCTCTTAAAGAACAAACAACTCAAAGCAGTCTATAATTCTATAGTATAGCGAGCGACCTCTGTCGACGCGAGGCGACGACACTTAGTCCATCAATTTGAAAACTCAATTTCGTTACAACTTCTCTGCTGGTTTGTTCAGGGCTGTGATTTTAGTTGATCGGAATTATTAAATTGATGTTATCAAATAAATATTAATGTACGCACAGATTTAGTATAACATGTTGTATTACTAGTGTTTTATGACACGTCACATTATTTATAATTAATTAAATATAATTTTTTTCTATAACAATAAAGTGCATGTTTAAATAAAACAATGTAATATGTATAACGGTCGTAAATTCTTAAAACCTGTTAGAATCATAAAGTTCAATCTCCACATAACAGAAACATGTAGTATCCCCCGATTTCGACTACGGTGGCCAGACACCAACCGATTGCATGGGACTGTCGTACAGGTACATATTTTTGGTCCGACCCGGGGATCAAACCCTGGACCTCTGGCGCAGCCGTCGCTTTAAAGTGCGACCCTCTTACCGCTGTGCCACCGAGGTCGTGTCAGATGGCTGTCCCATCGGGCTATGAGAGTGAGAGGAATAGAGAGTGCACCTGTGTTTCACTATAATATGTCCCGCGCAGAGGATAGAGGGACTACTACTACTATTCATAAAAAATAAATATGACAACCCTAGATCTAAGCAAATTAATCCCAGCATAGGATCGGACGACGAATTGAGTGTGACCGGACAGAATATAAAGTACTTCGCGATCGACAATAGAGCCACTCGCGAAAATGTTTTAGAACTCATTCGTTTTAAATGGCAGATTGTTTTTAGGAATTGGCATTTGTGACGCTCCGTTGCATTATTATCTCGTACTAAATTATACAGGGTATTGGTTTTAGTATGTAAAAACGACTATAGGATCATCATCATCCCCACCCAAAGGACGTCCACTGCTGAACATAGGCCTCCCACACGGTTTTCCATAGCGACCGATCACGAGCGGTCTGTATCCAGTTTGATCCTGCGATCTTCACTGCTGAACATTTTTATATCGGAAGCATCAACAAAGCGTTATACATAAAAGCTTCTAATATATCGTCATAGTATATAATTATTATAGTATGTACAAGTATATGTATTTATTTTATAGCTTGCGCTATGTATATGTAATATTTTATTAGATCATATTGTATTTATTTTGTTTTGTTTTATGAGATATGTTTTCATGTATATTTTTTATGTGTCAAATTTATCGTTTTTTTCTTTTATTTTAATAGTAACCCATTTTATTTTTGTCTGCCGCACCGCCTACAATCATTTCTGCTTAGCCCAAAGGTATGACTGGTAGAGAATGCGATATGGCGTTCAGTCCACCTTTAGTACAAATTTTTGGTTGTGCAATAAAGTATAAATAAATAAATCTTCACAAGGTCGTCTGTCCATCTTGTCGGTGGACGTCCTACGCTGCGTCGATAGTAGTATTAAAAGTTGAATAAGGTCCCCAAGGTGCTGTCTGGATATCTTTGTATTATTTGTAATTTCTTTTTGAGTTCGTATTTTTTTTGAGGTTAAAAATAATTTTCTTTGTAGCCTAATAATAATTTTATGCTTTGATTTAAATATGTAATTCTGCTGCTATAAAAAAAACCTTTATGGACGATTTTTTCTGCCTTTTTTCTAAAATAAATCAAACTGCATCTGGTAGTTTAAGATTTCTTGTAATAAGTATGATGTAACTTTTGTCACATAAATGAAGTTTGATGGTAATCCTAAGTTTTCAATATTTTTTGTGGTATCTCTCATACAAGGCACGTGGGGATGATATTTTTCTCTCTTGCCAAACCCATTGTGTGGGATAGCGTTGAATGGGTCTTAAAAAATATAATGATTTTGTTGAAATAATTGCTCAAGAAAGTAGCCTGATTCCGTAACACTCAGTTTTAAAGGAAAGGAGTTTCGGTTTGAAAGTATTTTTTTTGTTTTAAAAAGTTTTTTAATTTTTTTTAGTTCTTATACATGTAAAATTTCGCTCCAAAACGCGTTAAGATATAAAACTGAAACAGTACTCGAATTTTGATTTTGATTGTCTGTGGTAGTTGTAAAGTTGTAAATAAAATAAAAATGTGAGTCAGCCTCACCAAAACTGGTCATATTTTATAATTCGCCTTTCCCTTGCTTATATATTTGTTTTATCTATGTAATATTAGTATGAGTGTTTATGTTACTGCATTTTAAAACATATTTATTGGTCTCTCTTAGTACTTTTATTATTCCAGCACTGATTAAACTCTCTGCATTTTCCAAGCGGTTGTCTGGTAGAGAATGCTATAAGGCATTAAGTTCGCCAATTGTACCATTAACAGTGCAATTATGTTGAAATAAATATTTCATAATTTCGGATATTTTGTTATTTTGGGATCAAAACCTTCAATGGCAATTGGAATAATATTTTACAGGACATTGTTAGGGCAAGTAAAGTGCTTACAATAGACAAACGATGGCGGCAGTTTTATTTTTTATGAAGTTTGCCTGAATATTATCGTTCGTTACAGCTACACAACTCTCATAATTCCCGTGTACCTACTCGTAATCAAATATATGAGAATCCCTCAAAATATCATTCCTTAAATAAGTCTCTCAATTAGATAGAGCAAACATAGCTAAATTGAACGTTAAATTACATTTCGGCATACCAACATAACATGAGAATCTGTGAGTAAATATTACTTTATTTCATTAGTATGTGTAAATAAGAACACACCAATAAATTCTGCTGATATGTCTTAACACATAAAATATTTAGTCTGAATGACTAAATATTTTTTGACTAAATATTCTATGGAAAAAAAATCAGAAAACATCGGCTCTATTTTTGATATGATGCTCAATGATGATAAATGAAATGAAGCTCAATTTGATGATATTTATTTTGTTAGATTTGTCTTACCCGGGATGGGATTAAAAACGTTTGAAATAACACAAAAAATTACGGGGCCGGGCTTAAAATGCTTGCAGGAAGCATTTGTGTAGTCAGCTAAATTCATAGTCATATTGGTAATAGTTTAATAGGTACTCTTAAAATATGATTCAATCATTTTTCTTTCCCTCAAACTCAGTAATTCGACTTGATTAACCAAAAGTTAATGAAATTAAGCGTTAATTTTGAAGTCTTCAACGTTGGTATGAAATATTAAATCTTGGGTAATAAATGTTAATTACAAAATATTTTTGAGGTTAATATCGCGATCTGAAATTTATCTTAATTACGAAGATTTGGGTTAATTAATTATCTTCTATCTACTCATATGTTTTGGGTGTGTTTGTCGTATAATTCTATACAAATTACTTTGTACAACATATTAAAAGTAAAGTTAGCCTGTAACATCCCACTGCTGGGGAAAGGCCTTACCTTAACTATGAGGTAGTTCGAGCCATACTCCACCACGCAGGCTCAGTGCGGGTTGGTGGAGGGGTGTTTCCAAGCGACTAACCCTGCACCTGCATTGATAACATCTGACTTTGTACAAATAATTATTATATACTGGATTAAAGAACGTCCACCGACAAGATATAAATATATAATAAATATAAATAAATAAATATTGGACACCAATCACATACATTGCTCTGATCCCAAAGTAAGTAGCCAATGCACTTGTGTTATGGAAATCAGACACAGCGGTGGTACCACAATACCCAGACCCGAGACAATATAGAAAAGATCGTTTTCTACATTGACCCGACCGGGAATCGAACCCGGAACCTCACGAGATGGCGACGCTTGAAACCAGTGCGCCAGCCACTTGACCACGGGGGTCGTCAAAGATGGATAGACAACCTTGTAAAGATCGCAGGATCAAAATGGATGCAGACCGTTTGTGATCGGTCGCTGTGGAAAACCGTGGGGGAGGCCTAAGTTCAGCACAAGACGTAGTTTGGCTGATAATGATGATGATGATGAGTGGAATAAAAACTAGTTAAGCTTTTAGGGGTAAAAGCACCAACTGATATATGAATGCAAATTTCTGTTCGATATTTTACAACCGACTAGCGGTCCCAGCGAAGTTTGCTTTGTCCCTGTCTTCGCAATATTATAGTAATTATCTTATGAAAATCGGTCCACCAATTTTTTTATTTTTTTTCTATCATCATTTTCATTTTCTAACCGTACCAATTACAATAAAGGATGACCGAAATCTGGCCAGTTATTGCTGACCGAGGGAAAAAAGGATTTATTTATATAATATATAAAAAATAAATTTGTTTCTAGTAACTGAATAAAATGATCACGACTTTTGACACACTGAAAGATTCCTGCCTGGTCCGAAATAAAGCTATTGATATATATGATTAAAGTACCTAACTTTTTTTGAAAACACTGTATCGTTACAACTCATCCAATGGTTATGGTTTTCAGAATTTTGATGAGTTAACTGTTGTATATTACACCGGATTGAATCAAAAGAGAACCTTCTTTACAATCGTATTTCACGTTGGATTTCAATAGTCTGCTATTATTTTCACCCCCTATAACACCCCTAATGTCTTTCGCACGTGACGACCCATTTCTAAGTTTTAATCAGAATCTGCATAATATTATGTAATTGCGTGCCGCTGTTGTTTGTGTCATGTTTGTTTTAATTCTCTTATAACGACTGTTTATAGATTATGAAATTACTAGAATGTTCTGTAGCGACAAAATAGGCGAACTGAACTTTAAATTTTGAGGGTCTATTCTCTTGAAATCACATTCAATAACCAAATTCACTTTTTTTATATGGAATCATTATTGAATTCTAAATCAACAATGTAAATGAATATGCAGGGCGCAACAAAGGGTTTAACGACGCCAAAAACTAAAAAGTTAAAAAATATTACAATCTTTATATCATTAAAACATAATTGTGACAACATAAATGTTTCAGTATGTAACACTCAAACATGTATACACAAAGAATCAATATCAACACAGTACTCGAGTTAAACAATGACAAACACGCAACTAAAACAAACAAAAATAAAAATATGAAGGCACCAACGATGCGCCACTAAGGGTGAAGATCATCTGAAGTGGTGGATCAATGATGCATTCTAGAATGTATTTCTTAAATTTACGCAAATCTATACTAATATCTTTATATCATTAAAACATAATTGTGACAACATAAATGTTTCAGTATGTAACACTCAAACATGTATACACAAAGAATCAATATCAACACAGTACTCGAGTTAAACAATGACAAACACGCAACTAAAACAAACAAAAATAAAAATATGAAGGCACCAACGATGCGCCACTAAGGGTGAAGATCATCTGAAGTGGTGGATCAATGATGCATTCTAGAATGTATTTCTTAAATTTACGCAAATCTATACTAATATCTTTATATCATTAAAACATAATTGTGACAACATAAATGTTTCAGTATGTAACACTCAAACATGTATACACAAAGAATCAATATCAACACAGTACTCGAGTTAAACAATGACAAACACGCAACTAAAACAAACAAAAATAAAAATATGAAGGCACCAACGATGCGCCACTAAGGGTGAAGATCATCTGAAGTGGTGGATCAATGATGCATTCTAGAATGTATTTCTTAAATTTACGCAAATCTATACTAATATTATAAAGCTGAAGAGTTTGTTTGTTTGTTAGTTTGAACGCGCTAATCTCAGAAACTACTGGTCCGATTTGAAAAAATATTTTTATGTTAGATAGTCCATTTATCGAGGAAGGCTTTAAGCTATATAACATAAAGATACGACTCACAAGACCACAGCAGCAATGAAAAATGTTGCGAAAACGGTAGAAAGATATTCCTTTTGAGAGCTTCCGCTGCGTACGCTGCGGAAACCGCTAAAGTTACACAAAAATCATGTATGACAGGATTGTTCAGCATCAAGAAATCTATAATAAAGTCCGCGACAGCATATGTCTATCTTTTATGGTTGACTTACTACCTTTTTTATGTTTATAAATTTGTAAAAAAATAATGCAATATTTTTAGAGGTGTATTATACACACAGGTATTTATTCTTATCAAAATAAATACATTCATCATCACGAGCATTTCATTTAGAACAAAGTTGCGCTTTATATCATTTGATTCCAATAAATATCTTAGGAGCTATCACAGTTTTAACATAACTCCGCACCAAAATAATGCTCGCAGCTTAAGTACAACGTGCGCTTGCGCTAATTATATTATAAAGGTGAAGAGTTTGTTGGTTTGAACGCGTTTATCTCAGGAACTGCTGAACCGATTTGAAAAAATATTTCTGTGTTAGATAGCTTATTTATTGAGAAAGACTTTAGGATATAAAACAACACGCTGCGACGGGAGGGGAGGGAGCAAACTCAAAACGCGCGGTTAAACAGTTAAACCTATAAAGATCTATTTCTTTGTTTTTAAGAAACAGATCATTAAAATTTCGACACATCCTAACAATTGGATTGTAAAAAGAGGTGTTATTATTATAGACTTGAAGTGAAAATGGTCTGGGGTTGCGACTCCTATATGTGATATTGAAATTTATATGCGATATTATTCAAATTGTACGATAATTTTCTTCAAAGATACCACGTCCTAAAAATAACCCGTTACGGAGATATTCTCAGTCAATGTGAAAGAAAAAACATATTTTTTACCATCTAGAATCACACTGAATGTAACCACTTGCAACCAGTCACTGTGAATGACTGTGGGTTAGGCTTATGTTCAGCAGTGGACGTCCTTTGGCCGATAATGATGATGATGAAGTCTTTTATTGGTTTAGAATGTTTTTAACACTCACAGTGTCATATCTTATATTCATAAAGATGAAAAAAGAAACCAAAAATTTGCGCACGAACGGGACTTGAACCAGCAACCTCTTGGCTGACCGGGCCAAACGCTTTTACCAATAATTATGTGGCTCTAAGAGACCACACATTTCGCAAGGTCGGACTAACAGCACGGTAGCTCAATTGATAAAATAAAATGGAATGAAATATGGATGGAAATAAAAGATTTCATCTTTATGAAATATTTTATTTCCAAAAAATCAAGTCATTTCCTAGCAAATATTAATGCTACATTTCGATTTAGTTTATTGTACTCAATGTAAGGTCAAAGGCTTAGCCAGCCTATACAAGTACCCTGAACAAGTATACTATTCATACACAATCAGGAACTAAAAGCTTATAAAAATAAAATACAGATTAGTGTTGTTTGTGCATATTGCTTATAATCAATGACGACAATAAGACACTTTATTGCTTAGCTCTAACTAAGTAAATGCTATAATGTCGTTTCATTATAACAGCCCTATAATCCCGTAATGATTTGAGCTAAAGTCATCAGGCCATAGTACAAAAAGTACAGCCAGTTCATGTTAAATTTAGCTACTATATCAAATATGTAATGTATTATTTCATTTTGGGACTTGTCTTTAAACTTTTTGATCATTGCCAAATGATCAAATGTTGATATGAAGGAAATGAGGATGAACCCCCATTAGCCGCTTGTCAGGAGTTTAAATTTTTGCTCTGCGGCCTTATGACCCGCCATCGGGTCATCGTCAGGTCAGGTATTTTGTCCCGACTTTTGTCTTTGTCCTACAGGGCAAATTGTTTTCGATATATTTTTGTCGAGGCTTGAACGGTTAATAACAAAAAGGACCTGAAGACTTCCGCTGCTGAACATTGGCCTCCCTCATGGGTTACCGTAGCGAACGGCCGCAAGCAGGATGCATTGTGATATCAATCACTCAAATAAAATCATCATCATTAGCCAAATAACATTCACTGCCGAACATAGGCGCCCCCCACGGTATTTACAGCGACCTATCACTAGCTGTCTGTATCCAGTTTTATCCTGCGATCTTTACAATGTCGTCTGTCTATATTTGAATAAAATACGCTTATTAAAAAATATTACCTGCAAGTCGCAATTAATTTGTTTCTGTTAGGTGAGCTCGTTTCATAGACGACTGCATCTTACTTTCAAACTTGGCCTACTTTGCCACCAAGAGCTATTACATTGGAATAATATATTTTTTAAAGATTTTAACATTTTAAATTCAACGACAATTTCTGTTATCCTTTCGTGTTTTGTTGCATTTTGCGCTGATGGAATGGTGGCCGCTTTTCTCTTCCTATGTCAAGGCATTTGATAGCACGGCGTAATATGTAAAAGCGGCTATCACAAAGGGTTAAGGCTTTCATAAATCGCTACTGATGTAAAGTTAATCGACGTATAAAAGGTTATTGTATAGCCTTTAATAGTATCGTAAATAAAGTATTGTTTGCTTAGTAATGAGTAGATAGTAAAAACGAAATGAAGAACAAGTTTAGAATTATCTTCAAGAGTTAAATGCTATTGAATGTTTCGGCTTATACATATTTCAATCATCATCATCATTATCAGCCAAATGACGTCCACTGCTGAACATAGACCTACAAGGTCTTCTACAGCGACCATTTGCACAGTCTGTATTCAGTGAAATTTCGCAGTCTTTACAAGGACATTTGTCTATCTTTTTGGTGGACGTCCTACGCTGCGTTTTTGTTCGATAATGCCTCAAGTTTATTTAACTTTTTAGCAGTTTAACTCTTTAAGTGCCCAGCACTCGGCCCCGAATGCGCGAGATTTATTCCAGCTGTGCCACCCACTCGGACCCGAGTGTTTACGGTGACGTCTTTTTCTGATGTCATTTTATATATAGCACTTGAACCCGAGTGTTTGGCCACCAGCACACTGTGTGCCGACCACTCCGGCCCGCGTTTGCATGTTTTTAAAAAAACAGAAATATTTTTATTTTTTTTTTATTAAATTACGAGTATAAATTGTTGTTTCCTGGGCATTTTTACATATATTTTTAAGGCAGTCAAAGTGTTAAGCGGCTGTAACTGCTAAGGCGTAAAATTAACGTAATAATTTTATCAAAACTTAATCGCCCCTTAGTATAATTCCAAAGGTTTACCACATTTTAACCATTTAACACGTTAACACCTGTGGCTGTGGGGTTACTAAGAATTCACGGTATAGTCACGATTCGTTTACAAAAATGACCATAAAAATAACACTAACAAAAACATTGCGTTGGCATTTTTGTAATTAAGCAAATTGTACCTGTTCTCAAAAACTGCATTTATCCAAAAAATATTTTACAACTAGACATGGTTTATGAAACTAAACAAATGTGCCTATGTACAGACAACAGTGCGTCAAGGTAAATACTGCGGTATCTTATGCAGTTATGCAGCACCAGACGACCCGTCTGGTATAGTGGTCGAGAAATCGCCTACTACGCAGCGGGGTGCGGGTTCGACCCCCGCACAATACAAATATTTGTGTGCATGAACATGTCTGTTTTTATTGGTCTGGGTGTTTTCTATGTACATCATGTATGTATTTTCAAATAAAAAGTATTTAAGTATTATATCCGTTGTCTGGCACCCATAACAAAAGCTTTGAGTAGCTTATGGGACTAGATGGCGATGTGTGGGAATGTCTAAAGGATATTTATTTATCATGATAAGGGCTAGTTTGCAACAAAAGCGTATCACCTGATGTGCTGGCAACTGTACATCAGAATGGTTCTTATACACAATTTCATTTTGCGACAATACACATAATGGCATGCTCTGTTAGTGATTTAAGCGTCGGAACAACAGTTGACGTGTTTTTTGATCCAAGTAGATGTCACCAATTCTTCTATAACTTCCCGTTAAAATGTAACGTTCCCGCTTAATAATTTTGTAAATAATTTTAAGTTATTAATGGAATCAGGCATTACATTGCAGAAATTTATTATTAAGTTGAATTTTATAATAACTGGCGGACCCAGAAACCTTTGTTGCGTCCCCAGCCCCGTCCCGCCCAGCCCCTTAATTTTCAAAGTTAATCGGTCACATCAAATGTTGTTTCGCCCCGGCCCCGTCCTGTTCCAGCTCCGGCCCCGTCGTACGGGATAAAAAGTATCCTATGTCCTTCCCCTGGTCGTAAGCTACCTCCACCCCGTTTAGCACCAGACACATCCCACCCCAGCCCCGGCTCATTTAACGAAATAAAGAGTATCCTATATCCTTTTCCTGGTTTTAAGTTATCTCTCCACGAATTTTCAGCTAAATCGGTTCAGCCGTTATTGAGTTATAAATAATGTAACTAACACGACTTCCTTTTATACATATTATATAGATGTAGATTTTGCGCTTTGCCGCATGCGTATTGAGAGAGGGCGAACGGTGCATCCAACATTTGCCTGAACTCAACTCAACTCAACGCGCAAAGCAAAGTCTTATATACAAAATTCTCGTGTCACAATGTTCGTTCCCGTACTCTTCCGAAACGGCTTGACCGATTCTTATGAAATTTTGTGAGCATATTGAGTAGGTCTGAGAATCGGCCAACATCTATTTTTCACACCCATCATTTTTTAAAGTTACTCTGAGATCGCTTAAAATTTTAAATTACGGGACTGGGTGAGACGCGGCCGGGGCGAGATGAGAATGGGGGCGAAACAAAGTTCGCTGGGTCCGCTAGTCTTAATATATAAAATTTCCATGTCACAATGTTAGTTACCGTACTCCGAAACGGCTTACCGATTCTAACCAAATTTTATATGCGTATTCAGTAGGTCTGAAAATCGGCTACTATCTATTTTTCAAACCCTTAAGTGATACGGGTTGTTCACCCTATTTTTTATTTATTTTTGGACGAAATTTTTTGTTTTTATTTTTTTATAATGTGGCAATAAAACCCATTTTTTCTTCTTTTATTAACTGAATAATTTTAGTGTTTTTAACTGTATTCCGAATAAATTTTCCCTCATGTAATGGCAAATCTGAAACTAATTTTAATCAAAATTTAATTCTGATATATGCAAAACACAGTTTGCCGGGTCAGCTAGTAATATTATGAAATTCAACCTAAAATTACAGGTATTTTGTAGCCCTGAAACTCGTGGTAGGACCACTGACCATTATTGTTAGGTTGACGATAATATCGGTCGATACCATCTTATGTGACGCCTTTACGGTCTGAACAAATTCGTTCGGACAAAGTGTTAACGGTATTGTAAAGGCTTGATAGCTTTATTACTTGAGGCAGTTCGTATTTGAGTATTTTATTTTGTTGGTAAGGCCAAGTAGTTTATGAGACCCATTATTTAATCATATGATTTTAAATCCAACGAAACTTTGTCGGATTATTTCGGTAAAATTTTGGTTATTATTTCACCGAAATTAACTTAATAAATTATAAAATGATCAAACGAATTGTTAGAATTTGTTAAAAATGAAACATTTCTTTAAATAATAAGTTTGTCATCTCTTTGGTGCGAACATTGACTCAATATCTATACTATATTATGAAGCTGAAGAAGTTGTTTATATTGAACGCTCTTATCTCAAAAGTAACTGGACGGATTTGTAAAAATGAGTTTGTTTAATACTTATTTAATATGGAAGGCTTTAGACTAAAACATTACGCTGCGACTGGAGGGGTGGTAGCAAACTCTAAACGCGTAAACGAAGCCGCGGGGGACCGCTAGTTGTTCTGCTATTCCTAAGCAAACAGAAATCGAGGTATAATAATTAAACCCGGAAAATCAAAACTCTGATTTTCTGAAGTTTCGCATAGTACTAGGTATAGCATCTGTGATGAAGGCTATTACGTAAAATAAACAGACTCCATCATTTACCCAGGATTGTGTATTGTTATAACAGAGTAATAATTTCAGGAAAGGTTTTAGAGCGAAATATCAAGTCGTGTTAAATTCTGCAGCGGTACTAATGGTGTTAACATAATTTTGTCTTTAATTACTTATTTGTATACATTTTGTGATAATGAAAAAATAACCATTATCACGTTTTCAACCTAAATAAAAGAGCTTCCGTTTTATAATAAGGACTAGCTACCTATCCCAGCTTCGCTCGGATGCCTTTTTTGCTTTGACTTATGTGCCTTCATTCTGAATCGCTGTAACTATCTATTAATGAAAAAGTCGCACGAAAATTCGTTCAACAGTTTTTGATATTATCGCGAATAATCAGAACGGGGGACGTTACTTTTCTATACATTCTTATTAACCAGTTTTGTTTCTCTAATCACTGCAAGACCATTCATTTCTTTTATTTAAGTAATTCACAAAACTCGCCGCAAAATGAAACATCAGAATCAAATCCATTACGGATCTGAGTTAGGATTCCGGATTCCGTTGCTCATTTGCTCACCGCCCTCATTTCCCGCATAACTTTATTAATCCACAATCTAAAAATACTTTTTGAAATTAGGGACATGACTTTTAAAGGAGTGACTACACTGAAGTCAGGTTTCAACATCGATTAGTTTATGACTACTTGGCATTATCCAAAGAATATTTTTTACAGGTGTGTGCGTCATTTCGTATGATGTAGTCACTTTGTTATAACAAAAAATATGTTTTTGCATGCTATTCATTAATGGCTGAAAAAGCTGAACTAAATGAAAATAATAACAACCTAAATAAATGTACCCTTTTCCAAACACAGTCATTCAGTCATTTAATTATATTTCACTTCATTTCCTTTTTTTTATTGATGTTTTGGACAGATAATTTAACAGAAACTTATGAAGTGATTGTGAAACAGGCCGAAAGGCATTCTTCTTTGATGTGTGTAGCTGTAACTGTCTGTTAAACTTGGCATCATGCATCGCTTTCACCAAACTGGACACAGAAAGACTGATAATTTATGGTATCAGGCGTTACTTTGCGGAAATCCATTATTAAGTTGAAATTTATAAAATTATTTTGCTTTAAATTTCCGCTAAGCGACGCCGGCGCAGGCAACTAACTACACCGCGTTAAGTATTAGTTCAGGCAAATGCAGGATGCACCGCCCGCCCTCCCTCAATACGCACGCAGCACAGCTGATGCAATTATTAGTACCCAACACCAACGTGCAAAAGAACTCGACGCGTTTCGCCCTTGGATGAATTAACCACTGGATATGAAACGCAAGCGTGAATGTATGAAAACATCATTAGCCGATTTCTGCGGGGCGGGGGGAGCTTATCGTGTCAATTTTTGACATTTAGTGCATGAAAGTGTCGATATTTTTTTAATCGATATGTGTGGAACGAATGAATGAACGAATCTTTTGTTAAAAGACATATTTTTATCACCAAAACAATAAATTACATTATGGGCAAGTAATGCACAAACTATCAAATGAACAATTGAAACATAGAACGTCGTTTTATAAGAACGGTCTGGCACTAAGTTAGTGTGAAGTTCCTAAGACATTTTAAAACAGCCCGTAAGTACACAATATAGCCTTGCACCATTAAAATCCTCCTATGGGATAAATAAGCTAAAGCAGTACATTTTTTGCGTTTGCATTCAATCACGCTTGGCATAAAATGAATACCACATATTCGGTGATGTTTTGTGGGGATCCATTTTGCCTCTCTTCACTTTATTTTCCTTAATGGATCTACAGGAAACCTGAAATAATATTATAAATATGTATTGTCAAATATAAAGATTAAAGTTTGAAACTAAACTGTTGTATTTTTAAGATTACCTTAATCTACTCTCGAGTGAAACATTTTACAGATTTATTATTTTATTTTAAAAGAATTTATAATAAAAAAAAAAATATCGTTATGATTTATCGACAATTGTCAAGCACAATTAAAATGAAACTGACAAGAGAACGAATGATAAACATACGACAATCCTACCGTATAAAGTATACGTTATCTTGTTGATTTTGTAGTAACGGACCACCACTTTTTTAAATGGCATCTTTACTTTTCTCTTGGAAAAAACATTTCATTATTTTCATAAAAAATAACAGCTGTTTTGGGATAAAACGTTACTTACGGATGAAAATAAATATTTTTTGTCTTGCCGCTATAAGTTTTACACAAAAATAAGCCACATTTACCATTTTTTTCCGTCAATGTTTCTCTCTGAGCTCTATCACCGCACTGACAAGACGTCACCTTAAGTGAGGCCAAAAAGCCCGCTTCGTGGCTAAGGGGGCACAAGCGAAATTGCCCGTCATTGCGCGTCCAGTGGTTTATTCGTCCAAGGTTTCGCCACTACACGTGGCATCCTCAGGAGATGTTGTCGCCTCGGCGGAGCACGGAGGATTGACTCTAGTTATATACACATATAAATCTTATATTTAAAATTCTCGTGTCATAATGTTCGTTCCCGTACTCCTCAGTAACGGCTTAACCGATTCTCATGAAATTTTGTGAGCAGTAGGTCTGAGAATCGGCAAACATCTATTTTTCATACCCCTTAGTGATAAGGATTGTCCACCCTTAACATTTTTCTTTAATTACGTGGCTGGGCGGGACGAGGCTGGGCAATACAAGGATCGGGGCGAAGCAAAGTTTGCTGGGTCCGCTAGTAAAATATATAAATTTCAACATAAAGACTGGACACACATGCGTCCAGTTGATGACACTTAAAGATCCACCGTGTCCACGTAACTTAATTTAACTTGAGCTATGTAGAGACGTAGATGACGAAATAATAAGTGATAATATTTTTAAGTCATAGTTTAACACACGTGCAACTAGTCTCATATGTCCAGTAAGTGGAAACCTCCGAAATAAATCCTACTGTTTTTTTTTCTTCTAAAAAAATTCTCCCATTGCACCGTACCATACCACGACCGTACCAGGAACGTGTCAGGCACGAAAAGCAACACGATACGCTTTGCCTTGCCTACTGAACGGATTGACAGCCTCCTTCTCACCATTGTGAAGAGAGAGCGTATTTTCCGGTACCGACATGCTCCGTGTATGGTACGTTAGGGTCGGATACGGAATGGTCTAGAGGGCAAGGTGTCACAGTTTTCAATACAAAGAAATATTTTTTTGCCGGACATGTTCCTATCGGTCGATCATGGTATGCTACCGTGTACTTAGCAAACACCTTAAATAGAATAAAATAACGTTATTTTAAGGTTTTAAATTAAGACCATATAGCTTTTGTAAAACTATTTTTGAAATAGTTAAAGTAAAGTTTGGACGACCCGTCTGGTGTAGTGGTCGAGAAATCGCCTACTACGCAGCGGGTGCGGGTTCGATCCCCGCACAATACAAACATTTGTGTGCATGAACATGTCTGTTTGTATTGGTCTGGGTGTTTTCTATGTATATCATGTATGTATTTACAAAAAAAAAAAGTATTTTAAGTATTATATCCGTTGTCTGGCACCCATAACACAAGCTTTGAGTAGCTTACTTTGGGGCTAGATGGCGATGTGTGGGAATGTCTAAAGGATATTTATATTTATTTATTTATAAAGTTAGCCTGTAACGTCCCACTGCGGGGCAAAGACCATACATCAACAATGAAAAAGTTTGAGCCACACTCCACCACACGGGTTCAGTGCGGGTTGGTGGAGGGGTGTTTGCAAGGCAAGCGACCAAACCTTAATGTGAGATGTTATCGAACCCCCGACTTCAAAATAAATAAGTGCAAATACTGAATACTTTGGATGTGATCAAAAAAAATATGGTAGTGTAAACACGCCTTATCGCCACAAAGATGGTATCACAGAAATAAAATTATGTCTCCGTTCCTTTTGAATTATACACGTCCCGTAGTGAATGCAATTACAACCTCTAATTATTTTTTTCATAGCACTTACTGATCTACTATCTTAATTAAAGAAATGGGCGCCGTAATTCGCTTTTATCTCTTGATACCTAACCGAAGTAAAATAATAATCATATCGCCATTACTTTTTGTTTTTTAGAAATTCGTGAAGAAACATACAAATTTACAAACACACATACACTTACAAAGTTTTGCACACGTGTTTGGAAACCTTCATAAACCAACATACTCAAATATTATCAAATTCAAACAATATCGCATACACTCACATTCAATTATTTAGCTCCTTTTATTGGAAGATGGTAAAAATGTGCCAAATTCAGCAAATTTGCGGTAATAGTACATTATGATACAAGTGTGCTAAGTTGACCATTATATACGAGGCGATATTGTGTGCGCTCGAGCGAAAGCGAGTGCGCCATAAGAAAGCCGCGTATATAATGGTCACAGGCACACGCGTATCATACGACGTTGTTCAACACACTTGAGAGGAAAAAACAGGACTCTTCATTTACTAAGTTTTAATTAAGTTATGTATTTATTACATATTTGTATTTAGTATTGTTTTTTTTAATATAACGTGTATTATTTGTATATTATTTATTTTTATTATTTATATCTTATGAAAGTGTAATATTAGCTATATTTTTGCACATCGCTTTCTACCTCACTTATAAACGTTGTTTCACACGGTACTCAAAAATCTTGACCGTGATATACTGCCAAAACTGTTCTTTTAAAGAAAATTATAATGTACCTTTTGCGAATTTGAACTACATGAGAATCAGGGCCCTGATTCTGGTTAGAAAAATATTCAAACCAAAACTTTTCCAAGCTTGAAATAGAAACCACAAACTCAATTTCAATATGACACTGTGCTTGACTTCAATATATTTACTTTTATACAACTTAATATGACGTGATGTATGACACTCAATATTGGCTGGAATCATGCGAGTGGGGATTCAATAGTCAAACTAAATTTCGCTCTCAGCGTGAGACATTTTTGCTGTAATGCTAGAAAAGTTAACATGGCATAAAATGGTGGCAAAGATTTTTTTTCCGAGCAGTGCTTTTATTAAAAACAGTGTTAAAACGTAAACCAATAATTTATTTAAACAAGAAAAAATAAAACTAAGACATGCAACATAAAAAAAGAACTTAAAATCTACCTATTCAAAAACGAAACCATTTCCTGGCGGCAAGGAGGCTTTGATGCTGGCTGCGTTGCCGCGTTGGATAGCTATGCTGATCCTTTGAGCTAGGAACCAGGCAGCTTTGTTATTGGCTGCAACGGAATTTAATTTAAAATAAATATTATAAAGTTTAATCTAAGGAATCACGTTTGTTATAATATATAGTATAAGTTGGTATATGTATGTATTATTAATGTATTTATTTTACTGCTTGTGTTATGTATGTGTAATGTAAGTATTAATTGTATTTATTTGGTATTCATTTTATTGTATAAAATCTTAGAACGTATGGATTATTTATGTAGACATTTTATATATATAATTATTTTTGTTTCTTTGTCGCACCGCCGCAATCAATTCTGCTTAGCCCAAAGGCATGACTGGTAGAGATTGACATATGGCGTTAAGTCCACCTTTTGTACAAAATTTTATTATTGTGCAATAAAGTATACATAAATAAATCATTTTAATCTCAGGAAGTACTGGACTGATTTTTTTTTGTGTTAGATAGTTGATTTATTGGAAAAGCTGTTAGTTATAAAACATTACGATAAGACTTACAAAACCAGAGCAATAATGAAAATTGTTGCAAAACGGGGGAAAATAATCCTTTTGCGAGATTCCGTTGCGAACGCAGCGTCAACCGTTTAAGATACATAATAATCATGTATGACGAGATTATTTTGCTTTAAAAGTTCTACAATGAAAACCTGGGACAGAATATGTCCACCTGATATGCTTTACTCCGTTCCGTAGCCGAATGGCAAAAAACGGAACCCTTAAAGTTTCATTAGGTCTGTCTGTCTGTCTGTCCGTCCGTCCGTATGTCACAGCCACTTTTGTAACTATAAGCATCACACTTTTGAAATTTAGTAGGTAGATGTATCCTGTTAACCGCTCAACAATTTTTAAACAAAAAAATCATAATAATGATATTTCACGGTGTGCTCCCATGCATGAAACTAAAACCAATTTTTTTGTCAAACCTATACGTTTAGGGTGTCTATGGATAGGTCTTTTTAAATGACATAGAGGTTCCAAAACCCATTTTCTTTTAAAGTCTTACGTTTGAGAGATAGACGCTTCTAAAGTGGTAAGTATATAGAATAAAGCCGAATAACAGGCGAAAGTATTCGGCCATTTTTAACACCAAAACTTGTACAGACATCAAGATTGCAGCAAAATATTTGTCGGCGCCAGGAAGTAGTGATTATTCAAAGCAACTTTTTTCAGAACGATCTACAAGAAAAAGAGAAGTAGACTACTTCCTGAAAATGCAGACAAATAATTATCTTATTATTATTGACGACCCGTCTGATGTAGTGGTCGAGAAATCGCCTACTACGCAGCGGGTGCGGGTTCGATCCCCGCACAATACAAACATTTGTGTGCATGAACATGTCTGTTTGTATTGGTCTGGGTGTTTTCTATGTATATTATGTATGTATTTACAAAACAAAAAGTATTTATGTATTATATCCGTTGTCTGGCACCCATAACACAAGCTTTGAGAAGCTTACTTTGGGACTAGATGGCGATGTGTGGGAATGTCCAAAGGATATTCCAAAGGATATCTTTGCTGGTGCAAACGTTTCACTTGTAAATTTTGATTGTGAAAATAATTCAAATGCATATAAAAATCCTTTACTGTTCTTATAAAAAACCTGTGTAATATTTCTGTATTATATACAATCATCATCATTCTCAGCCAAATGACGTCCACTGCTGAAAACAGGCCTCCCTCACGGCTTTACACAGCGACCGATCACAAGTAGTCTGCATCCAGTTTGATCCTGCGATGTTTTTAAGTCGTTTGTCCACCTTGTCTCCAATCTTGAACTTTTCTGCCCCAACGGCCATCAGTTCTTCGCGCTATGTACCCTGTCCATTGCCACTTGAGCTTACTGTGTCTCAAGGCTATGTCCGTTACGTTAGTTTTTCTACGTATCTCCTCATTTCTGATTCGATCTCGTAGAGAAACACCGAGCATAGCCCTTTTCAGCGCTCGTTGTGTGATTTTGAGGTTCTTTATAAGGCCTATAGTAAGAGCTCATGTTTTGGATCCATATGTCATCACTGGTAACACACACCGGTTGAAGACTTTCGACTGCAGACACCGAGGCAATTGGGATGAGAAGACACTCTTGGGCAAATTCCCGAATGAAATTTTCCGAATTTATTATTCTAAAGTTAGCGTGAACGCGTCACAAATATCCAGCACACAGCTTCAGAAATTATTGCATTTAAATTATACCTCATCCATAGAGCTTTCTTAGTTCCCACGGTCATATGTCGTAGTCCGCATCTGGCGCGTTGCTAAGCAACTAATGGCACTATCTCCCGCTATTGTACTATCATAGCAATTATTTCTTGTTAATGGCAACCATAACCGTTTGAGATGACGTATTTAACATACTGTTAGTTCACAAAATGGTTGAGAATATTACGAACATATTATAGGTCACCAATCACATACATTGCTTTGATCCCAAGCTAATGTTCTTGTGTTAGAGATTTAGGAATAGTGCTGGTACCACAATACCCATACCCGATTGAATGCAGGGAAAAATAAATTAATAAGTATATGACACCAATCACATACATTGCACTGATCCCAAAGTAAGTAGCTAATGCACTTGTGAACTGGAAACCAGACACAACGGTGGTGTGATACCACCGTTACTGGTGGTGCGATACTGGAACAGTCAGACCCGAGACAAATAGAACATTTTGATCCTCTACCCGGGATCTTGGAGCGGCTACGCCTTGAAGTGTGCTTAGCCACTACTCCACTACCCAATCGGAAATCAAACCTGGGACTTTAAAGCTGCGAAGCATGGCAAGACACCCAGCTTAGCCACTAAGCCACGGAGATCAACACTAGCTTCTAATATTGCAGACAGATCAGACATGATATAAATATAATATATATCACCGTAGGTAATAATGTGAAAACCACAGGATTATAATCTAGATTGTAATGTATTGATTTATTGTGAATGAGCTCGAGAAGTTTTAGCATTTCATTTTTTTGGCATGCAGGTCAACGCGACTTGCAATTGCTTATTTTAATCCAGCCATCACTGAAACTATTTATTCTTGTGAATCTAAAAAGCAATTTGACATTTCATAATGATTATATGATAGTAATAAAACAGCGAATGTAGGCTGTATTCAGATTTGATTTTTCGCCTCGAAAGTTTGTGGCAGCTCAATATTCTGATTTTCTGCTGTATTAAACAACCTTCTAATTTGTCTAGCTATATCATTGATATAATAAATAAACAACTCAATTTTAAGAAATAACAAACAATAAATCACGAAAATTGTCTTAGAATTTTTAGAAGTCCATCTGCGGGCGTAGTCTGAAGATTTTTTTTTGACATTTCGCGTAGATAATGCTGAGACATAATTGCGGTTGAAGTCTGAAGCAAATTTTTTGACAATTCATGTCTACAATTTTAATTTTCTTATTCATTAAAAATCTTTTTTACTTACGTATATCTTTAATGAATCTTTAAAGAACTTTTTTTTAACTTTTATTGATTTTTGAAAACGAGAATGTTGTCTTAGCGTTGCATTGTCTACGCAAAATAAAAAAATATTAAAGATTTCGATACGTAAGTTAAACGTTTCTTATTGCTAAAAATCATACAAATATAATAAATTAACATGCAATAATTGTATGAAATTATGACGATATCATACACATACAGTTCAAATTGATTGACTCCTTTTTTGACCTTGGTAAAAACCTGGTGATGTAAGAATGAACACTGGCACCGAAAAGATCTTTATAAGCCTCTCAACAACAAAAAATAAAAGAAATAAAAATAAAAGTAACAAGGGCCATAAAGCGAATCACTCACGCGCAATGAAGGCTGTATATCTTTTTCAGGCACACTTTAAGTGATTAATGAAGTATACTTCAGACCTTTTCAAGTTTCCTTAAGCTTATGTGCGTGAGTTGGAATGCTGAAACTTTTTGAGTGAAGGTAGAAATAATGGTTTTGTGAAAATGGTTTCGAGAAACATACCCACAAAGTATATGTTTCTCGTAGCTTTGTTTGGGTGTTTGGGCGTTTCGCAACACACTTATTCGGTTTTCGGACCGTGGGATGGATTGCCCAAGTGCTGATTCATCATCATCATCACCATCATTATCAGCCAAAGTAGTCCACCGCTGAACATACGAGTAGGCCTCCCCCACGGCTTTCTACAGCGACCGATCACCTGCGGTCTGCATCCAGTTTGATCGTGCGATCTTTATAAGGTCGTCTGTCCATCTTGTTGGTGGACGTCCTACGCTGCGTCTTTGGTCAAAAAGTCTCCAATCTAGAAAATTTCTGCTCCAACGGCGATCAGTGCTGATTCAGAATTGGGTAATTCGCACCGATGTGGTCTATGAAAAGGATCGATTAAAACATATCTTAGGCAATTCGTATAGCTTAACCACTGGCGGTCTGAATGGACTCATTTTGAGGCAGGATTTAGGCGACTCGTACTGGGATCCGTAAACATTCCGGTTCGAAACGCCCCAATACCTCTTTGTTTTATTTTATTTGATTTTTGTTTAGCAAAAAAAACAATTGTACAATCAACTTAATTAGAAATCTCAATTAAAATGTTTAACATTATTGCACAACCAAGGCACGCGGGTGAAACACCACTAACTTCTTAATTTCGGGTGAACCTGAGAATTTCTGAACAGAAAAACTCAGGTACATATTTTAGTCCCGACCCGGGGATCGAACCCGGGACCTTTGTCTTAGCCGAGGCTGTGCGTATTTTAGGATCTTACCTACTTACCAATTTATTTTTATTACTAAGGGAATTTTCAAAGAAATAATTAATGGAACTTTTAAAAATATCTATATAGTATCTTCTCTGTTTTAACCGTAATTTGAGCTTCAAATTACACACCATAAGGTGCTTACAGTAGTATTTTTAACCCAACTGCGCCAAAAGGAGGGTTATGTTTTTTTAGCAACTTGTTACATAGATATACCGGATATAAAAATCACTGCTATACGTACATATACCTGTTACTCCTCACGAAATAAATTCATATACAGTACCATATCAAATACTAAACTGAAATAATTTTGTTAATAATGACACATCGTAAAGAATGACAATTTGTTTTTTGTTTAATGTTATTTTTATTTAACTGACTTCTAAAAGGAGGAGTCTTTTTTTGTATATATGATACCTCATATCTCAGTACTTTGTCGACCGATTAGAAAAATGTTTCGCTTTCTTAGAGGATACCTTCTAGTTGGTCCCATTATTGCCAAGTCGGGATCTGATGATGGGATTTTGGTGTAAATCAGGAAAAACCTTGAATTTATAAGGCATTGTTAGTGTTTTCGTGCTAGAATCCTAATGAAGACTGGTTGTTGCGTCTGATTGTTGGCATTGTGTGGAGCTGAGCTATCAGCTCAGTGGAACTCCTAAACGCTTAGGAGTTCAGTGATTTTAATGACAGAACTTATGATAGGTAATTTGGAGCTGATTAAAGAACAGAGTCATAAGGTGCAACCCTTCCTGTATACATAAAAAATGCAAATTAAATTACAAGAAGTGAAAACCGTCTTCAAAAGTAAAATTCACTAAAAAGTCTTAAATAAACTCTTTACTTTTCAAGAGAAAGGACTCCATTTGAGGCGAACAATATCTTTTTGAATTCGGCGCTATCGCTTTGACGATTTAAAGCTTCATCTATCAGGGCACTTTTTATAGTTATGAAGTTGAATGTGAAAGTAGGATATTAATAGAATACGAGCAATACTACATACTTTTAGGAAGATAAAGATGTGGAATTGTTAGAGTGGGTTACATCCATCTAATTTATAGGTAATTTAACATACAATTACCTTACCTATGTAGTTGTTATAAATATGTATAGTAAAGTTCGCCTGTAACATTCCACTGCTGGGCAAAGTCCTTACCTCAACTATGAGGTAGTTTGAGCCATACTCCACCACGCGGTCTCAGTGCGGGTTGGTGGAGGGGTGTTTGCAAGGCAAGTGACTCACCCTGCTGTCAGATGTTATCAAGCCGCCCATAAGGCCTCGGACTAGGCTTAACGACTAATATCAACCGATATTAGCCCGGACCAACGGCTCAACGTGCCTTCCGAAGCATGGAGATGCTCATGATATACGTCACTTATGGAATGGAATGGTCACCCAAACATGTATAGAGACAAAGTCTACTACACGGAAACTCTGTTGTGTAACTGGAAACAGACAGGAAAGGTTCTCCCCAAATTAAGGTCTAGGTTGCTTGAGTTACATTAAATTGGTTAAATTAACGTTAAGAGATTATGTTAAGGATCAACCGTGTTATTATAAAAAGTTTTTTTTACGGAATATCGTTACCTACAATCAGATTAATGTTGTTAATGTTTAATGCTTTAAAAAAATTGTAGTAAAAAAAATATTTAATAATAATGGTAATTTGTGATGTCTGCAATTTATTTTATTTATTTCAACATATAACATATCATGCACAAACAACAGGTTCATATGGCGGACTTAATGTTAAAAGCAGTTTCTACCAGTCAATCGTAGGTTTATATAGAGAAAATGCTGGCGGCGCGAAGGAAGTGATAGAGGGGCAAAAGAAAGAGCTTGACGATTAAAACTCCAATAGGTATTTAAAATAAAAAATAATCATACATAGGTAGGTACTACTTATTACATAAATACCGCATATTTAAATTCAACATATTGAAATTTTGACTGTTCAAAAGTACGTATTTGGTCACCTTGTCTGCTACAAAATATCTGACGGCGACTGTACTGTAAAACTTTAAGTTAAACCACGTCTTTCTACCCGTTAGTTACGGTAACAACACCGTATCAACTCCAAGCGTCCAATATTCTTTGTATGAAACTCCATACTTCTTTTACAAATTTATTAACATAAAAAAGGTTGTAAGTCAACCATAAAAGATAGACATATGCTGTCGCGAACTTTATTATAGAACTCTTAATGCTGAACAATCCTGTCATACATGATTTTCGTGTAACTTAAGCGGTTTCCGCAGCGTATGCAGCGGAAGCTCTCAAAAGGAATATCTTTCTCCCGTTTTCGCAACATTTTTCAATTCTGCTGTGGTCTTATGAGTTGTATCTTTATGTTGTATAGCTTAAAGCCTTCCTCGATAAATGGACTATCCAACGAAAAAAATTTTTTTCAAATCGGGCAAGTAGTTTTTGAGATTAGCGCGTTCAAACAAACAAACAAACAAACAAACAAACAAACAAACTCTTCAGCTTTATAATATTAATAGTATAGATTTGGAATCAATGCGATTGTTTAAGTAAACCTAATTAAGTAACGTTGCACTAAATTTATTTCTACTTAATCTAAAAATGAAACTATCACCCTCATAAAGAAGCTTCAAATCACACAACGAGCGATGGAGAGGGCTATGCTGGGTGTTTCTCAATACAGTAGAAAAACTAAAGTAACGGACATATCTCTACGATTCAGCAAGCTCAAGTGGCAATGGACATGTCACATAGCGCGAAGATTTGATGGCCGTTGGGGCAGAAAATTCTAGATTGGAGACCGTTCGACCAAAAGTTTATTTTTTTCACCAATCAATTTGTGTGTGTACACTTGATCGAAAGGGTACGCGCAGAATACCAGTATCGTGACATGCCTCGCGCTGTCGTCGCTGTGATTGTTATTTTTTGTTTCTCTTTCTTTCATTGTACTTTGTGTCGAATAAAGTCATTTCATTTCATTTCAAAAGCGCAGCGTGTAACGTCCACCGACAAGATGGACGGACGACCTTGTTAAGGTCGCGGGATCACACTGGATGAAGACCGCTTGTGATCGGTCGCTGTGGAAAACCGTGGGCAAGGCCTATGTTCAGTAATGGACGTCATTGCTGATGCTGATCCTGAAAAGGAGGAGACTGCAATGGTTGGGACATGTCCATAGATTAGACCCAGAGAGACTACCGCGTCAGGTTCTGATGGGGCAGATTGCGTTTGCAAAGAGACCGGTTGGGCGACCTATGCTAAGATTCAAGGACTCATGCAAACGAGATATGAACAGCTTCGGGATAGATTCTAACATTTGGGAGAATCGTGCTGTAATGAGACCTGAGTGGCGTCGTGATCTAAGAGTTAGAATGTCGAAACATGATGAAGTCTGGCTTAGCATCTTAAAGCAGAAAAGACTTCGTGCCATTACGGAACCCTCACCACAAGACTCACGCTTCGTTTGCGATCGATGTGGCAAGATCTGCCGAGCAGCCATTGGGCTACATAGTCACCAGCGGCGATGTGGACAACCCCGGAAATGAACCCTGGGTGCTGAAACAATCATCTGTTAAAGATGCCGTGGCCAATGATGATGCTGATAATGGTGATACTGATAAAAAATATATGTTACAATACAGTGTGTCCCTGGATAAATTATAATAGGAGGTAGAATTAAAGTAAAAAGTAAAATCAGCCTGTAACGTCCCACTGCTGGGCAAAGGCATTACCTCAATTATGAGGTAGTTCGAGCCATACTCCACCACGTGGGCTCAGTGCGGATTGGTGGAGGGGCATTTGCAAGGCAAGCGACTAACCTTCCTGTTAGATGTTATTACGCCGCCCATAAGGCCTCTGACTAGGCTTAACGACTAATATCAACCGATATTAGCCGGGACCAACGGCTTAATGTGCCTTTCCGAAGCACGGAGATGCTCGTGATGTATGTCAGTTATATGGTCACCCATCCATTCACGACCGCGCTGTAGGTTGCTTCACTTCGGTATCACTACCAAAGCGCTGCTACCACTGCGCTACGAGCACCTCGCCAAAATTCACCAACGATCTTTTTTCATTTTTCCCTGTCTTGATCGGGCTGGCGATGAAACTAACAAAGGAGGAATTATAAAAAAATATGAGTTGCAAGAGGTGTAACTTGCACGACTTGTTACTATTTTTTTAGCATGACTATTTCATTAAATAGTACCTACGTTGTCTCGAAGTTCGTCGTCAGTGTTTGAACGTTAGGACATTGTTTTCTAAAAATTGATTTTTACTTAAAGATTTATTTATCTTATCGGAGAAGTACCTTCCTGTCATAATATCCTCATAAAATATTCGTGAAAGGCTTTATTGAACAATTTCTATTTACAAGTTGCTGAAAGAAAACAAGCCCAAAAAAACAACACACTTAACCATTGGTCATCAATCAATAGTAGGCAAATCTTTCTATAAGATCAAGGGCCATTCAATTGAACTAATCGGATTGGGAGAAGTGATCAAATAAGAAGGTAAAAAGATCACTTTTCTACGCTCCGATTTTTCGTTTACTACCGTCAGAATGGTGGGGAAGAAAAGCATAGAAATATACCTACATTACGTATTTAAAATGTTCAGAAGAAGAAATAGATAATAGATCAGAGGAACAGAGATGTACAGGGGTAAGGGCGCACACAGTTGCCAAAATAATAACAAATCCATATTACTAAAGGAAAATTCCAAATTGAAATAAATATATACTCGTATTGATCATTTGTACTGATTTGATTAGTCTTGTCCAAGCAAGTTGTGTTTTTTTTGTACTCGGTGTTTCTTTAGGCTTAATCATTTGTTTCTTAAAATTAACTAAAGACTATTGTGTATAGACGGAACAATTGTCGGAACTGCTACATTTGCGGTCGAAATATGCTTGCGGGCAATAACGTTTTGCTGTCCGTAAACCTTTATGAAATGAGACAAATTAGTTCTCATTTGTTTTCATATATCCTTAGTGACAAAGCTTGTTCTTCTTGATTAAAAAAATACAAAGTTGATGTCTCGGTAATAATAAGAAATTAAACATTCACTAAAGAAAAAAACTATTTAAAAGTTCGTCCATTATTAAAATTTATTAGTTAAGTAGAGTAAGTGCTTACATACACTAGTATACAATAAAGTACTTTTGAGAGCACTGCCCGCCTTACCAGATTACAAGCCATAATCGCTTACACCTCACATCGTCGTTTTAAGTGACGCTCGTACTAGCGCTAGATTTAAGTAAAACTGCTATTGATGCGTGAGTGTATCTTCAATAAAATATCCACATCTATAAAGATCTTACTATTTAATAGATTTAAAGGTGCCCTCTACAGATGGCTTAATGGACAATATTTCTATAATGTTAAAGATTTTTTATAATTTCAGTTGTTAATTTGATTAAATAATTACACGTTTGCATTGTACAAGTTACTGTTTTATAACTTGACATTTCGTGCACTAAATTGATTTATTTGTTCTTATTATTATTCTGATGCGAGCGATGAGTTTAAATTTAGTCATTTTATTTTATTAGAGACTAAATATTTGCATGCTTTTTATATGTATCTGAAAAAGATGAACTTAATACTTAATACTTAATACTTTCTTTCAAGCGATTGTCTCTTAAAAGTGGATAGGTGCTAAAACCGCGACCGTAAGCACCAAGTGATTTCAATGTAATTTGATTTTGCAAGGCTGAGGAATGGAATTCGATTAAGGCAGACGTATTTAACCACTCTTTGACTTGGACACGTTCAAGAAAACGGTGAATAAATATATTTTCCGTTTACCTTAATACATATTTCAGGAGATCGACCCTCAAATCCTATTACAAAAAAGGAATAACATCTTATTATGATAACTTAAGAGTGATTCATCATTTTCTGAGTATGTTTTTATGGAATTATTTATTGTAAAGCTAAAAAAAGTGAAAAGAAAGAACTGATATAAAAGGTTTTCTAAGTAAATATATTCTTAGTCAGATCACAGATAAAAATGATACCGTTAACTTTTGTTACAATTTCATTTACCTAACTCTTGATATTTACTTGAAATATGCTCTTTTTCTTAGTCGGTTCTTTCATTACTAACAACTACCTATATAGGTATAATATTTAATATTTGCTTCTCAATGAGATAAAACAAACTTGGCCTACGCTTCATTAAGCATTAATACATTAGTGAAAAACATTAAGAACTATAAACGAAAAAAAGAAGAAATAAAAGCCATTATAATAGTATAAATAACATATATTATTTTTAGTATAATAGTACAATCAATGTGGTTGGTAATGGTTTAAATCAATAAAAGCTTGATGAATAATTATATTGATTTAAACCAAGTGTTCTTTATCTACTTATAAACCAAGTAGAATTAAATACAGATAAGTAACCTTTTGTGTTATGTATGTATTGTTTGACGATGTTCGACGACCTCCATGGTTAAGCACGCTGGGTTTCAAGGCGTCGAAGCTCTGAGGTCCCCGGTTCGATTCCCGGTCGGATCAATATAGAAATCAAAATTTTCTATATTGTCTCGGGTCTGGGTGTTGTGGTACCACCGTTGTGTCTGATTCCCATGACACAAGTGCATTAAGCTACTTACTTTGCGATCAGATCAATGTATGTGATTGATTCCAAAAATACAAATATAATACACATGCATGTATCATGCCATTTTTACGCAATCAATCAATCAAACTTACTATGGCACTTATAAGCGTTGGAGAAAGCTATGCTCGGAGTTTCTCTTCAAGATTGAATGAAGAAGAAATGAGGAGATAAATAAAAGAAATAACGCAACGGACATAGCCCGGAGGATCAGCAAGCTTAAGCGGCAATAGGCAGGGTACATAGCGCGATAACTGGTGGCCGTTGGGGCAGAAAAAAACTGGATTGGAGACTTTTTGACCAATGACGCGGCGAAGGACGTCCACCGACAAGATGGACAAACAACTTTATCCATTGACTGGACTAAATACACCCGCTGGTATTGCACCACGATGTGACCAATCCTGGCGCAAATCGTCGCTAAACTTCATAGCGAGGCTTTGAAAGACGCCATTATTGACACTTACGAATCGTCCCGGTTTCGGCCTTTCCCTTTGTGAAGGCGCACGGTAGAGAGATGCCAAGTTTGGATTTTCTGCTTTGTATTAATTGATTGATAAATAATGTGCAATCATGTGAACTTGGTTTTGAATGAAAACACCATAATTAAATTATTTAAACTTTATTGCACTGTCAGTTGTACAAGTGGCGATCTTAGTGCCTAATGGCATTCTCTACCTGTCAACCACTTGGTAATGCAGAGAGTTTAATCAGTGGCGGAATATTAATAATAAGTGAGAAGAGTTTTATTAAAAAAATAAACTAAATGCAGTAACATAAACATACATTCTAATATTACACAATTATTTGTATAATAATTATTGTATTCGATAAAAAAAACATTATTTCTCCCCCAAACCAGCCACCTCATGATTTTTCATAAAAATGTGATATTGTCACGATGCAGCATCGATGTAGTCGCCATTGGTCTTCTTTACACACTGGCGCTACTTTTAGCGTCGATACCGTCGCAATGCTGCCGCGCGTTAGTATCGAAGCAGTCGTGATGCAGAAACTGGCCGTTGACGACTGTATCCGTATAGTGGCAACTGTGTCAATAATAGCGCGCGTTTGCGACGATGCAGTCGCGCGGTTTTGAAACGCGTGGCAGCTTCGTGGTAATCATTAAAACTGGTATTTTTTATGACATCTTTCTCGTTAATCTCAAGCATTTTTTTCATGATTTGCATTTACATAATACATTGAAATCACATCAATCAAAGCTGACACGGTTCTGTTCCAAAGCTGTATGCGTTTTTTCCTGTGAATCATATTTAATATTTACAAAATATATATAATATATATAATATTTACAAACAGAAAACCAACTTGGCTTACATTTAACTTTGATCCTATTGTCTTATCTTATCCCTATTTAGGTCAAGTAGCACTGCGGATTGTGTGAATTAGCTTCGGGCGACTTCTTAATCGATGGCTTTCGAGATTGGAGAGATTTGCCTTTTTATTATCTCTGGCAAGAGTTCTTAAAGAAAAGAAAGTATTTCCAGCAAGTAAGCCAGATTCATACAATTTAGATTCCTAGATTTTTTTAAATTTAATTAAATCGGGTCTGGGTGTTGTTGTGCCACCCTTGTTCATATTTTTCGTAGTATAAATGCATTAGCTACTTACTTTGGGATCAGAGCCATGTATGTGATCAGTGTCAACAAATAAAAATGAATAAAAGTCGAAGAACTAAACTTGCTTAATTTCGATCCAAAAAATGTCTATATTAGTAAGATGCGTGACGACGATTCAGTGACTGATATGTTTCGGTGATGATTTCATATATAACTTCTAAATGAGATTGAGAGCGCTTTCACTTACAATTTCGGGTGATTTCAGGAATTATATAAAGTCACCTAGTTTTAAGTAACAATATTTAAAGAGCCGATACAGCACGATAAAAGAAACATTTTTTGTAGAAAACACTTATGGTTTTTATGCGCTAGTTTTTGAGAAAATTTGAGATGAACGTGATATATTTTTCAGTTTTTTTATATTTTATTAAGGATTAGATAAGAGCAAAATCTACAGGAGGTTATTTAAAAAAAAACTTTGTTCAAAATAATTTAAAAAAAAAATGACGATTTTCCAAAAAAGAATTTACAAAGACAGAGTTAAATATTATCACTTAAAATGATTTGACCTTATATACAATACTTGGGATTTTTTTACAATGACGGATTTAATACATTTCCTGCAACATATACCTACGCATTCGCTGATGACGCCTCAATGTGAAAATGCACTAATTTACAATAGCATTTATACAAAAGGTGCAATTTAAGTCTTAGTTCAACAACAATCAATTTTTGTACTCAAACAAAGCCATTCGGTTTTTTCAAACTTTTTTTACTGTCTACAACTTTATACTGCCGAATATTATTACTTACAACTTTTGTTCTACAACCGAAACTTGCTGTAACTCAGCCTCTTTCCTCATTCAAGATAATGAAACCCCCTACATCGATTGTCACTTGTTATCTCTTGGGCAATTCCGATCACGTAGTGAGCAGAGTTGCCTATACGCTCTGTTTTGATTTGTGATTGAGTTGAGATGTGATACAGGCGATGATAATATATCGATGTTCTCGCTTTTAATACTTATAAATACTAAAGTACGAATGAGAAAGGTGTACCTAAAAGTTTTGTTCGAGGTTAATCACGCTGGGTTTCAAGTCATCGCCGCTCTGAGGTCCCGCGTACGATTCCCGGTCGGGTCAATGTAGAAATCTTAGTTTTCTATATTTTTATAATGTTTGAGATATCGATAAAATATGATTATTTTCGTAAAATGTAAAGTCAAAAAAGCCCTGTTGATTTGTAATTGAATAGCGATGAAAAATAAATGCGATGCAATCATCGTCAATACTGATTAAGATATCAATTTGTAGAAGTAATTGATCAGAGTTATCGAAACTTGTGTTCCAGTTTTTATTGTATGTTGTTATGCCTATGTTAAGCAGTGAACGTTAAGTTTTGTTTGAGTTTGTTTATCACTATTCTAAATTTGATATTGGTGTTTATATTTCGTGATCAATCAATATTTCAAATACCTACCTTTTCCATGTGCACGTCTGATATGTAATATGTTTTTTTTTAATCAATATGTTTTTTTTTGTTTCAGGTGGGTTTTACATCTTTAAAAATATATTTTGAGTCATTCAGTAAGTAATTTTACATAATAAGTATATCATGAATTACAAAAATACCTGCATTAGATATTTAACACTTCTTACATTACTTACATAAAAAAGGTGTTCCGTCGATACTGCTTCTGCTAAGCTTAGTGTAGTACTAAATCAAATGATGTTATTTATCATTTGATATGAATATTATTTATCTTTTGATATGGAGATCTAAAAATATTTGGAATTTATCTAATAAATATATGATTTTCTTATTTCATCTATGTTTTCAACATATTTTTATCGATGACACTTTCCCCTCACTAAATCAAATGCGTAACATGGCAGTATTCCTATTACATAAGTGTATATAAAGCACGTTCGTAACAAGAAGGGAAAATATTTACTGTGGCAACATTG